>OY992882.1:5433035-5815535 GCA_963921405.1 Cepaea hortensis
TCCACTGACGAAGACTTCAGTCCAAATATTCACCGGAATCTGCGTTTTTTATTCATTCATCGAGCTTCTTAGTCATACTTTGTTTTTGTTTGTTTTTTTGCACTCCGTTATAAGCTTGGCAGCAAAAACCTCTCTTTATTTGATACTATTTTGGACCAATGATCAATCAAACTGCCCATTCTTGCATGTATTCAAAAGAGCCCAGATTTAAAATTGAATGTGAACATAATATAATTGAGACATAATATTAGTGGTTATCTAACTGAGCAAATGTATCATAGAATGTCTTACGTAATGTATATGGATGTGAAATATAAGATCAAGACATATAAATCATATATTCTATGATACAGGTTTACAATGGCCATAAGATATGCACAGATGATAAGGCAATTGGTGGCAGAAGCAGTTTAACTTCTGCACTTGATGTGGTTTGTCATCATTCAAAGTCACCCATTTCTGCTGGTATTAACTTTCATTCGGGTTTACAGAAGTTTGGCAAGTTAACTGAAATCTTTATATACATTACTGATCTACTGCTGTTTAATTAGCTCAAGGTCCTTTGTGGCATAAGTCAAAACAAACCTTGTGTCACATTTCTCAAATCAAGGTATGTATGTCATTTCTATAAAGAAACTAATAACACTGCAAATGTGTTAAATTTCCAATGTTTATCACAGAAGAACTCTCAAATATTGAAATCTACATCCTGTATTTAAAACAAAACTGCTTATAAATGTAAAACATAGCAAAGAAACAAAAAGTACAATAACTAGCCACAGAGAGTGGCTACACATATGCAATTGAAAAGTTCCAAGCCATGCAGAATGGCTAGCTGTATGAAAAGAGTTAAGGTCTACATTCAAATACATTTTTTTTTTCATTTCAATTTTGCTACAATCTTGCAAGACTTCTACAGCCTGCATGCAAATGAACACTGTGTACATTGTTTTGTTAATTAATGTGAATTCTCAAATTTTTTAAAACAATGAAAGTGACAAGTCATCATCAACATTGTTTTGGGTGGGAAATGAAGTACTGACAAATCAAGTCTGCTAAATTTCCTGCATATATCTCACAACTACATATGATTGGCATCTTTCACAGTTATTATTAATTATAAAAGTAAATAGCTGAGAGAGCTAGCAATGTTTAAAATATGTTTTTAATTCTTTGTAAATATGCATACTCCAAAATTATTTCCCCTGTATGTGAAACTGACATAATAAACCATCCAAATATGAAACCTTGTTTTGAGATATTTCCTACTCTTATCTTTTGGTTCCAAAAGCAATTCAACATGAAACTATAACTTCCTATTTGTATTGTTCTTATTTTCTTCTATGTTTATAACTGTCCATCGTATATTAACCTAATGTCATTATTCTGCTATTATCTTTTGCTGTTTCTTTTTTTCCATATATATTTTTAAGTTTCCATTGTCTATGAAATTAATATAATTAATTAATATAATTATTTCCTTGTTTATTTTCCTATATAATACTCTTTTACTCATCCATAGTTGTCATCTGCTCTACACTTTATATATATACATTTTTCTGTATAACTCTCTTCTACTTTACACATTTATTCTTTCCCACATTGCCTTTACTATTTCGTTTTGTATATTTACTTGTATATATACATTTTGTATATATTGTTTTTAATTCAATTTCCAAACAAGAATTAGGTCAGAAAAATTATCCTTTAAAATCATACAAAATTATGGACAAAAATATTTTATGTGAACAGCGCCATTTTTTTTTTTTTTTACAAAATCTGCATTACTAATACACTTTCACATTATTATGTAATCTACATGAATAAAGAAGAAATCTTCAAGCTTTTAAAGGTTAGGTGATTTCAATTTAAACAGCCATGTAAAAGATACAACCTCAGAATTAATTCATCCAAATTCTCACCCCAGCTTCTAATTTTGGGCATCAAAACCTCTGTTGGTTATTCCGCCATCAGCTCCGTAATTCAGAGTGTCATATTTTGGGGGCTCGGCACCATAAGGTTGGGGTGGGTACCCAGGCTGAGGTGGGTAGCCTTGTTGATGTGGGTATGCCGGTGGATATGCAGCAGCAGGGTAAGCAGGTGGGGAAGTGGGTCCTGCTGGGTAAGATGTACCGGGGTACTGGTACTGCTGGTAAGGTGGGTAGACAACACCTGGATGCACTCCTGCTGTGTTGACAACTCCCTGTTGGCTTGTCACATTACCTTTCAAAATAAAATGGTATTTCTGAGGTCACATTACCTTTCACAATAAGATGACATTGTTTAGTTCACATTACCTTTCAAAATAATATGGCACTGTTACAGTCACAATACCTTTCAAAATAAAATGGCATCATTAAAGTTGCATTACTTTTCAAAATAAGATGGTATTATTAGTCACAATACCTTATGATAATATAAAATGGTTAAAAACATTTTTTACCAGGCGTGGCAAGAGAGGAGGGTACCACAAGATTGGCAAAGAGCTGTGCTAAGACTGTGATGGAAGAATAAGGGTAGCAAAACAGAACGCAATAAATACAGAAACATATCTCTACTCAGCCATGTAGGAAAATGTTAGCAAACATTTTAGAACAAAGAACAAGATACAAGATTGAACCATTTGTAAGTGGTGCACAATTTAGCTTTAGAAAAGGAAGAGGATGCACCGATGCTATTTTTGCATTGAGACAGATGAGTGAAACAGAATATAGAACAGAATATATATAGAATACAACAACAAACTAAGTGTGGCTTTCATTGATCATTCACAAGTACTTTGACAAAATAAATAGGAATAAGCTGTGGAAAGTTCTTGAAGAATAAAATACAGTGTAATTGGGCAGCTGTTGGGTAACATCAGGACTATGTACTAAAACAGTGAATGTACAGTAAGAACAAACACCGGCATGATAAACTGGCTCCATGTAACATCAGGGTTATGTACTAAAACAGTGAATGTACAGTCAGAACAAACACCGGCATGATAAACTGGCTCCATGTAACATCAGGACTATGTACTAAAACAGTGAATGTACAGTAAGAACAAACACCGGCATGATAAACTGGCTCCATGTAACATCAGGGTTATGTACTAAAACAGTGAATGTACAGTAAGAACAAACACCAGCATGATAAACTGGCTCCATGTAACATCAGGGTTATGTACTAAAACAGTGAATGTACAGTAAGAACAAACACCGGCATGATAAACTGGCTCCATGTAACATCAGGGTTATGTACTAAAACAGTGAATGTACAGTAAGAACAAACACCGGCATGATAAACTGGCTCCATGTAACATCAGGGTTATGTACTAAAACAGTGAATGTACAGTAAGAACAAACACCGGCATGATAAACTGGCTCCATGTAACATCAGGGTTATGTACTAAAACAGTGAATGTACAGTAAGAACAAACACCGGCATGATAAACTGGCTCCATGTAACATCAGGGTTATGTACTAAAACAGTGAATGTACAGTAAGAACAAACACCGGCATGATAAACTGGCTCCATGTAACATCAGGGTTATGTACTAAAACAGTGAATGTACAGTCAGAACAAACACCGGCATAATAAACTGGCTCCATGTAACATCAGGGTTATGTACTAAAACAGTGAATGTACAGTAAGAACAAACACCGGCATGATAAACTAACTGGCTCCATGTAACATCAGGGTTATGTACTAAACCAGTGAATGTACAGTAAGAACAAACACCGGCATGATAAACTGGCTCCATGTAACATCAGGGTTATGTACTAAAACAGTGAATGTACAGTAAGAACAAACACCGGCATGATAAACTGGCTCCATGTAACATCAGGGTTATGTACTAAAACAGTGAATGTACAGTAAGAACAAACACCAGCATGATAAACTGGCTCCATGTAACATCAGGGTTATGTACTAAAACAGTGAATGTACAGTAAGAACAAACACCGGCATGATAAACTGGCTCCATGTAACATCAGGGCTATGTACTAAAACAGTGAATGTACAGTAAGAACAAACACCGGCATGATAAACTGGCTCCATGTAACATCAGGGTTATGTACTAAAACAGTGAATGTACAGTAAGAACAAACACCGGCATGATAAACTGGCTCCATGTAACATCAGGATTATGTACTAAAACAGTGAATGTACAGTAAGAACAAACACCGGCTTGATAAACTGGCTCCATGTAACATCAGGGCTATGTACTAAAACAGTGAATGTACAGTAAGAACAAACACCGGCATGATAAACTGGCTCCATGTAACATCAGGGTTATGTACTAAAACAGTGAATGTACAGTCAGAACAAACACCGGCATGATAAACTGGCTCCATGTAACATCAGGGTTATGTACTAAAACAGTGAATGTACAGTAAGAACAAACACCGGCATGATAAACTGGCTCCATGTAACATCAGGGTTATGTACTAAAACAGTGAATGTACAGTAAGAACAAACACCGGCATGATAAACTGGCTCCATGTAACATCAGGGTTATGTACTAACACAGTGAATGTACAGTCAGAACAAACACCGGCATGATAAACTGGCTCCATGTAACATCAGGGTTATGTACTAAAACAGTGAATGTACAGTAAGAACAAACACCGGCATGATAAACTGGCTCCATGTAACATCAGGGTTATGTACTAAAACAGTGAATGTACAGTAAGAACAAACACCGGCATGATAAACTTGATCCATGTAACATTAGGGTTATGTACTAAAACAGTGAATGTACAGTAAGAACAAACACCGGCATGATAAACTGGCTCCATGTAACATCAGGGCTATGTATCAAAACAGTGAATGTACAGTAAGAACAAACACCGGCATGATAAACTGGCTCCATGTAACATCAGGGTTATGTATCAAAACAGTGAATGTACAGTAAGAACAAACACCGGCATGATAAACTGGCTCCATGTAACATCAGGCGTCAGACAAGGATGTGTTTTATCAGCACTTTTGTTCATTACCTTAATGGATAAGGTTACTAAAGAAACAAATCCACAACCAGAGTTCAAATGAACTGCTATCTGCGGACGACCAGAGTTACTCTATGAGAACAATGCGGATCTCCAGAACCATGTAAAATGCCTTGACAATTGCTATCAGAATTTTTATATGAAAATTAATATTGAAAAGACAGAATTTATGACAATTCAATGAACACCAGTGCAATATATTGTAAGTAGAGATGGAAAGTCAATAAAACAAGTTAGAGAGTACAAGTATCTGGGCGGTGTGTTCACAGGGGATGGATGACTAGATAAAGAAATAGAAACGAGAATACAGAAAGCAAACATCGGCCATCAAACAGAACCTATCCTAAAATATCCAACTATTAACATGTAAACAAAAAAGAAGCTGCCAGATGCTATATCCATCCCAACATAGTGTTTCTAATTTCAGACATTTCTAGACAATTCTAGAAACTCACAGACATAAAATCACATTATGTGAGATGAGATGCATAAGAAACACAGCTGGAAACATGTGAAGACATAGAGAGACTAATGAGAAAATAATAATGGGTGTATGGATAACATCTATTACTGACTTTAAAGAACACCAAAGAATTTAATGGTTCTGACATTTAGTTAGAATGGAACAAGATCAACCAGCGGCTAGAGCGATCTACATGAGAACATCGGGATACAAGGTGAGAGGATGACCCGGGAATAGTTGGTTGGATGGAGTAAAAGACGCATTGAAGAAATCCAGCATGACCTTAGCACAAGCAACAAAACAAGTAAAACACAGAAAATTACTTCTGCATCCTCTCTGTGACACTTCACGCCAAAAGTACCAGGTGTTTGTAAAGTCTCACTACACTTTGTATGTAGAACAAATTTGAAAAATTCTTTCTTCCATTGATAACACCATTCTATTTGGAGTGCAAAAATTACTCCAGCAGATAACAGCCATTCGCTGCATATTGCTTTACGATGGCCTGTGGAGCACAATTTCTGAGGACATCATGTACTTCATTTTTCAAATTTGTTCTACATACAAAGTGTAGTAAGACTTTACAAACATCATATATTAGAACAAAAGAAGAATAGCTTTCAAAATAAGATGGCACCACATGTGGTGGGAAATTACCAGACATCAATTTTACTGACATTGTGCATAGGCCAGATTTTCCAAACTTTGAATGTAATGAAAATAAATATAAATTAAACTTACTCTGTTGAACAACAACTGCGGGTTGGCCGCGGTAGATGAACCCTCCATAGTGGCGTCTTCGGCACAGGCAAATTGTGAGGATTATGAAAAACAGGAAGACAGCACCACCAACACACAGTCCAATAATCAGGCCAATTCTAGGATGATACCATAAGTAGAATGTTACTTTACGCAGAAGTTTTTAACCACATTCACCAGTACTAAACCACACCAACATTCACCAGTACTAAACCACACCAACATTCACCAGTACTAAACCACACTTACATTCATAGTGCTAAACCACACCAACATTCACAGTACTAAACCACACTTTCACAGTACTAAACCACACCAACATTCAGTTCTAAACCACACCAACATTCATAGTACTAAACCACACCAACATTCACAGTACTAAACCACACCAACATTCACAGCACTAAACCACACCAACATTCACAGTACTAAACCACACCAACATTCACAGTACTTCTTCTTCTTCTTCTTTTCGTTCATCCGGAGTGTTTTTTCAGATGTGATTGCGGTGTGTCTGTTATGCGCCCTTGGGCCGAAACCCGTAGGCCAACACATCGACTTTAGCGTGCTTTTTTGACCAGGTAGCATTCCTGGGAGACTCTCACTTTTGTGGTGCCATCTACAACGATGCTGGCCAAGTTAGAACGGTTGAAGACAACGGTCATCCCTCAAAGGAAGGCAGGGACAGTCCATAGCATTTTCCGCCATCCAAGGTTGCTTCCATAGTTGCAGGGCCGACACATAACGCCCTGGTTCTGGGCTAGCCGAGGGAATCGTCACGTCCTGCTCATGGCTGCTTTAAATCCTCACTTCAATATATTGGTCATTTCATTTGCCCCGGGCCATTCCCGCACAAACGAGACAGGTTTGCAGACGGTATCCACTCAGCGAGTTTTCGGACATGTGCTTGTCGTTGCGCCCGTCAGAGCTGTTCCAGGCACGACAGACATTCGGAAAACTACCTAGTCAGAGCTGTTCCGAACAAGAGCGGCATTCGGAAAATAGGTAGTCAGAACTGTTCCTAGCACAAGAGACATTCGGACGAGACATTTCACTCGGACGTAAATGCGTAGTGTCAATTTTTAATTTGCCACCCGTAGGACGACACTTCCGGCTTCCGGCGTGCATTTTTTAATGAGGTTAGCCTTCCTCGGGTTTCGAGACTCTTGTTTCGGCTTCCACACAGCAAGCTTTCGCTTCGGGCTGCCACGTAATGGATTCGCAAGACAGGCGTCCCATTTCGTGTCAACGAGACAATTTTCCACCTTTGACTACACTCACTCCATGAGTGTGGTTACAGACTATCGGACGTCTGTGAGACGTGCGACCGAGGTGTTTTTCCACCTTTTGTACTCACTCACGAGGTAGGCTACATGTGCTGCCGGCTCAGCACCTTACCTCCGTGCGTCTGTGGGCGAGTAGCGGTCAGGCCCTTTCATCCGGGGATACCTCATATCCCCCAGCTAAGAGCCATCGAACGAATCTGCGCCGAGCATGTAGCGTTCTCAGCACATCATCACAATTTTGATGTAGGTTTGTGTCGGCCAGGCTCTCACTTCCGAGAGTTTATGGCTTAGAGACGTTCAGCCATACACCTCAGATGGGAGCCTTAGAGGTTATGCCCAGACTGAGATTTAGGGATCGTTTGCCTGATTTTGACTGCTATCCTCAGTCTTACCTGCAGAGCAGCAGGTTGTGCCTCTCTTAGTCTGGTCCCTATCCCACGAGCCGTCCGATATGTAGTTTTCACCCATCGGCAAGCACATGGGGTCGATGGGACACGCAAGCTCCCCCACCACGGCAAGATGGAGACACATCGGGGGAGATTCACAGTACTAAACCACACCAACATTCACAGTACTAAACCACACCAAATCACAGTACTAAACAACACCAACATTCACAGTACTAAACCACACCTACATTCACCAGTGCTATTCAATGAAGGGCAAGATGCTGTTGATAAAATGAGGTAGACTAGAAAACATGTCTGCAGAGATCCGTCAATGCAGACATACATGGAATTCAAGAAAGTGGAGCAAAACACACTGAAATCTATGACATGGGATAATCTGTAACTTTTAAAACCAGTATGAGGGCTAATTAGAACAAGAATCACTAGGCAAAGGTTGTCTTTTGCAAGATGGAAAACAAAGTGACCATTTATAAAAATGCCAATTGCAACGAGAAAAAAAGTTCAAGTGCTACATAGAACCTGCACTTTTGTATGAATGTGAGACGCTGACAATGAGCAGACAAGCTGAAAAACATCTAATGGCAGTCAAAATGTGGTTTCTGATGAAAATGCAATAAAAACCATAGACAGACAGAAAAACCAATGAGTAAGTCCTACAAGAAACAAATAAAAACAGTAAACCGATTAGAGAAATTAGACAAAGGCAGTCACGAGAAGAAATAAACTGGACAACTTAGAATAAACCGGCTAGATTGAGGGGAAAGCTAAAGTGTTGTACTAACGTACTCATTTGATAAATGTCAATACTAGAGTGTTGTACCAATGTATTTATTCCATAAATGGCAACACAAAAATGTGGTAATAATGTACTCTTTCCATAAATAACATTTATTACATCGCTCACAAATACACACTAGAGTCTAATATAGAACTTTCATGTACTCAAATATATTGCAAATTATATTGCTGTATTCAACTCACATCTGTGCATGTGTGCATGCGTGCCTGCGTGTGTGTGCATGTGTGTTGTGTGTGTGTGTGTATGTACATGTGTGTGTGTGTGCGTGTGCATGCATATGTGAGAGTGTGCATGCATGCATGAATGTGTGTGTGTGTGTATTAATGCTTAACGAATTATGCACATCACAGCACTCAGGGCAAACCCATTCAATCTCTATCTTCTTTAGCAGATGATGTCAAATGTGGATGCTGACAGTTACATTAACATGTTGTAAACACGCCAGACTTGGCCCCTTATGGGGTCGTTGCCAGAACTACGTAGTTCATTCATGCTCTGTGCGATGCTTTCAGTGGGCAGTCTGTTGCTCTCCTTAAGGGTCTTCGCTGGAGCTGTGTCATTCATTCATGCTCTGTGTGATGCTTTCAGCAGGCAGTCTGTTGCTCTCCTTACAGGGTCGTCGCCAGGGCTACGTAGTTCATTCATGCTCAGTGTGATGCTTTCAGCAGGCAGTCTGTTGCTCTCCAGAGAGACCAAGCTACATGGGATAAAACCTGGCGCAATGAAGGAGAACGAGAACCTCTTGCCTTGTAACCCTTTTTTTAGAGATCATTCCAAGGCTACACAACGAGACGACATACGTGAATGTGTGTGAACTATTAGCTAGAGCAGTCCAAAGCTACACAACGAGACGACATACATGAATGTGTGTGGACTATTAGCTAGAGCAGTCCAAAGCTACACAACGAGACGACATACGTGAATGTGTGTGGACTATTAGCTAGAGCAGTCCAAAGCTACCTGATGAGATGATGACATACATGAATGTGTGTGTCCTATTAGCCAGATCTATGGCTTAGAGCAGGGGTCACCAAACCATGGCCCACGATGTCATTTCATCCGGCCCGTAGATGGTACTTGAACTTGCTTGATATACCGTTTGGAACACGAGATGTTGTGATACAATTTAAATGTAAATATTATGTTTAGAATAATAGGAGATCTTCACACATGCGAAGACCTCCTGGCTGCTATGTGTCTTAAATTTACTATTTTCAATTATAAATTATTGTATCTAGATTTTCTTGTTTATTGTAATGTTTGTTTATTTCGCGCTATCCCAAGTCTTTCCCCACTGGTATAGCATCAGTGTTTGGAACAACTTATGTCTGCGAGCAAACATTTTCAAAAAAGAAGTATGTGAAGTCAACACATCGAACGAGATTGACTGATGAACATTTGAAAGCAATTCTCTTGATTGGATGCAGCAATTCCAAACCAAACATTGATGATATCTTGAAAGCTAAATATCAGTTTCACATATCTCATTAACCTTTCTTGCAGCTTAGTTTGTGAGATTCAGATATGTGCACACTAGGTCTGATGTAACTTTTTTTTGCTAACGTTGCCTTCTTTGATAACTTTTTTTTAGTAAATAAATGTGTTGGTTGTCTTTGTTTGTGCATTGCACGCCACTCACCCATAATTAACTTAGTGTTCCGTCTTTTTTCCCAGAGCTTTCGTTCTGGCTTGCAAGAATTGTTAAAGTTAGTTGCATATCCTTTACAGGACGTTTGCAGTCAGTTTGCAGTTTACGTTCAGTAGTTTGATATTGCTTTCTGAACATCCGGCACCCATAAATAAATTTTGTTGCGTATCCCTTACGGGACGTTGCAGTCGACACCAGCATTTTCAGCTGCTGTTGATGTACTAGGCAAGTGTTACGTTCAGTAGTTTGCCATTGCTTTCTGAACGACCGGCTCCTATACGCTGTGTTTCGAACCCGGGTATACGGGCTCACAAACCGCGCTCGCAAGCCCTTACCCATACCATAGTGTAAAATACGAACGCAATGCGGTCTGCTGCCAAATCGCGCGTAGCTGTGTTTTGAACATGGGTATACGGGATAACGAACCGCGTCCGTAAGACCTTCGCCACGGAGACCGGTGCAAGTATTGTACAGAATGAGTCCTGCGCTCATCATTTTGTCAGTTATCCAGCCTGCCATGAAAAAAGTTTGGTGACCCCTGGCTTAGAGGATAGTGAGACATAGTTTCATAATTACCTGTAATAGGGAAAGCTAATCCACACACAAAATTCAGTCCAGCATTACTAGAAGTAGTGTGTGGACTACACTTGAGCTCAAACCGAGCAAGCACACACAAAAATAATCATAATAATTCCTTGTCGTACCAAGTCCAGGTGTCAAAATTAGTTGTGGACAATTTGAAAGCAGACCACTTGTCATTAATGTCAGTGGTATGAGGCATCAGTCATTCTGCAAGCAATGGCAAACTACTAAGCTGCTAACAGTCAAGTAAATCACAAACAGCCAACAAATGCTGGGGTTGACTGCCACATCCTGTACAGGACATGCAACTAATGTTGTGTCCCCAACTATCACCAAACATACACCCAGAGAATATTGTATGCAACATCCTGTACAGGACATGCAACTAACGTTGTGTCCCCAACTATCTCCAAACATACACCCTAGTGTTGTATGCAACATCCTGTAAAAGACATGCAACTAATGTTGTGTCCCCAACTATCTCCATAAATACACCCAAATGTTGTATGCAACATCCTGTACAGGACATGCAACTAATGTTGTGTCCCCAACTATCACCAAACATACACCCAGAGAATATTGTATGCAACCTCCTGTACAGGACATGCAACTAATGTTGTGTCCCCAACTATCTCCAAACATACACCCAAGTGTTGTAAGCAACATCCTGTAAAGGACACGCAACTAACGTTGTGTCCCCAACTATCTCCAAACATACACCTAAGTGTTGTATGCAACATCCTGTAAAGGACACACAACTAACGTT
The DNA here is from genome assembly GCA_963921405.1 of Cepaea hortensis. NCBI lineage: Eukaryota > Metazoa > Mollusca > Gastropoda > Stylommatophora > Helicidae > Cepaea > Cepaea hortensis. The sequence continues at coordinate 5,444,740 of OY992882.1, forward strand.
GTGTCCACAACTATCTCCAAACATACACCCAAGTGTTGGTTGCAACTTACGAGCTGGAACAGCATTCCGTATTGCCAGCCCCACAACAGCCATACATGCAGTAGGTTGTATAAAAGCTGCCAAGGTTACAGTATTCTCCTGCATCACACACTGAAAGTAAACAAAACAGCTCAGCAAGGAACAAACAAATGAGCCAGCAAACTTTATTTTAAAAGGGTTACAAATTGGGTATGCAGGCCTGTCTTAGATTCAGCCCTTCTAGCCACTCATATTTCGTACATCAATTATCTATTGTGCATGTTACTATCACAAAATTCAAGCAAGTTATAGCCCGGTCAACAAACCCCCAAAATTTGCGACCCTTCTAATAGCCCCACCCCAGAGATCATGCAAGTTTGTGTTGTATATAATTCTTGTACATGCAAGTTTGTGTTGTATATAATTCTTGTACATACAAGTTGAGTACACTGAGTAGCACTTAAGCCATGCTTTCTTTTTTTTAACAATACTATTGTTACCTCTACAACCCCAGGTAAAAGAGAACAAGGTTGAAACATAACATTGTTACCTCTACAACCCCAGGTAAAAGACAACAAGACTGAACAATAACATTGTTACCTGTACAACCCCAGGTAAAAGACAACAAGATTAAACAATACTATTGTTACCTCTACAACCCAAATGACTCCCTGCCGGGAGTGCAGAGAGTGGCCAGCAGGGGCCATGGAAGTGGAAATCCAGCAACTAATTCAGGACAATGCTCACACCAGTGATGTGATTATCTACACAGATGGTTCGGTGTCAAGAGGTGAGAGAAGTGGCTGGGGGTTCATAGCCAAAGCTAATGGTCGATGTTTGGTGCAGGAGAGCCTGGCATATGATACCACAATATCCAGCTTAAGAATGGAGGTGGAGGTAGTCACTGCGGCTCTCCGCTGGATGGAGAATACGACACACACACACATAGTGATTGTAACTGACTCAGAAAGCATGCTGACGAGGGTGAGGACGGGCAGGCTTCGTGCGGAGTGGCTTGCTTCGCTTCGGAGGTCACGGGTGACGAGCATCGCCAGGATCTTTTCTCCGGGGCATGCAGGTGTGCTGGGAAATGAACAGGCGGACAAATTGGCTGGCTCTGCAGAACTTGGTGGAGTATTGATACATGACAAGGCAGATGTGGTTGCGGCCTTGTGGGAGCACGTGTACACCTCGGAGGAGCAAATGGATTACCATGGTCTGGCAAGAATGAGACAGCGAGGAGTGACGAGGGGATCTGGCCGACGCTCAACGCTCAGAGGAAAGGTGAGGCGGACATATAATCAGATTGCTACTGGTACTATTGGTGTTGGAACTCTTCGCTGGCTGCTGAGGATGGGGACGGAGCGCTTATGGGAATGCCCCAAATGCTATGTCGATTCCTAAATCAATCAATCAATCAAACCCAAATGAAGTGGTAAGCCTTTTTAAATCTGTCAGTGATTAAAACCCCCTCAACCCCAAGGATGCAGAGGGAAACAACTTGGCAGCTTTACTGTTTTACATCTTAGCTTTACACCTTAGTTTTACACCTTAGCTTTACACCTTTGCGTTACACCTTTTTACATCTTAGCTTTACACCTTACTTTACACCTTACTTTGCATCTTAGCTTTGCTTCTTAGCTTTACATCTTACTTTACACCTTAGCTATACATCTTAGCTTTATACCTTCTCTTTACATCTTAGCTTTATACCTTAGCTTTACATCTTAGCTTTACACCTTAGCTTTACATCTTAGCTTTACACCTTACTTTATATCTTAGCTTTACACCTTAGCTTTACATCTTAGCTTTACATCTTAGCTTTACACCTTACTTATATCTTAGCTTTACATCTTAGCTTATGCTTTCTTTACATCTTAGCTTTACACTGTATGTTACATCTTAGCTTTACACTTTACATCTTAGCTTTACACCTTACTTTACATCTTAGCTTTACACTTTAGCTTTACATCTTAGTTCTACATCTTAGCTTTACATCTTAGCTTTACACCTTCAGTTTACATCTTAGGGAAACAAAGCAAATGTTGAGTTCTGCTGCAGTTTTGAATTTTCCATATTTTATGACAAAAACTAAAATAAGCCACAAATAACCTGCAGTCATTTCAGTCAACAGAATTTAAAGGAACAATCAGAAAATAGGTGGAATAAAATTACTGTAAGTAAGGAATCAGATCTTGACTGCAGCAGGATAAGACAATATTGAAATTAAACATGTACTAGATATGGTAAGATCCTGGGGAAAAACAATTAGCACAAACATATAGTCATATACATTATTAACATGGAAGTGTCTATTCATAGGGCACGGCTGGTCACGTGATTTAACGTACGTTTGCGGCTATATTATACATTTTCGTTGATTGGAAAACGTGTCGTCAGTGGCATAGTTGATAGTGTCCCCGCCTGATGGGCGGGAGCTTGAGGTTCGTTTCCTTGCCGGACATTTTTTTTTTTTATTTGTTCAGCAATTAATTGGATGAAAGTCAAATGTCAATCGTTCGCTTCCTTGCCGGACAATGTTTTTTTTAATTGTTCAGCAATTCATTGGGTGAAAGTTAATCCTTTATCTCTTTGGGTATTTAGAATTGTGTTGTTTAAAGTGAGTGTAAGTTAGTTAGTACCAGTTTCTCCAGTATTGGTCCTCGTTGCTTTGCACTACGGCAATTCCAATACCCAACCCACACATTTTTGAGTCCCAAACGATCCGTTTTCCTTCTACCCCTTCTGGCTCCAGCCCTCTTCTTTTCCTTCCCCCCCCCCCTCTCCCCTACCTCTTCTCCACCGCTTCATTCTCTCCCCGCTGGCTGTTGTCAAAAGTATCGAGCACAAAGCACATACTCAGTTGCTTCGGCGATAATTCTTTGTATTATTCATAGTTGGTTAGGTAGGTGGGTAGTTAGACACGAAAGTGGTTAAGTAGGCAGGTAGGTGGGTTGTTAGACAGATAGATGGTTAGAGGCAGATATGTGGGTAGGTAGACAGGTAGGTAGTTAAGTAAGCAGGTATGTGGGTAGCTAGGCAGGTAGGTGGATGAGTAGGTACGCAGGTAGATGGGTAGCTAGATCCAACCCGACACTCGCTCGTCGATCATCTGTGTTCCACCATGCCAATTCATACATCTCTTTCAACCTCTCCCTGCAATACTCTGAACAAGCAGGTTGACCGGCCGAGCGACCGAGAGAGAGAGAGAGAGAGAGAGAGAGAGAGAGAGAGAGAGAGAGAGAGAGAGAGAGAGAGAGAGAGAGAGAGAGAGAGAGGCAGGCAGTCAGACGACCCTAATCATGTCTCTCTGAGGTGACGCATATTACTGTCAGCTTGGACCAGAATTATCAGGCCATAAATAGTAGGAAATAGTAGGTTGGTAACGTAAACAAAGATGGATGCCTGTAAACAGTAAGTGTACAGAAACGCAAGTTAACAATTCTTAAACTCGCCTGGGACACTATTTGTATTGGGGATACCAATCTGGAAAATTATTCTTGATATTTAAACAGCCATACTTCAACTAAGTATAAAGTATCGATTCATAGCGCACTATGTATAAACAAAGTGTCTATTCATAGGGCCCTATGAATAAACAAAGTGTCTATTCATAGGGCCCTATGAATAAACTCTCCCTATTAACATTACATACCTTACATGTTTGTGTGTTGAGTGTCTGTCAGCAGGGACTGAACATACTGGTTTCTTTCATTTATATTATAATAAACAATAAAAGGATTAACTTCCTTTGTAATTAATAGTAATACTAATAATTAATAGGTTAGGTAGGTAGGGTTAGTGTTAGGTACCTTAGGTTTTCAAATGTAAAAATTAAATCTATAAATGGTCATAATAATAAAGTAATATACTATACAGAACAAATAAAATATCTCAAATATGAAGGTAAAAAACTACATTTCTGTCCTCCAAGCCAACCAAATCACTTGTTTCAAGTTTTAGGTTCTGCTTTCTTCATTTACCAAACTTTATCATCTACCTTTCATTGATCATGTAGTCCGTTCTATTAATAGATTAACTGTACTTTGGTTGGTAAAGTGAAAGCAAATCGTTTAAATTTAAATTATAAACCGCTGTTGAAAGATTCAAATGTCACCCCATCATATTATTACAGAATATTTGTAACCGTAAGGTTTCCACATATGAACCCAAAGATATGTCTATGTACCCACCTGAAACCAACAGCGCCAAGGTAACAGCTATCGTTGCTCCTATCAGAGATGCCATTTTCTTTACCTGTCAGGTGAAACAATGACGTCACAGCTACAAATGTATCCTTCCGGTAGTTACTTCCTTGAAGCTATATTTAGATACAGCCTTGGTGAAACAAGTTGGGAAACACCCTCTCCAGGTCGGTATGGCAAATGAGGGAAGAGGTGAGTGGTTTATGTGTGCTATTCACCAACTCAGCCTTTTCTCTGTGCATTTGGTTGGAGTATGTTAGCAATAAAATACCTCAAACCTGTGAAGGAACCATTACCACCCAGTCCATATGTGATGCAGTGTGCTCAATCTTGATCCGGTAAAACGGGTTCCTAATAATAATATTTAATAAATAAGCAATATCCTGTCCCATTGTCCTTGAAAGTAATGAAAGTGTCAAGATGCTGGATAGGCATAGATAGAAGTAGGATAGACATAGATAGAAGTAGGACAAGGACGGAGGAAAGTAAAGGACAAAGACAGGACATAATAAGGACATGTACAAGAGTATAGATAGAAAGAGACAGTAGAAGGAGATAGAACTCCAAACTAGTGTTAGGACCAGACCTAGACAGGACACGCACGTGTCATAGCTAGGACATGACGAGGACATACCGGGATTAACTCCCGACATAGGACAGAGTACAATTAGCACGGGGATTACCCGTAAACAGACTGAAATCTAGTACAGCTGTAAGCTACGAGGACTGGACCACTAAACTACGTGCCAAGTGAACCAGCACGCCGTACGACTAACGGCACGAGAACGGGGGAAGAGTAGCTGGACTGGACCTGTGAATTCAGGCAGACCGGGACGGACAGTCAGAGTGACAGGACCTCTGTGTTTACCCTCGCCAGTTGTGTAGTTTAGAGAGGGCATAGTTATACGTAGCGAACATTGGGAATGTATTTGAGTGTTGAATGCTAGTTGTGTATGCTCGTAAGACGAGCTCTGTAATATATATAATAAAGCGTGAATCTTGATCTAGGAAGCAATGAAAGACAAAGAAGGGAGGAAATGACACAAGAGCTAAAAGACACAGCAGACGAAAACATCGAAGAACACTTTATGGATGCAGACATCACAACAGAAGAGGTGATGTCAGCCCTAAACGAAAAATCTGACACTGCGGCTGGGGCGGACATACTAAATTATACCATCCTCAAAAAGCTCCCGAATAACACCATAAAAACGATTACTAAGCTGTTTAATGTAATATGGCAGACGGGAAAGATCCCCAGGCAGTGGAAAACAGCCACGATTATCCCAGTCAAGAAACTAGGGAAAGAGCCAACAAGGGTAGAATCATACCGCCCTATCTCACTGACATCGCACCTGGGCAAAGTTATGGAGACAGTGATAAATAAAAGAATAACATTCTTCCTGGAGAAGAATGAACTGTACAGCCATACACAATCCGGGTTTAGAGCCAACAGGTGCACGATGGATCAGATCATTAAATTGGAAAACCACGTAAAGAAGGGATTTAAGAGAGGTGAAAAGACGCTGGCTGTATTCCTGGACCTAGCTCAGGCGTACGATCAATGCTGGAGTGAAGCCGCACTAATTAAACTGAAGAAAGTAGGCATAACTGGTAGAACCTACAAATACATTGAAAACTTCCTCCAAGATAGAAGATTCTCAGTGAGGGTAGGGAATGAGGTATCCGACACATATGTGCAGGAGAACGGCATTCCCCAGGGATCTGTCATCTCACCTACAATCTTTTCAATACTGGTGAACGACCTGACAGATGAGATTCAAGACCAGAAAACAGGACTTTCTCAATTCGCGGATGACTGCGCCATATGGAGGAGTGGCAAGGCGGCAAAGCATACAAGAGGACCCCTCCAAAAACAAATAAACAAGATAACAGCTTGGATGGATAAATGGGGTTTCAAAATCAATACCAATAAGACGGTCAGCATGGTATTTAGCAGCAAGAAGAAGATAAACCGTGACAAGGACTGGAAAATAGAGATAAAAGGGGAAACCATCAAGAGAACAAAGAGCACAGTGTTCCTAGGAATGACCCTGGACGAACAGATGAACTGGTCAAAGCACATAAGCCAGACATTAGAAAAATGCAAGAAAGCGAGCAACCTACTGCGGGTGATAAAAGGTAACGGTTGGGGTGCCCACACCCAAACAATGCTGATGTTCTATAAAGCATTTATCAGGGGCAAGTTAGAATACGGCAGCATTGTGTACGACTCAGCTTCAGAAGCCAACAAGAGGAAGCTAGACACCATAAAGACCCAAGCCCTAAACATCATCTTGGGTGCTGGAAAAGGTACATCCAGAGAAGCCATGGAGGTAGCACTGGGTGTGCTTCCACTGAGTCTGAGGCGTAAACAGCTGACGTATAACTACTGGCTTAAGGTAGCCCAAGACAAAAACCACCCTGGATACCAAACGTTTAGCGACAACAACAGCAAAAGGGGGGGGGGGGCACCCCAAGAGTTAAATTGCAAAGACCGGCAGGTTGGGAAGCAGCAGAGAAGATAAAGGAAGAAACCGAGCTAGCAGAAACCCTGAAACAGACAAGACGGTTCAAGCCAACAATCCCACCATGGGAACTAAAAGTTCCATTCACTGACTGTAGTCTAGCGAAATCCATCACCAAGGACACGGAGGACATTGATGCAAGAGACACGGCCGAGGAATACATACAAGAATTCAGTAAGGACAACCTTCTAATATACACAGACGGGTCCAAAAACGAACAGGGAGAGGTGGGAGCAGGTGTAGTGGTCCCAGACTGGAAGCTGAAGAGACAGTTCAAGCTAACAGACCAGACAGCAGTATGCACGGCCGAACTAGTCGCCATAATGAAAGGTCTAGAGATCGCAGCCGAAAACCCACCACTGAGACTGTGTATATTAACAGACTCCCTGTCATCAGTACAAACGCTCGGGAACCTCAATAGAGGCAACAGACCTGACATAAAAGAGGAGATACTAGCAACAGCCACTAACCTCAGGTACATGGGCTGCCAAGTCACCATCGGATGGATACCAGCACACAGGGGTATCCCGGGAAACGAACAGGCAGACAGAGCGGCGAAACGGGGTATAACCAGCACGAATCAAATCTGCACTGGCCTAGGTAAAACAGAAGGGAAGAATATAGTCAAAAACTACATTCTCAAGGAATGGAGGCAACAGTGGCGAGACAGCGATAAAGGCCGGCATGCCTTCCAAGTATTAGGCGAACCCAGATTCAAGCCACAAGTCAAGACCAACATGAAAGCACCGGCAAACAGGCAGCTGTGGAGAATGCGACTAGGCAATTGGAAAGACACAAGAGAGAACCCAAACTGCAGAGTATGCCGAGAAAGCAACACCATCGAACACTACTTACTAGTATGCGACAAGTACAATAGAGAGCGAAGGGACCTGAGAGATCACTTTGTCAAAACTGGAAAACCAATGACAATGACGGAGTGCCTGCACATAAACAGCAACCCGGAAACACAGCGACTGGTCAGACAGTTCCTATGCAGAACAGGGAAGACCGTATAACCTCCCTAAACTGTGTATACATGTATATGTGCGTTTGTTTGTATTTGTGCATGTTTATATATGTTTAAAAAAAAAAAAAAAAAAAAAAAAAAAAAAAAAAAAAAAAAAAAACTGGCGGAGTGAATGGCAGGAAGGTGGGTTGGCTCTTCCGGTAGAGCACCTGAACTAGGAAGACAGGGAGACCTGGTCATCTTGTTGCCACGCCACACCAACACGCGATGAAGAAAACCGCCAAAACTCACAAGCGTAAAGGCGTTCGTAACGCTGACCGGGGGGGGACAACTTGAGACTTGCAATTAAATGCTCTGCCCTTGCCTACAACAAGTCCTTATGAGGACTAGACATGACCGGGACTAGCCCCGATGAGAATAACACAAGAAGCGACAAGCACTTAGCAGGGCTAACAGAGAAAAGCCTACAAACGAGAGAATAAGGGCCCCAGTAGGCCAAACCAAGGACCGGTCTTTAAACAGGACCAGCACAAAACAAAGCTATCCGACGAACAGAGCGGAACAATTTAAAACCAGTAAGAAATAGGACCAACAATCCACACAACCACGGACCTCAACAATAACCACAGCTGATGAAGCAGGTTAGACGAGGACGAATTTGGAATTTTTGTTTTTGAAATTTGGAATTGATCTTCCATTCACACGACGATGTGTTTGTAATTATGAGGTGTGAATGAAGGGACCGCATGCTTGTATGAATTCAGGTTGTTGACAGAAAGTTAGAAAAAGAATTCGTGCATGATGCATGGAAACAGTTTTAACATACGGCTGCGAATCCTGGACAATAAGTAAACAAGCGAAAAAAATCCACTGAGGCCGTGGAGATGTGCTTTTATAGAAGAATGCTGAAAATTAGTTGGACAGCCAAAATGAGCAATCTGGGAAGCTGAGTCGCAAAGACAACTTATCACAAACATCAGAAAGAAGCAGTTATTGTTTTTTGATCACATTATGAAAAGACATAAACTGGAACATGTTGTGACAACTGGAAAGATTTGCGGAAAGAGAGGGGAAGATAGGGTGAGAAGATTTTCGACAGTCTTATGTCATGGCACGGAAGGGAGTCAATACACGAATTGATCCATGGTGTCTGTCACAAAAATAAAACACCGCGTTTAACCAGTTGATTACTATAGAGACTTTCTGATTAACCGGCCTATCTGCAAAGCCAAAACTATTTTAACTAACAGAAAAAACAAATTGGATGTCAAAATCCCCAGGACGGTCAAAAGTTGCAGCTGCACGTGTTTACATGGGGTCGACAAAATGGGAACATTTGGAAGTAAGTGAGATGAATCTATACACCACTTTGACAGTTCATAAACAGGTCGGATTTAAGCGGAAGTACTCAGCTCGGGAAAAAAACAGTCCGTCTGTCATTGAGAGTTTCCGGACATCAAGCGAAATGACGGCTGTAGTTGTCACCACTCAACAGAAGATTGGCGGTTTGTTGTGGAAACCCGTTGTTGGGAGCATACAGGAACTCGCTAGCTTGTTGTGGGAGTCAAAACAAGTGATGACACCTCTGACATTGATTGAGTCAGGGAGGATAGATTCTTGACAATGGATGATATGCCCAAATAACACCTGTGTGGACATAAAGAATACCGTCACGTGACCAATTTTAGGCTGTTTGAAAAAACCTGATTTAGGGACAATGAGTGTTGACCAAAACCGTGGATTAGGATGGACGTGTTTGTGGGAGAGCTCTACAGTGTTAGATTAATTTAAAATTAACTAGCATGTGTCGTTATGGCAAAGTGTAGCAGCCATCCCGGAATGAGGCGGTTTTGCATAAGGTAGTCAATATAGTCTATTTAGGCCTAATTAATATAGGCAGTAATCTTGTTAAAACTAGAGTGTGATGATTAGCACTGTTAGTTGAAAACTAGTTAGAGTAGTGAAGTGATAATTGGCTCTGCTAGGATGAATAGGATAGTGGGGGGGGGGGGGGATCTTTCAATGGTTTGCCCACTGAAGTTGTGCACTCTGTTTATGGGTCTTTCCTTGTCATCGCCTGATTCGGACGTATGTGAGGAGCTAATATGCTCTATGACAGAGTTTAGTTAGCTGTAAAATAACTGAGCAAGGCAATAGGCTTACACTCAGCCGGTAGGATCAGTGACTAGTACTATCACAGGATGTGTTGTTTCTCTCACAGGTTCCATACCAGTTACGAGGAAGTTCAACACTGGGTTTGATGAAGTGCAACTTCAATTAGACATAACACCAGTTGGACACTCAAATGTTTCTTACTAAAAAGGAATAACGTCCGAGAAGAAAGATGGTATTATGTTTACGCTGGACTCATAATCAGGAGGGTTCACCATAACATGACTCAGAAGAGCCAACCAATATGACGATTCCTGAGTGTTAAGGTTCACCTAAGATGGGTGATGATTGTTGATGCATCACACAGCATAAGAACATTGGTACCTAAACAAGAACATTAAAATATAATAGTCACATGGTGTGATATATTCTAGTGAAATAGTTCAAAAGACATGATACCAGAACCTAGATAGACACTAGTTAGGTTCAAGTATATTAACAATAACAGTGATACCTAAATACTCACTACAAAGGATTTGTGCATTCTTTAAGAACGATAGGAAATTATGTGCATTGGGCAACCGGTCCATGATCAGCTGTAATTTACAAACAGTATCTATTTCGGATGATCAGGAAGATGGATTACCAGGTAGCTACAGATGACAGTCGGTGTCCGGCAGGAGAGATACAGTACCGGGTGAGATGGACTTGTTCTGACTTAACGTGCTGTGGTGTGTCCTTGCAAGGATGAACTGACTATGCTATTATCTGAGAGTCCGATCCTACACACATTATAGAACACATCACACATTTTCTTCGCATACACGTCTCACGTACATTACACTTTTCTTTTAATAAATTAATCTTTATTAATTTTTAGAAGCAAGAGTTGTTTAATATGTTGCGTTGGGGAAGTATGAGAGGGGGCATAGTTCGACAGTGAGAGAGTGGTAGGAAAAGGTGTCCACGGGCTGATGGAGTGTGTTGGACGGAAGCTGGTGGATTCTCCAAGATATTGATAAAGGGAAAAAATTATAATGTGGGTGTTGACTCCCCTCACTCCCGGGACGACACTTTAAAGGAAGACACGACAGTGTCGGAGATCGCAATTTGTGGAGGGGCATGATCGGTCACGCCAGCCGACAAGGCAAGTTTCAGTACCAGTCTTATACACCCCTCTGGTACGTTAGCTCGGGGGAAGGAGAGCTCAGCAGTGTAGTCCCCGTGTTAGGGAAAAAGTCCAGGCCAACTTCACTGCGATAGATCCAAACGCTTCCACTGCTGAGACATCCTGAATGTCAATGCCCGATAAAGTCACACTCTTCTAGAGCATCCACAACCAACCAGTGTGTTGCAGGGAGATTGATCTGCCAAAGTGGGGCTTTAACCTGACCTGCGTGTCTCTACACCTCCACACAGAACATCCTGGACAGACACTTGTCTGTCGGACATCCAGGACAGACACTAGTCTGTGGGACATCCTGGACAGACACTAGTCGGTGGGACATCCAGGACAGACACTAGTCTGTGGGACATCCTGGACAGAACTAGACTGTGGAACATTCTGAACGGACGCTAGCCTGAGAGAAATCCTGAACAGACACTAAGCTGCGGTCATCATGGGAATACATTGGCTGTGAAGCAGCCTTGGCAGAGTTTACTCTATGGGGCATCCTTGGGAAACTCTAGATAGTGATGGAATTCTCGCTCAGAATAAAAACAGGTAGATTCAAACGTACGACTACGACGCTCCACAATCGGGACCCTAAAGGGCAGTAAATGTATGACTAGGACACTCCACATCCCGTGTGTTACTTGGACTCTAAAGGCCAGCAAATGCATGACTAGGATTCTCCATATACCGTGTGTTACCGGGACTCTAAAGGGAAGCAAATGTATGACTAGGACACTCCACATCCCGTGTGTTACCGGTACTCTAAAGGCCAGCAAATGCATGACTAGGACTCTCCATATAGCGTGTGTTACCGGGAGATTAAAATGCAGTAATATGATTATTCAAAGAGAACCATGTCTCTGTTGCCTTTGTTGGGTTGACCATTGCCCCAGCTTCATCACACCAAGTACTTATGCGATTGAGTTCGGTTTGTAGTTCCACAGCAACCTAATCTCTATCCTTCCCCTGACGATACACTAAAACATCGCCGGCATATGACAATGTCCTCCCCGGTCCAGTGATCTGCTCGCTATTGATTCTCACAGTATAGGCGTTGAACAGTACCGGAGATAATGGTGATCCCTGTGGTAGGCCAGGATATATTGTTGTTGGTTCCGACGTCCAACTGCCACATCTAAAATCTACTTTCCGTTGGAAGAGGGCTGCAGCCATCCAATTAAGGATGAACGGACTTATCTTGAGTTCAAGAAGCTGAAGCATTAGAAAATCCAATGGTACTCTGTTGTACGCGTCCTCAAGATCAATCGCTGCAGCAAAGGTTTCAATGCCTGAGTGGAAACCTTCATAGACATCATGGACAAAAACAGCTGCATTGGTCCAGGTTTCTCTTTTGAGACAGTACCCTCCTAGGGTGGGTGGGAAAACACCTTGCTTCTTTAGCTGGCTTGATATTTTTATGGCAATTAACTTATCCAGCAGCTTGCCTATTGTATTCTACATGGTTATTACTCGATATCCCTGAATTTTTGTGTGGTCTTTGTCAGGCTTCGGCAAGGGAATCAGATAGCGGTGTAACCACTCCTCCTTGATGCTAGCACTCTCTATACTGTTGTTGTACATGTCTGCTAGTTTCTCTAGCTCGTTGTCGGTACACCTATTGATGTCGTCATATCTTATGCCATCTGGCCCTGGAGAGCTGTTTTTCGATCGTCGAAGCACTGCCTTGATTTCTTTAACTGTCACAAGAAAATCCGGCTGCTGTAGAGGCGGAAGTACAAGCGTTGATTTTCAAGAATTCGTTAGGCGGTGATGCTGTTATCTACACAGATGGGTCGGTCGTCCGACATGTGAGAAGCTCATGGCCTTTACGGCGAGGTCTGGAGGAAGAATTGTGAAGGCGGACTCTGGAGCTGTTGTTGAGACCACAAGTAGCCTGACTGGAAGTCATGGCAGTAAGTAAAGCAATAACATGGTTCGAGACACAGACATTCACTAGAGCAGTGGTTCTCAACCTTTTTTGGCCCATTCCCCCCTTCACCATATTTTCAGAACGCCATTCCCCCCTTCCTATCAAAAATTTGGCCCGTTCCCCCCTTCACCGTATTTTCAGAACGTCATTCCCCCCCCCCCTTCATATTTCCTACCTAAAAATCCCCTCACCCCTACACAGTATACGTAAAAGTGGAAGGCAAATGTAATAGCATATACTAAAACAAGTCTAGACATCCACATAAAACATGATTTGTGGGTCTACTTGCTTTATAAAATGAAATTTAGAAGGACGAGACGTACATAACTGTAAAGTATGAAGGGAAAAACTATGTCAAGTAATTGGTTCTTGTATTAACACGATCTTGAAATGGTCTTCATTCCCCCCCCTGGAAACCCTGAAATTTCCCCCTGGGGGGGAATTCCCCACCGGTTGAGAACCACTGCACTAGAGCATGTGTCCTTAGCGACTCAATGAGGATGCTCAAGAGGATAGAGATGGGATGGATCCGAAGAGAGTGGTTGCTGTCTCTGCAGCGGTTTCGGCTGACAAAGATTAGTTTCATCTTCGTGCCAGGGCATGCGGGAGTACAAGGAAATGAGCGGGCTGACAAGCTCGCAGGTGTGACGAATGTGGAGGGCGGACGCGCCATGGACCAGGCTGACATTCTGAATGCACTACGAGAAGTAAGACTTTTGCGAGAACCAAGTGATGACTGCAAATCTACAACCATGGTCAGACTGCGAGAACAGCAAATTAAAAGAGGTGTGGCCAAGAAAGAACACTACGCAGGAAGCCAAAGACGATTGATAAACCAACACAGAACTGGTGTCGTTAGCCGCTACACGCTGCGGGATTTGCTGAGGAGGGGATCCGAGCACTTATGGACTGGATTGTTCGATGTGCAATGAGGATGATCTGTCGACTAACTAACTAACTAACTAACTAACTAACTAACTAACTAACTAACTAAAGGGCAGCAAATGTATGAGTAGGACGCTCCACATCCCGTGTGTTACCGGGACTCTAAAGGGAAGCAAATGCTTGACTAGGACGCTCTCCATCCCGGGTGTTACCGGGACTCTTAGTTATGTTGTGTGTCCTGTGTGTTACCGGAACTCTAAAAAGGGAAGCAAATGCATGACTAGGACGCTCCACATCCCGGGTGTTACAGGGACTCTAGTTATGTTCTATTTGTCCTGTGTGTTACCGGAACTCTAAAAATGGAAGCAAATGTACGACTAGGACACTCCACATCCCGTGTGTTACCGGAACTCTAAAGAGAAGCAAATGCTTGACTAGGACGCTCCCCATCCAGGGTGTTACCGGGACTCTAGTTATGTTCTGTTTGTCCTGTGTGTTACCGGAACTCTAAAAAGGGAAGCAAATGCATGACTAGGACATCCCGAGTTACCGGGAGATTAAAGGGCAGCAAATGTATTACTAAGACATCCCGTGTGTTACCGGTATTCTAAAGGGAAGCAAATGTATGACTAGGACATCCCGTGTGTTACCGGTACTCTAGAGGGAAGCAAATGTATGACTAGGACATCCCGTGTGTTACATGGGGCCTAAAGAGAAGCAAATGTATGACAAGGACACTCCACATCCCGTGTGTTACCGGTACTCTAAAGGGAAGCAAATATCTGACTAGGACATCCCGTGTGTTACCGGTACTCTAAAGGGAAGCAAATGTATGACTAGGACATCCCGTGTGTTACCTGGGGCCTAAAGGGAAGGAAATGTATGACAAGGACACTCCACATCCCGTGTGTTACCGGTACTCTAAAGGGAAGCAAATGTATGACTAGGACATCCCATGTGTTACCGGTACTCTAAAGGGAAGCAAATGTATGACTAGGACATCCCGTGTGTTACCTGGGGCCTAAAGGGAAGCAAATGTATGACAAGGACACTCCACATCCCGTGTGTTACCGGTACTCTAAAGGGAAGCAAATGTATGACTAGGACACTCCACATCCCGTATGTTACCGGTACTCTAAAGGGAAGCAAATGTCTGACTAGGACATCCCATGTGTTACCGGTACTCTAAAGGGAAGCAAATGTATGACTAGGACATCCCGTGTGTTACCTGGGGCCTAAAGGGAAGCAAATGTATGACAAGGTGTCATATATTTTTGAAGGGAGTGGGAGATCACTGTAGTGCATGCCCCATCTCTAACAAAAGAAGTAGAGCCCCATCCTCTTCTATCTTCAATAACCCCAGAATATGAACCTTGAGTTATCTGCAGGTCTCGTTCTATTAAGTATGTCTAGGAGATATAGATTATGGCCCTGGTGAGAATGGTGTCAGGGTCTTACACCTGGCTCGCTACCTAACACATGTGGGACAGTACAAGTACAACGTGATTTGACTCAAGACTCAACGACACAACGTTCCACGGATTTAATTACAGATCATATACAGTACGATGATCACAACAATATATACTGGATACTTCAATACACTTACATCCACCATACAGCACACAGTCTGACTCTCAAGATGTCCAGGCACTCGACATTCGGCCACAGAAACCTTTCTCGCAACATGCGTCCTGTTCAGTCCACGTCCCAGAGCTGTCTGCCTATGGTTTGGAACTCGCCTCCTCACCTGAGGTGGCTTCGCGAGACCTGCGTGCGTCCTTGGTGTGACCGCTGGCCGTCTCGCCAGCCGGCAACTTCGCAGGCAGGTGACTACCATTCGCCTGGCGGCGTAACGAAGTTCCTTCATCCCTGCTAGGGACTGAGTCACCTGGCGGCGTAACGATGTCACTGCATCACTGCCGTACTGTGGACTCTGACACGCTCCCCCGGCAACTCCATGAAAGACGTCATCTTTCATGTCTAATATATATATACATACTGGGTTAGTACCTTAACCCTTGTCAGAGTCAACCCTTATGTTGCTTATATACATTAGTATCATAATACATAGAAAATACACATCTGCCATAGAAAACATATAATCAATAGAAGTTATATTCAACGACATGTGGTGTTCAACTTTTAACACCTGTCAGGTTTCATCATCTCGATGGCTGGTTACCTTAATTGCATTAATGACCCAGTCAGATCGGTAGTTCCAGCTTCACGCATCTACCTCGCAGCATTTGAAAAAAAAAATAATAATATGGTTCTTGAGACAAAAACCATCTAGCTAGACCGAAATGTGGCTTTTACATAAGTCACATAAAACGCTCAAACCCCGTCCTCATTTGGCCAGGACTCTTGTGTTGGTCTGCAATGTCTGCAACCCTTTGCCATGCCCAGTAAATGTCTACCTGATGAGTTCAAAATCTGGCAAACACATGGCTATTTTTATATAACACATTACATTATACATTTCAAATTATGGCCCTTTGTGTAAGGATGTAATAGCAACTAAAAGAAAGGGGAATAATTTCAAACATTTATGGCATATAATAATTTACAATAATTATTTTATTTCTTAGTGTCATCGCTTGACGTTTCTTCATCCTAACGAGAAAAAGTCGCTAGTATGAATACACTAATCAAGATATGATTCTAAGATAACACTACATAAATATATAAACACACAATTCGTGTATTCAATTTTATTGATTCCTAAAGATTTTAGAATCGTCATAGCTTTTTAAACTTTCATGTGTCGTCTGCTAGTTTTACTCTAAATTACAACATAATCCGGAAGTACACACGAACACTAAGTAATCGATGTTACAACTTGTAGAACACACCTGTTCCGGTTTGATGTAGATACGGACGGTATACTGTTCTTACAGTTCATGTGTTGGATGTTTTCTTATAAACCTTCTGGATTTAGATTAAACTGCAATGGTGTAGCTGTCAACTGTTCATGTCACACTTTCACACATGGATGTTAAAATATCTCTGGAAGATTCCACACGGATATGCCACTGTCACAATGGATAGTTCGCTTACGGTAAGTCTTGAGCGAATGTGGCAATGTTCTTGTTACAGAATATGTACAATAAAAGTTCGCTTTCTACCGCACACTACACAATTATACACGACAATCACTACATTTAGTAATAAAATAAGAACATTATATACAGTGGGAGTAACCCATATCACAATGTAGACATTACACAGCTTTTGTGAATACACAACTTATTCACTGATAGATGGCTGTGTTGATCTGAGTATTTTACACTGCACTCAGACTTTGTTGCTCAATGGGTCGGTCGGACAACGGGACAACAAATCGGCGATCGTATTGGTTCGGCCTGGAATATGTCGGACCTCGAAGCTGTAGTCTTGGAGTTTCAAAGACCAACGGGCTATCATATGGTTTGATGGTACCCCAGAATTTATGAATCGCAACGGACTGCTGTCAGATTCCATGATAAAATGGCGTCCTAGAAGAAATCTAGACAATTTTGTAATACCTACCACTAAAGCTAGGGCTTCCAACTGAGGTATTGACCATGCCCGTTCTCTTGGTTTCAGCTTTCTGGATACGAAATACACAGGATGGAGAATGTTGTTGTGCTCTTGCAGCAAGACTGCTCCAATCGCGACGGAGCTCGCATCTGTTCTTAATCTGAAAGGTAAATGGAGATTGGGCAATTTTAGGATGGGATTGTGTAAGCTATCATCAGAAAAACAAGCTAATACTTTAGAGAATGCTAATTTTAGGCATTCATTGCTTACAATTTTCTCCGGCTTATCTTTAGTTAGTAAGTTAGTAAATACTTCGGTTAGGTCGGAAAAATCCGGAATAAACTGCCGGTAATAATTTATCAGTCCTAACAAACTTCTGACTTGTTTCTTTGTAGTCGGAAGTGATAGTTTTAGAATCTTGGACACAATGTTATCGTCTGTCGTGACAAAGCCATTGGATATTTTGTATCCCAAAAAGGATATTTCAGGGTAGGCCATGTCTACTTTTGAAGGCTTTACTGTCAGTCCGTGCTGTCTGATGCGTTCAAATGTCAGTTCTAATGTCTTTATGTGCTCTGTCATTGTCTCTGTGTGAACACAGATGTCGTCGATATAGCAGATTATGTTAGGAATGTCTATTAGAAGAAGTCGTGTCATACGTACGAATGTGGCTGGGGCGTTGACTAGCCCAAATGGAAGTTTGCACCATTCGTACAGTCCCCAAGGTGTGGCAAAAGCTGTCAGATGTCTGCTCTGTTCGTCTACTTCTATCTGATAATATCCTTTAGTCATATCTATCTTCGTGAAGAACCTAGCGTCTGTCAGTTCTGTCAGAAGATCGTCAGCGTTTGCCATTGGCTCCAAATCTAGAACAGTTATTTTATTCAGTTTTCGATAGTCGATACACAGTCTTATTGTATTGTCCTTTTTGCGTACAATGACCATGGGAGATGAGAAGTCTGATTGGGATCGTCTTATGATGTTATTCTTTTCTAGGTTGATGATCTCCTGATGTAAATGTTCTTTGTAATGTAATGGGATAGTGTATGGTCTGCATCGTATGGGTGTGTTTGATGTGAGTGTGATGTGATGCTGTACTAATTCTGTTTGTCCTGGGTTGTTGGAGAAAATGGTGTTGTACTGTTGTATTAGGTGTTTTAATCTGTCTGTTTCTGCTTGAGTTAGCTTTGGATTGATCTTGATATCCTTCAAGCAGTCTGTCGTGTCTAATGTAGGTGTTGGAATTTCGTCACTAAACTCGTCATCTTCGTGATCTATTATCACTGTACAAGCTGTCGTATCGTCTTGTTCGTTGTCTCTGTTAAGGTATGGTCTTAGCATATTTATGTGAAATATTTTATGTTTGTCTTTTATTAGGATCTCATAGTCTACAGGTGAAATCTGTCTTGTCACTTTAAAAGGTCCCTGCCAAGAATCAGTCAATAAGTGTCGGTCACTAGGTAACAGAAGAAGAACGTCCTGTCCAGGTGTCAAAGTTATTGTTTTGTTTCCTTTGTCAGCATACTGTCTATAAGTAGCACCAGATAATTTTAGTGCATTCCTTGCAATCGTACATGATTTGATGATTCTTTCACGCAATGATGTAACATATACGTATGATGATATGGGTTTAAGTACTGGAGTAGGTTCAGTTAACATTTGGTGATAAATAGTCAATGGGCCACGTGGTTTGGCACCATAAATAAGTTCAAAAGGAGAGAAACCGGTACTAGAATGTGGTACCTCGCGATAAGCAAAAAGAATAGCTGGTAGATATACATCCCAATTATTAGGGTGTTCTTGCGTGACTTTTGCAAGCATGTGCTTCAGATCGCCGTTAAACTTTTCAACGATTCCACTTGAGTGAGGATGGTATGGTGAATTGAAACATTGCTTCACTCCCAACATTCTGGTGAAAGCTTGGGTAGATGCGGCGATAAACTGAGTACCCCTATCAGATTGGATAGTGTCTGGAAATCCTATCCGAGAAAAATTATGGAAGAATACTTCCATTATATCATTGGCAGTTATGTTCTTTAGCGGAATAGCTTCCGGCCAGCGACTACATTGATCAACGATAGTTAGAATATATTTATTCCCTTTAGTTGTTGTATGATTGAGAGGGCCTACTATGTCAACAGATAGTTTTTCAAAAGGTCGACTGGCTAAGTCAGTGACTTGCAACTTTGCCTGTGGGTGTTTACCTTTTTTATCAGTTTCTGGCAGGTGTCACAACTTCTGCAATATTCTTTAATGTCATTGCAAAATTTGGGCCAATGAAACTGTGTTAATAATCTAGATCTGGTCTTAACATGTGCCATATGCCCTGCAAGAGGTATATCGTGGGCAAGATGTAAGGCTTGCTTACGATAACTAGTTGGCAAAACAGTTTGCTCTGTGGTGTTGTCACCTCTGGTATAATACCTGGTGAGGATATCATTCTTCAAAGCAAAATGCCATTTTGCATTCTTGGTTACCTTTATCTTTTGGCCGATCAGATTAAAATATTTTACCAATGAAGGGTCAGCCTTTTGAGCTGTTACAAAAGTTTCCTTCATGGTGTTAGAAGGTAGTGATACTGGGCTAAGTGACTGAATAGCCTCAGTTTGATTACTTTCATCTTGCACTCTAGCAGTAGATCTGGTTACTGCGTTCACACAATCAATGATGTCAGATGGTGATGAAACAATGTTGTCAATGATATGATGAGAACTTAGTGCTACATTAGCTACAATACATTCAATAGGTGGTGTGACATTATCAATGATGACATTGGATGGTGATGTTATGTTATCATCAATACACACAGATGTTATGTCATGAGGTTTATCATTCACCTCTGGCAAATTTCCAATTATTACATCACACACTGGGTTTGTTAACGCAGCGACCTTTACTTTCCCAGTGAGGAAAGGTGTTTGGATATATGCCCATGCTAATGGGTATCTCTCAATATTGCCTGAGAATGTTCTGCATGTTACGTGACTGCCTGTATAGTCTGTAGGCATTATGAACGTTCTCTTAAGGCCAATAAGTGAACTGCCGGTATCTCGAAGAACTGTAGCAGACTTGCCGTTCACATATCCGTGATGGACGATTATCTTGCCTTTTGAATCTACTACCAAATTAGCTTCTTCATTGGCAATAGGGATGGCGTGACCACACGTTAAAATACCATCTTCATAGAAGGTGTTACAAACAGTACATAAAGTGTTATACATGTCAAAATTCTGTGCTGAGTTCACAGGATGTTTCTCTGATTCTTCTTCTTCTGACTCTGAACTGTTTGACAAGGCGGCATTTGCCTCGTTGATCATTTGTCTACCTTTACAATCTTTGCGATGGTGTCCATGCGCTTTACAAAGATAACATTTACGCACAGACCTGAATGATCTACGCTCATGATCTCGTCTGTTTATCATATCTCGTAGATAAATATCATATTTTGGGTTTTTATCGCACATTTCATTTTGTTGATGTGAAAATTTACAATGAATACAGTGCTTAAATTTCTCAGAGGTAGGCCTATGAGGTTTCTGCCTACTATAGGGTTTGTCAAAATTAGCCGCAGCTACTAAATCAATGTCCGTAGATTCTGTCACAAAACAGTGTTTGTTGGCGGTGTAATACGCCGTACCTCGTCTATCAATCTCATCTATACTCGTGCATTCATTCACCTGCAAAAATTTGGAAAATTTTGGTGGAATGGATGAAATGATTTTGTCTCTGATGATTAGATCTTCTAATCTATCATAATTTCTGTCAATTTTGGCTGCTGAAGTCCATTTGGTGAATATATCTCGGACTAAGCAGAGGTAGTCAGAGAACGTTTGAGTCGGTTTTGGGCTCAACTTGCTGAACTGTTCTCTGTAACCTGCTTCATCTAACATAAAATGTGCCATTATCTTTGATTTAAGATAATGGTAGTCTTTTCTGAGGTCTTTGGGAATAGTCTCAATGACTTTAAGAGGTTCCCCTGATAAACTCCTCATATACACAATATTCCATTCTGACAGTGGAACTTGGTAATGTTCCATTAAAGTTTCAAAATTTTGGGTAAAGGCTGCAATGCAGTCACCCGAGGTATAATTACGTACAATACCCTGATATTTCTTGTACTGGTTTTCTTTCTCCAGTCTCTCAGATTTCTTATACTCTTTATTGATAGCAGTCTCGGTCTCAAGTTGTTTTATTTTTAACTGTAACTCCAGTTCTTCTCTCTTACTCTGAGCTGCTATTTCTGCTTTCTTGAGTTCACTATCTATCTCAGCTTGCTTTAAGGCTGTTTCTGCCTCCAATTGCTTGGCGGCTCTTTCAGCTGCTCGTTCATCGCGTTCAGAAGCTTTCTCTTGTACTAGTAGGTATTCAGCATATTTGTTCTCACTCCACTTTGTTAACTCATCACCTGTTAACTTCAACTTTAACCCCATATCAATAAAATCAAATAATGAAGACATGATGAAAAATGGCAATGTAATACCAGCCACACAGATAGTTATAAGTGGTTAGTAGAATAAACAATTTACAATTTTCCAATATGCAATATGTGCCTAAAATTGCATCCTTAAAGTAAATGAAAAGAAAAGTATACTTAAGTGCTCTGGATGCGGTGAAGAATGGTTGGAAATCGGGCTAGGAAACTGTAGGGTCGTTACTTCGAATCACAAATGACCTCTACGCGCACGGTTTCGGATGGTACGGAAAAACCTGCTTTGTTTTGGAGGAAATAAATTAGCGTCTATTTGTTGGTGTGTGCCTGCTTGTCACTAAGTATTGAGTAGGTTTGTATGGCGTTGAGTATAATTGTATGTCGTTAGTTTGTCCGTCAACAACAATGTTTTTTTTTTTTTCAACACAAGTCACTTTCTTTCAAAACTCTCTGCTTTCCACAAACTCAACCCACAAAGACAATCTAAATGTATCTCCACACGCTATAACATTGATGACACATCACTTACATCAAGATGACATTCAGTAAGGACATAGACATCAAGTTTACAAGATGGCGACAAGGTCACAATGGCGACAAGATCACAATGTCGACAAGGTCAAAACGGTGACAAAAATTTGACAATCATGAATGTTTTATACGTTTACACGATCAAACAATACGAATGCACTGTACGTTTACAACTAGTCTCCATGTTTACCCAATGTAGCAATAATTCAAAATGAGCCTTCCATGATCACTTTTACATGTACAAACAATTTTAACAAAAATTCTAAGTTCACAACCTCTAGTTCTAACCATTTATCACATAAATACGTTCATTTCAAAGCTGGACGTTAGCCCCCACGTCCACACATGTCAGGGTCTTACACCTGACTCGCTACCTAACACATGTGGGACAGTACAAGTACAACGTGATTTGACTCAAGACTCAACGACACAACGTTCCACGGATTTAATTACAGATCATATACAGTACGATGATCACAACAATATATACTGGATACTTCAATACACTTACATCCACCATACAGCACACAGTCTGACTCTCAAGATGTCCAGGCACTCGACATTCGGCCACAGAAACCTTTCTCGCAACATGCGTCCTGTTCAGTCCACGTCCCAGAGCTGTCTGCCTATGGTTTGGAACTCGCCTCCTCACCTGAGGTGGCTTCACGAGACCTGCGTGCGTCCTTGGTGTGACCGCTGGCCGTCTCGCCAGCCGGCAACTTCGCAGGCAGGTGACTACCATTCGCCTGGCGGCGTAACGAAGTTCCTTCATCCCTGCTAGGGACTGAGTCACCTGGCGGCGTAACGATGTCACTGCATCACTGCCGTACTGTGGACTCTGACAATGGTAATTACTAACTGGGAATCTGCCCCTTCTCCAATGATTCTGATAGCTCTGGAGCCCCCTTATTGGTTATCAAATCTGAGGAAAGTCTGGAGAATTTTCTCAGCCTGATTTAGATGAAGAAAACATGGATATTGAGCAGTTGATAGATCTAGAGTCTTCTATCCCCATTTTAGCAAGTCATTATGAGTTAATTTATTTTTAAATAATCAAACACATAATCAATCACATTAGATTCTGACAACATGATGTACAAAGAAGTTGTTGACTCACAGATAGGTTTGAACTGATAAATTAACAGAAGCTCAATTCATGTTAATCATTTATTGACTGGGCCTGAGCCTTCTGGCCAGTACATACATCTCTATTGTGATTTACACAAGATAATAGAAAAGTTGCACATTGGACCATTTACACACAGACCATCAATAAACAAGCATCAATGCATGAGATGTCAACAAGTGTGAAACATAATAAACATTTTGATGTTGTACATATTAAGTGTGATAGTGATGAATCCACAATTAACTATCAGTTTCCTGAAATTGGGTGTGGTGTGTACCAATGAGAAAAGTAACCTGGTGACTGGAAGATTAGGTAAGCCAGGGTCCATTGACTGATGGATCCACTTCAGGTATGCCCGTATAGCTCCACTGAAGGCCTCCCCATGCTCTGCTCATGGCCAAGTCATCCTCCATCTCACTTGTGGTTCATCTCTTTCTCTCGGCTTCCCTCTTTCAGGTCTGATTTAGGTGGTTAGTTTGCTGATGTGTTGGGTGGTTGTTGGTATGTAGCCACCAAGATCACTGATGAATATTCACATAAATATATACATTCCTACCAATACAATATTCTAGAAGTAGGTCGGAAGAAATCTAAATTCCTGAAGTAGGAACTAGTTCCCCTCCCCTCCTTTTCTCTCTAAGCTAGTGTTGGGTTAAGTTGGGGTGGTCAGAGTTTATCACACGGTGTACGCCTTGTATCAACTTGTTCCTGCTGTATGTAAATTCTCATTTGACCTGGGGTCAGTGAACGTGTACAGTAAGACATTGACAAGAGTGAGAATATGTCAAGATGCATGTAAATAAATGACATACATTTATAACATTTCTGCCACTAAATGGTGTTTATAATATGTATAAATAATTATCTGTGTTTTCCCAATTAACCAACTTCTTCTTCTTCTGTGTCTAATAACTCTCTCCCATTATTTGTTGTTGTTGTGATGTTGAGTGTTGGGTTGTGTGGTGATGAGTGGTGTTGAGTTTTAAGTTATGTTGAGTAATGAGTTAAGTTCACTGCGCGTGATGGTGTTCCGCGAAGCACAACTCTTCTGATGCAATGCAGTTCATAAGTGCTCTTATCTAATTAAAATTTGACATAAATATAAATATTTATTCCGTCAAACCCTATTGATTCAATAGATGAAGGAGAAAGGAAAGATTGATTTCTCTTTCAGCTTTCTAGATTGTAAATAGGCATAGATAAGTCTGTTTTAGAACAAGGCACTTATTCTAGTACACGAACTGTCATTTCAGCTGTAGGTAGTGATAGCATCTTTTATCGGTGTTTCTGGTGAAATGCACAAGATTGCTTTAGAATCATCACTCTTCACAGTTGTTTAGAATAGAATGTAGTAGTATAATGCACTTCTTAAAGTTAATAATTATCTCTAAGAATATCAGAGATTGCAATCGAAGAGAGTATTGGAGAGTCATTTTGCCCGGGAACGGCTCTGCGTCGTTAGAATCTACAGTCGAGCATTTTTATATTTCAGAGGTTTTAATTAATAATAATACATTTCAATTGACATTACAAACACGGTTTACCATTACCTGATACCTGATACATCGGGTTCTTAGTCTAATCTCGGGACTAACAAGCTCACCCGAAATTCAGACATTCTGCCTCCTCTATTTGAAAATTTGGTCACACAATTTCTGATGTCTGTTCGCCAGGCATGTTTTCGCAGGAGTGCGCTGCTTATCATAATCTATACCGGCGTTGGCGCGAAAGCGGTGTCACATGTCTCTCCCAACCAATGGGGTTCCGAGCTTGGTCTGATGAAATCTTTCTAAGAATCCACGTCATTTGTCACTTGTTCAGTTCCAGTTTCGATGTTAAGTTTTAAGTCCTAGTCTCCGTTTGCGGTTGTGAAGTCAATTTCTTTTAAGGTTGTTTCCTCTTTTTGCGGCAGGTGTTGGTAAATGAATAATGGTGGTTGCGTTATGCTACACAAGGACACTCCACATCCCGTGTGTTACCGGTATTCTAAAGGGAAGCAAATGTATGACTAGGACATCCCGTGTGTTACCGGTACTCTAAAGGGAAGCAAATGTATGACTAGGACATCCCGTGTGTTACCTGGGGCCTAAAGAGAAGCAAATGTATGACAAGGACACTCCACATCCCGTGTGTTACCGGTACTCTAAAGGGAAGCAAATATCTGACTAGGACATCCCGTGTGTTA
Source organism: Cepaea hortensis (assembly GCA_963921405.1). Classification (NCBI taxonomy): domain Eukaryota; kingdom Metazoa; phylum Mollusca; class Gastropoda; order Stylommatophora; family Helicidae; genus Cepaea; species Cepaea hortensis. The sequence goes on from OY992882.1 coordinate 5,470,355, forward strand.
CCGGTACTCTAAAGGGAAGCAAATGTATGACTAGGACATCCCGTGTGTCACCTGGGGCCTAAAGGGAAGCAAATGTATGACAAGGACACTCCACATCCCGTGTGTTACCGGTACTCTAAAGGGAAGCAAATGTATGACTAGGACATCCCATGTGTTACCGGTACTCTAAAGGGAAGCAAATGTATGACTAGGACATCCCGTGTGTTACCTGGGGCCTAAAGGGAAGCAAATGTATGACAAGGACACTCCACATCCCGTGTGTTACCGGTACTCTAAAGGGAAGCAAATGTATGACTAGGACATCCCATGTGTTACCGGTACTCTAAAGGGAAGCAAATGTATGACTAGGACATCCCGTGTGTTACCTGGGGCCTAAAGGGAAGCAAATGTATGACAAGGACACTCCACATCCCGTGTGTTACCGGTACTCTAAAGGGAAGCAAATGTATGACTAGGACACTCCACATCCCGTACGTTACCGGTACTCTAAAGGGAAGCAAATGTCTGACTAGGACATCCCATGTGTTACCGGTACTCTAAAGGGAAGCAAATGTATGACTAGGACACTCCACATCCCGCATGTTACCGATACTCTAAAGGGAAGCAAATGTCTGACTAGGACACCCAGTGTGTTACCGGTACTCTAAAGGGAAGCAGATGTATGACTAGGACATCCAGTGTGTTACCGGTACTCTAAAGGAAGCAAATGTATGACTAGGACACTCCACATCCCGTGTGTTACCGGGGGCCTAAAGGGAAGCAAATGTATGACTAGGACGCTCGAGATCCCGTGTGTTACCAGTACTCTAAAGGGAAGCAAATGTACCGTGTGTTACCGGAACTCTAAAGGGAAGCAAATGCATGACTAGGATACTCAACGTCCCTTGTGTTACCGGGGCTATAAAAGGAAGCAAAGAATAGTATCACGTCGTAACCAACCACGCAGGCCGTAAGAGACATGAGATGGCTTACCAACAAAATGAAATGTTTTATTTCTCAATCAAATCTCATGGGGGGGGGGGGGGGGGGGCTGCTAAACGACTTAATGAAATGGCTGGGTTCGAATTACGTTTAGGAAACTAAACGCCCTACTATCAACTGCAGCAAATGGCTAGCTGACCGTTGCTCCCGCGACTGAAAACAGCGCAGAGACTAGAGCGAATTGACTAAGAGAGCGCCAGAACCCACCCCTTCAAGTTCATAATCAGAAGCAGATTCAGTCCAATCAAAACAAAGTAGATTTGGACCAAATATAGTACTCAAATCAAATGAACAAGAATTATAATGTAAACTAGCTGACACGGCCCGGCTTCGCCCAGTCACTGGTGGGGAGCATCTCATTTAATTCATATAAGTAGTCATATAAGTTCTCGTTCCCGTTACCGACTATCTGTCTGTCTGTCTGTCTGTCTGTCTGTCTGTCTGTCTGTCTGTCTGTCTGTTTGTCTGTCTGTCTGTCTGTCTGTGTGGAGCATCTCATTTAATTCATATAAGTAGTCATATAAGCTCCCGTTCCCGTTCCCGACTGTCTATCTGTCTGTCTGTCTGTCTGTCTGTCTGTCTGTCTGTCCCTCCCTCTATGTTTGTCTGTCTGTCTGTCTGCCTGTCTGTCTAATCATTTATTGGTTGCAGTTAGAACAACCTTAGATAAACGAAGACCAACTTACAAAAAGCATTAGAAAGAGCACTTGAAAGATCTTTACATCTTCCCCAACAATTAACTTGGGTAAATGGAGCGGCGGCAGCAGCAGCAGCAGAAGAAGAAAAAGGAGGAGTAGGAGCTGGGAGGAGGAGGAGGGAGGTGGAGGAGGGAGGAGGAGGGAGGAAGAGATAGGCGGAGAGAGGAGGAGGAGGGAAGAGGAGGGAGGAGGAAGGAGGAGGAGGAGTAGGGAGGAATAGGAGGGATTAGGAGGAGGGATTAGGAGGAAGTAGGATAAAGAGGAGGGGGGAGGAGGAGGAGGGAGGAGAAGGAGGGGAGGAGGAGGAGGGAGGAGGAGGAAGGAGGAGGAGGAGGAGGGAGGAGAAGAACGCAGGAGGAGGAGGGGAGGATGAGGGAGGAGGAGGAGGGAGGAGAAGAACGCAGGAGGAGGAGGGGAGGATGAGGGAGGAGGAGGAGGGAGGAGGAGAGGAGATGGAGGAGGAGGAGAGAGTAGGAGGAGAGAGTAGGAGGATGGAGGAGACGGAGGGAGAAGGAGGAGGAGGGAGGAGGAGGAAGAGGAAGGAGGAGGGATGTGTAGGGAGGAGGAGGGAGGAAGTAGACGGAGGAGGAGGAGGGGGAGGAAAGAGGATGAGGAGGGAGGAGGAGGGATGAGGAGGAGGGAGGAGGAGGGGGGAGGAAGAAGGAGGAGGAGGGAGGAAGAAGGAGGAGGAGGGATGAGGGGAGGACGTAGGAGGAGGAGGGAGTAGGAGGAGAAGGGAGGAGGAAGGAAGAGGAGTGATTAGGAGGAGGGAGGAGGGCGAGGAGGTAGGAGGAGGAAGAGGGAGGAGGAAGGAGGAGGAAGAGGGAGGATGAAGAGGGAGGAGGGGAAGAGGAAGAGGAGGAGGAGGATTATAACGCATATGCCTGTAGTTAACTGCAGCGAAAAGGTGGGTCTGTCTATCTATCTGACCCGGCGTGGCTTCGCCCAGCTCCTGGCGGGTAGCGTCTCATTAAATTCATACAACAACAAAAAAGTAACTTAAAAGAATGTCCTTCCACACACCATCCATTATTTTTAATGAAAACTGTTTTTAATCACCAACATGACTGTAGATAACTTCTTAAGCATAAAAAGATGAGTTACAATGTTATGCATTATGCAATATTTTTATGAAAACTTTGAAAATGCCTTAAAGATTGTATCATTATTTATTAAAACTCATATGCCGGTACATAACTATAGACAAAGAGTTTATAACTCTTTGAAAACGATGCAACAATAAGACTATAAGGTATACAGCAATGTTATTAAAAGTTATGCCCCTTGAAATAACTTTTCTAGAGTTAAGTCCCCTCGCTATATAGAAATTATAACGAAAAATGGAAAATGAAATAATATTAAGTAAGCAGCCGATTTCACACTAAAACAATATCATAGTTGGCTGCGCTGGAATGAAAGGAAGACGTGTAGAAAATTTCATCTCAATCGGATGGGCCGTTCGCGAGTGCATAAAGGACATACATACAGACGGAGATTGCCTTTTATATATAAGACTAGCTGACCCGGCCCGGCTTCGCCCAGACCTTGGTGGGGAGCATCTCATTTAATTCATATAAGTAGTCATATAAGTTCCCGTTCCCGTTACCGACTATCTGTCTGTCTGTCTGTCTGTCTGTCTGACCCGACCCGGCATCGCCCAGCTCCTGGTGTGGAGCATCTCATTTAATTCATATAAGTAGTCATATAAGCTCACGTTCCCGTTCCCGACTATCTATCTGTCTGTCTGTCTGTCTGTCTGATCCGGCCCGGCTTCGCCCAGCCTCTGATGGGGAGCATCTCATTTAATTCATATAAGTAGTCATATAAGTTCCCGTTCCCGACTGTCTGTCTGTCTGTCTGTCTGACCCGGCCCGGCATCGCCCAGCTCCTGGTGTGGAGCATCTCATTTAATTCATATAAGTAGTCACATAAGCTCACGTTCCCGTTCCCGACTATCTATCTGTCTGTCTGTCTGTCTGTCTGTCTGTCTGTCTGATCCGGCCCGGCTTCGCCCAGCCCCTGAGGAGGAGGAGGAGAAAGAGGGAAGAGGAGGAGGGAGAGGGAGGAGGGGGAGGGGAAGAGGAAGAGGGTAGGAGGGGAGAGGAGGAGGAATATAACGCATATGCCTGTAGATTTAATAATGGCTGAAGTTGTTCCATGTCTTCTTAGAGTTGGCGACAGTGTAAAGAAATATAAAATCTTCAAACTTGATAGAGATAAGGTAACTATTATTTATTTATTCTTTAAGCATAAAAAGATGAGTTACAATGTTATGCATTATGCATTATTTTTATGAAAACTTTGAAAATGCCTTAAAGATTGTATCATTATTTATTATAACTCATATGCCGGTACATAACTATGGACAAAGAGTTTATAAATCTTTGAAAACGATGCCACAATATGACTATAAGTTATACAGAAAAGTTATGCCCCTTGAAATAACTTTTACAGAGTTAAGTCCCCTGAGATATATGAAATTATAATGAAAAATGAAAAATGAAATAATATTGGGTAAGCAGCCGATTTCACACTAAAAAATATCACAGTGGGCTGCGCTGGAATGAAAGGAAGAGGTGTAGAAAATTTCATCTCAATCGGATGGGCCGTTCGCGAACGCATAAAGGACATACGGACAGACGGAGATCGCCTTTTATATATAAGATGTCTGTTCGCTGAGCATTAAAATTGCGGAAGACACCACGGAACAAAAAAATACAATAATAATAATAATAACACGATGACCATTGTATGGCGATATATCGTACTTCTGTCCAAATGGAACGTCACATTTGGCGTTATAGTTTCCTTCGGCACTGTTTGAGTTAAGAAAACAACGACTGGGAACAACAAGAAAACAACAAGAAAACAAAAAGCAAACCTACAAAGATGGCAAAAATGGTTAATCAGGGAAACAAGCCTTCAACAGCACAATGCTTTTCCTGGTCAAATGAAGCTACAGCAGGTCAGTGTAGACAAGGAAATCTGACAGCACCGCCAGCCGACAAAACTATAGTCTACGTGGTACGACATGTGAGGCCAACCTCTTATTGTTCACTGTTGTATCTACATGGTATGTCTTGTGAGACCTACCTCTCTTACTCTATTCTCTACTATATATACATGGTATATCTTGTGAGGGGCCTCTCTCTTACTCTATTCCCTACTATATCTACATGGTATGTCTTTTTGGAGCCCCCTCTCCTACTCTAGTCCTGATGTATCTATAAATTATAATGTATTACTTGTGAGACCATCCTTTACTATATCCCCGCTGTATTTGCATGATAATACATCTGTCCTCATGTTTAATCGTAACCTCGATGCTATAAATAGACATGTCGAGGTCAAAAACTCCCAACAGTTGGCATGTTGTTACTGAAATCATTTTGATGGCTTGAAATATGTGTGAACAATCATTCTGATGGCTTGAAATATGTATGAACAATCATTCTGATGGCTTGAACCGTATGATGGTTTGCAATACGCGTGAACAATCGAAGCTTGCTTTGAAAAGTAAAACTGCGCGCCATACAAAGTGTTCTTACATATCATTTGGAAGTTGAACATGAATTCTTTTTCTTTCGTTCGCTTGAAATTTGTCTATAACTGCAATATTGTCTCTTGTATGAATTTAACTGCTTCTAGATATATTTTGGTCAGTCTTGAAGTATGTGATCTTCTGTCTGCGGAGCCAATCCACATGTGCACGTGGCTGATTTGCCAATCTTGAATTGTGTATACATGTGGTTGCGTAGTCTGTTGTGTCCTGTTCTGAGGCGCAGGATAATGATTTATTCTGGTAGTCGTCTTGAGCAGGTTTTGGTGGCTTTCTAACTGATTTGATCATTCTTCTCTTTTGGTGTGAAGGTGAATAAAACCGCCAATATGTTTCCAGTGAAGCGTGTGGGCAAGAGTATGCTGAAGATGTACATGCTGATAATAATAATACGTATCTTAAAGAGGTTGATAATACAATTAGCAGCAGGCCGCCTTGGATTGGTTTTTTCGAAATTGTATGGAGCCGGTCATTCAGAAATCAATGGCAAACTACTGAACGTAAACTTGTCAAGAGATCACAACAGCAACAAATGCTGGCGTTGACTGAAACGTCCTGTAAAGGATATATATTGGGAGTCTCCGTGGCGAAGTGGTCAAGCCGCTTGACTTGGACTCCGAAGGTTGTGGGTTCGATTCCGGGCCGCGTCCTTCGGTTCACGAGTTAAATTTTTCGGAGACTCCTGTGGGTCGTCGCTAGAGCTACGGAGTTTGTGCTTGGTGCGACGCTTTCAGCGCTGCGGATAGAGACCGAGCCATATGGGATCAAACCCGGTGCAATGAAGTCGACCCTGTCAAATTTAAAGCGATTTTTTAAACGATATGCAACTAACTTTAACAATGTTATTTGTCCATCAAGAATGATGATGACCATTCATTTCATCCAGTGGGGTTGAAAGTATGGAGCCGTGGGTTCTAAGATGGCTGATAAGGCCTATATTGGCTCGAAATGTTCTTTGACAAAGTGGACAAAGAATGCTCGACGTTTCTGGAGGAGGATTTCCTGCAGTGGTTTTTCTGTCCTGCCTTTTCTTCACAGCTCTTGCAGTCCTGGTTGCCTCACAGGTGACTGCACCCTTGTGTAATGATGCACGCCATGCATTTCGGTCTCTGGCTGCAGTCTCCCAGGTGTCATGATGAATTCCAAAAGCATTCAGAGATTTTTTCAGAGTGTCTTTAAAGCGTTTCCTCTGGCCACCTTGGGAGCGTTTACCACAATGCAGTTCTTCTTCTTCTTCTTCTTCAGCGTTCCGAGCCATTGAGGTTCTTTGCTGCAAATACAATCCGTCTCCATTCGTCTCTCTGGTGGACCTTCTCTTGCCAGTTGTTGATTCCAAGTGCTTGTAGGTCTGTACATGTATTATCTCTCCACCGCCTTCTTGGTCTACCTCGGGGTCTACTGTTAAAAATTCGTTTAGGGAGCCTGTGATCTGGCATGCGAGTCAAGTGACCAGCCCAGCGAATCTAATTCTTCATCAGTAGAAACTAAGAAAGAAGAAGAAGAAGAAGAAGAAGAAGAAGAAGAAGAAGAAGAAGAAGAAGAAGGAGAAAGACTGATAGGGGAAGAGAAGGATGTGGGACTACTACTTTACTACTACTACTACTACTACTACTACTACTACTACTACTACTACTACTACTACTACTACTACTACTACTACTACTACTACTACTACTACTACTACTACTACTACTACTACTAACTTTAACAATAATACAGTTGCAACTATTATTGCTTGTATTGTTACTAGTACTGCTCCTTCTAATGGTGAAGCTGCTGCAACCACTACTACTACTACTACTACTACTACTACTACTACTACTACTACTACTACTACTACTACTACTACTACTACTACTACTACTACTACTACTACTACTACTGCTGCTGCTGCTGCTGCTGCTGCTGCTACTATTTCTTCTTACTTTACCCCATCCTCTCTTTCTTCTGCTTCTTCTTCTGCTTCTTCTTCTTCTTCTTCTTCTTCTTCTTCTTCTTCTTCTTCTTCTTCTTCTTCTTCTTCTTCTTCTTCTTCTTCTTCTCCTCCTCCTCCTCCTCCTCCTCTCTGTTACAGCTACTGCTACTTCTAATGCTGCTGTAGCTACTACTGGTGCAACTACTACTTCTACTATTACTACCACGACCACCACTCCATCCTCCTTCTCTTCCCCTATCTCTCTTTCTTATTCCCCTACTCCCAGTTTCCGCTGTTCTGTTAACGGCACAACACCGAGATCTTGATTAATTAGCGACCACCCTGCCGACACTGTTCTAACAATTCCCATCCCCCCCCCCCCTCTCCCAAGCCAATTTTTAATTTTTCTTTCCCACATTAAATGTCACCTGTCTGGACTTCATTGCGTCCTTGACATAGTTATAAATCTTTAGTAGAGGCGTCACCGCCAAACCACCAGCCTGGAGGGGGGAATTCCTTTGTTAAGTCCAGCAGCTTTCTCCCGAGGAGGCCCAGGGGACGGCGTAAGTATATTTACCCCGTGGTCACACTCCCCGTGACCACACTCCATTATTCCACGGCCGTGTATATGTAATCTTCACGCTTCAAGCCGGCAAGGCGATATGTGGCGTTAAATTACTTTCACCCGTTTTGCCGTTCAATCCTCCAAATGGGACATGCATGCCTTCAAACTGTTGCCAAATACGCCTATCCTGTACTAAACTGGTATAGATAAGACTCTTATCTAACTCTCCTTATCTGTCTATCTCTTCTTATCGATCTATTTCTTATTAAGATGGGTTTGTTGCTTCCGGGCTTTTACTTGAGACAGAATAAAAACACAGAATGTGACTGGGCACCTCGACGGATGGGAAAACACAGAATGTGGCTGGGAGGCTCGACGGATGGAAAAAACAAAAATTGGGCAGTTCGACGAATAGAAAAATACAAAAAAGTAAATGGGCAACTCGACGAATGGAAAAATACAAAAAATAACTGCGCAGCTCGACGGATGGAAAAATACAAAAAAAAAAAAAAAACTGGGCAGCTCGATGAGTGGAAAAATACCAAAAATAACTGGGTAGCGAATGGAAAAATACCAAAAATAACAGGGCAGCTCGACGGATGGAAAAACACAAAATATGAATGCACAAAGAGAGGGGTGAGAAAACACTGATACAGGTCCGCGTTTCCACTGATGGGCTAGAACGAAACAATAAAAACATATGCTTTAAAATCGTACAAAACAAACTTTCATCTGTTATGTTCATTCCAGTAGACGGACTTTCTGTTTAAGCTATTGTTTTTAGTGTGTGTGTGTTATATCCCTAACAATCTTGTTTCCTCATTTGCCGATTCACTTAAATGTGTCTGGAAATCTCATGAACCCCACAATGGTTACTCTGTCAAACTATGTTAGAGTTTCTTCTTCTTCTTCTTCTTCTTCTTCTTCTTCTTCTTCTTCTTCTTCTTCTTCTTCTTCTTCTTCTTCTACTTCTTCTTCTTCTTCTTCTTCTTCTTCTTCTTCTTCTTCTTCTTCTTCTTCTTCTTCTTCTTCTTCTTCTTCTTCTTCTTCTTCTTCTTCTTCTTCTTCTTCTTCTTCTGCTATTGCTCCTCCTCCTCCTTGACCTCCTCCTTCATTCGCCTTCAGACCTTAATATGAATAAATGCAAAGAAAATGCAACTTTAGCTTGTTGACACTCATATAAAGTGTGTCCTCAAATGTGTAGACCAAAATGCTTTTCTGTGTTCTGAATATGTTGGACACTCCTGTAACACATGTTTAGCCGGCATTTTACCAGTTCCACAATTACATTCATCAGTTTCTCTTATCTTTAGTTTATTAAACATTTGGTAGTTCAGCCTGTTGTGTTCTGTCCGTATTCTGAAGATTTTAACTTTCTCTTGTTGGTTGAGTTGATATTATGCATTTAATAGTGTTTTTATTCCCAACAGACACATTTTAGTTATTTTACCATCCGCAGTTATCTGTTAATGAATATTGGCGATGTATTATTTTGTAAATCTTCTCGTCCCCGATGCTTTTTATTTCAGCTCGCTTTGAACTCAAGCGTTATCCACGGACGTGCTACCACTTCCAGCGCACTGGACTGATTTTGCGTGTATTAGCAGTGTCCCTTCCCAACAGGAGAACCCACTCCGACTTCTGGGATGCTTGTAATTTACGTCCTCAAGTCCGGGAAGTCAACGCTTTATATCAACAGATTGGCATAGGTGTCGGCACTATCACTGGACTGTGATCTTTCTTTCTTTCTTTCTGTCTTTCTTTCTGTCTTTCTTTCTTTCTTTCTTTCTTACTTGCTTGCTGTCTGTCACCCCGCAATCTATATTCATATTTAGGTCTCAACTTACTTAACGTTAGCGGAGTGGCTAGACGCCTGCTTGCATGCTCAGTGATCATGGGCTCGAACCAGCCCTGAGACGAATTTTTAAAATTCACCTAGCATCATTTGCTCAATGTAAGGCATGTAAATGGGTTGTGAATTATCTAACTCCCCCCTGTGAATCTCAAGCCACGCACAATGTACAAATGGCTCTCACCCTGTGAATCTCAAGCCACGCACAATGTACAAATGCCAATGGCTCTCAACATGTGAATCACAACCACTGACTAATGTGTTCTCCTACTTTTATATTTGGTCAGATAATACTAAAGATAGCTGGTCTCCCCATTTGTCTCTATCAGTGTGTATTTAGCCTTTTTGAAAGCCATCAACTCGTGATTTTTCTTTTCATAGAAGTTATTCCCTAACACATCCTGAGAAGCATTGTTTCTGGAAAAAAGCTAATACTACCTCCCGCTCGTCTCCCGCAAAACCTGCTAAACTTGCTTCTCGTGTCCCGAATTCATTATACTTTAGCAGACGTCAAGGCATTGTCCCCTGGGACGACTAAGGTCACTTAACGGTCTCTCCCCATCTCCCGTCGGGCTTTCGAAACAGACCCATTCTTTTCCCCCGGACTCCAGCTCAGCTGCAACCAACCCGGATCAAGCGGGCTGAACGAAGTTGAAGCATGATTTTCTACTATCCCACAATCGGACTTGATATCGTTCTGTATTGTAAAAACCACAAGACGAAGCCGTGCTTCTCTAGGCAAGACCTGCAGTCACACTTCACTTCCCCTCGTTCTCTTTTGTGACGCCATTATTTGCTACCTTATTCACCAAAGGTGTTGATTTATGCCTTAATGTAGACACTGTAGTGTATTCCGTGCCGTTGTGGACGCGATTCGTAATACCGCTTACCCGCGTTCGAAACACAGCGGTGACCGATTTGGCAGCAGACCGTGTCGCGCTGGTTTTAACGTGTTGGTATGGGAGCCGGTCGTTCAGAAAGCAGTGACAGATTACCGAACGTAAAATTTGCCAAGGCATCAACAACGGCAGTAAAATGCTGGTTTTGACTGCAACGTCCTGTAAAGGATATGCAAGAAGAGGGACAGACAGTGTTGGAGACCCACTGCAGCCAACCTTCATTGTGGAGACGGCACCAGAAGAGTTGATTTATTAATCTAGTATAAAATAACACGAAGTAATGTAGTTTTACAGAACACAATTACGGGAAACAAATACAAGAAAGCACAACGTATATACACATTGGGAATACACTACAGTGAATAGTCTAAGGCATAATAAGCGGACGAGATGTGTGTGTGTGTGTGTGTGTTGGGGGGGGGGGGTGAACTACCGTATTACTGGTACCGTAAAACAACATACTAAGTTCGCTGCATGTCCTGTGCAGGACGTTGCAACCGATCCCAGCATGTTTCCCTGTTTGTGATTTACTAGACAATCTTCTCATTCAGTAGTTTAACATTGCTTTCTGAACCAACGACAGTCATACCATCGAAATCAACGCAAGGCTGGCTGCTTTCAAAGCGTCTGCGGCTGATTTCGAAATCCTCGACATGGTATGAGGGAACTGTAAGACTCGTCCATTACCCTAGGCCGTAGAGCCTGTAGAAACAGCATGGCTGTTCTCAGTAGCAAGACTTACGAAGGTAAAGACATTGCCGCCTCGTCCAGCAGGGATCGTCGAGAGTTTCAGGTGACGCCCGACACTCACCAAGCGGCAGCAGAAGACAAATAATTAAAATCGATGTTTGGAATGAAGTCGTCACATAAAAGTCGACAGGGTCGACTTCATTGCACAGTGTTTTTATCCCATATGGCTCAGTCTCTTTCCGAGGCGAACTGCCGAAAGCGTCGCACAAAGCACGAACTCCGTAGTTCCAGCGACGATCCCTGGAGTCTCCGAACAAAAATTGCACTTGTGAACTGAAGGATGCAGCCTGGAATTGAACCCACAACCTTCGACGCCCGAGTCAACCGGCTTGACCACTTCGCCACGGAGACTCCCGATGTTTGGAATATCAGGTATAAGGTGGGAACTGAGGTCAGCTTGGCCGAATGAATAATATGTCGAGGTAGCTTGTTCAACCCCTACACTGGTCTAGAATGTTGACTTCTCGTCCTCGGCTTGAGGACATACGTTACAAGTACATCTGAAGTCGGAGTCGGTTCGCCTAATGGAGAGAAACACTGGTAAAAGGGCAAGTTAATCCACATGCAAAAATCAGTCCGGTGCACTAGAAGTAAAGCAGCATGTCTATGGTCTATTCTTCAGTTCATCAGTCCGGGTATTTACTTGGCAACCCTCGTACCTCCGCTCCGTCTGCACAGCGGTGTCTCATTACATGGCTATATTATTACACAGAACGTAAAAACTTCAAGTACGTTCTAGAAATTAGCATTAAAATGGAAGACCAATGTCAAGATTATTAATACAAAAGAAAGCCCTGCAGTTGACATTCAAATAAATATTGAAAGATTGGAACAGATGTCAAACTACTCCTTTCCTGGAAAACCAACAACAGTAAATAGCATATGAATCTGTGCGATCACGAACATAATTTAAATGACAAAGAACACATTCAACATAATGCAACATATCTGCCTGTAAACAGATATGACATAAGCTCAAACTAAGCTATGAAAATATATATCTATTTGTCACTACTGTGTGGGTGGAGAATAGGGTTCGACGAAAATATGAAGAATAACATTTGGGTTTTAAAACCACGGGCCTCCATATTACTTAAACGAATTTCTTGGAAAAGAAAAATAAATAAGAAAGTCATTTTTAAAAAAAGTTCAACGATGTTGCCTTCGCTTTGAACTCCGGCGTTGTCAACACAGGGGCTACTACTCTACCAGTTTCTACTACTTGTAAGTGCGCTGGGCTGATTTTGAGTAGGGGTTAGATTTCCCTACTTCCTCACTGTTCAACATCTTGTGAAGTGTATAAAAAAATGTTTTGCATATCCTTTACAGGACATCGCTGTCAACATCAGCATCTTTCAGCTGTATGTTGATTTCTTGGCAAGATTACGCTCAGTAGTTTGCCATTGCTTTCTGAGCGACCGGCTCCATACTCTCAGAAGTCACTGGCACGACTCAAACCGCTTCCAATTCTCGTGCGCTCACGTCAACCACGAGAGTATTCGGGGTTACTGAGAAAGCTGCTAACTCCTCGGCCAGGGAGCCCGGCTGTGAAGTGTATATATATACTTAATTGGTGTTGTATCCTGTGATTATAGTTTGACAGTTAAAAGAGGACGAGGAGGATAATGAGGAGGTGGAGGAGAGAAAGAGATAGGGAGAGAGAGAGAGAGAGAGAGAGAGAGAGAGAGAGAGAGAGAGAGAGAGAGAGAGCTACAAGCAGTCAGTGATTATACGAGCCATTAACTGGTATTGACCACAGCCAGCCAGTTGTATCACAACAACACCAGAATCATACGAGCCATACATATATATCAACGGCAGATTGTTACCCCTAGCAAACTCTAACGAGCCAAGTAAACATTAATATTGAACCATGTCAACATAAATATACCCATGGCGAGGATCTGTAAACACAGACGAGTCACTGTCATGAATACACTGAATCTCTGCCAAGGCAAAATGGATAAATAGGATATAAGGTAAGTAAACAAGTATAAGATATATGGTAAGTAAACAAGTATTGGGTATGTGTAAGTAAACAAGTATAGGGTAAATGGTGTGTAAACATGTGAGTAAACAAGTATAGGGTATATGGTAAGTAAACAAGTATAGCGTATGTGGTAAGTAAACAAGTATATGGTTTGTGGTAAGTGAACAAGCGAAGGGACCTCTTCTCTGTGTATTGAGATGTATAGGGTAATGTGTGTAAAGAAGTGAGTAAACAAATATAGGGTATATGTTGTGTAAACAAGTGAGTAAACAAATATAGGGTATATGTTGTGTAAACAAGTGAGTAAACAAATATAGGGTATATGTTCTGTAAACAAGTGAGTAAACAAATATAGGGTATATGTTGTGTAAACAAGTGAGTAAACAAATATAGGGTATATGTTGTGTAAACAAGTGGGTAAATAAGTATAGGGTATATGTTGTGTAAGCAAGTGAGTAAATAAGTATAGGGTATATGGTAAACGTCAGTAAAAAGTAAAATACCATCTTCCACCCCATGATGCATATTACTAAGTTATTAGGTATATGGTGCTATTTCTATATTTTCATAGAACACCCGGTGCTGAATGGATGATGGCTATAACCCCCAGGCCATTTTCTGCGACCAATTTTGGACTGGGTCGACCTGGGAGACTGGATCACTTCTAAATAAATCCCAATGAATGGAAACTGAAGGCAAAGGAGTCAGAGGGTGTTAAAATATATAAATGGATAGACAACACCAAACGACGGTGTATCCGGGATGGTTAAGTCGGTCAAGAAAAAGCCGAAGAAGCCGGATGTGGCGACCGAAAAACGCAAATACCACAGCTCTGCTTTAAACAGGGGCAACGCATTTACGTCCAAAAGAAACATATAGGATGAACGTACATCCAAGGCGCAAGAAAGCAACTTAGTTAGTTGCATATCTTTTACAGGACGTCGCAGTTAACACCAGCATTCTTTGCTGTTATGATCTCTTGGCAAGTTTACGTCCAGTAGTTTACTATTGCTTTCTGAACGACTGACACCCATACCATTTCGTAAAAAAAAAAAACAACAAGGTATTCTGCTGCCAAATCTCCCGCAACTGTGTTTCGAACGCGGGGACGCGTGATTACGAACTGCGCCCGTAATCCCCTCGCCACAGAGTAGAAGAAACTGTTGTGGTTCTTTTACCGCCAACCTTTCCTGCGGAGGTGAGACCAAGTGGTGATGCCGATTATAGGCAACGAACTTTGGGGACCACATTATGAGAAGAGATCGACTGAAACATATTGTAACAAGTGGATAGTTTAAAGGGTGTTAAGGCGAGGAGGTCGATTTTATTTCACCACGTTTACCTTCGAAGTCGGAGTAGGTTCACCTGATAGCGAGGGACACTGGCACCAGGGAAAGCTAATCCACATGCAAAAATTAGTCCAGTGGGCTAGAAGAAGTAGCACTTGTATGGACTACGCCTGAGTTCAAAACGAGGAATGCAGGTCAGCATGGCCGAATGGATAAGAACGCATGTTCTTAAAACATCTGTTGTGCTGATGCCGAGATAATCGGTTCAACCCCTACACCTAACAGCTGGACTAAAATGTTGACCTGTCGTCCTTGACTTTGGGACGTACATTACAAGTCCCTCTGAAGTCGGAGTGGATTCGCTTGATGGAGAGGGACACTGTTAATAGGGAAAGCTAATCCACACTCAAAATGCAGTCCGTCACTACTAGAATTAGTGCGTATACTATATACTACGCTTGAGTTCGAAGCGAGCGAGCGCAAAAAAGATACAGGAAGATTAGCGAGGAACGATTCTTGCCAGCATTCGTCGTGACATGGGAAAATATCACGTGATTGGATACTCTTTGAAATCGCTAGATGTGAAGACGCATAATCACCCACGCCAGTTGGCAAGGAACTTGATGATGATATTGCGACTTCTATGTGGGAATAGAAGGATGACTAGAACACAATGTTCACATAACAAGCGCAATTAAGATAACTTAAAAGAGCTTACAAAGAGAACTACAACTATTACTCGTATCAGAAGCAATCAAAGGCAGACAATCCGCATACTACATTTATTGGACACGGCTTGAGAAGGGGTAAACTGGGGTACATCGTAAAAACGTCACAGTTGGAACTGAAGAGAGGTAGGAGGGGGCTAAATGAGAAGATGCTAGACAGGTTGGCATACTGGCATGGAGAACATCTGTCTCAGAACAGCCTGGCGACAAAACACTGTGGACAAATAGGACGACCAGTTAGTTAGTTAGTTAGTTAGTCGACAGATCATCCTCGTTGCACATCGAACCATTCAGTCCATAAGTGCTCGGATCCCCTCCTCAGCAAATCCCGCAGCGTGTAGCGGCTAACGACGCCAGTTCTGTGTTGGTTTATCAATCTTCTTTGGCTTCCTGCGTAGTGTTCTTGTTTGGCCACCCCTCTTTTAATTTGCTGCTCTCGCAGTCTGGCCATTGTTGTAGATTCACAGTCATCACTTGGTTCTCGCAAAAGTCTCACTTCTCGTAGAGCATTCAGAATGTCAGCCTGGTCCATGGCGCGTCCGCCCTCCACAGTAGCCTCACCTGCGAGCTTGTCAGCCCGCTTATTTCCTTGTACTCCCGCATGCCCTGGCACGAAGATGAAACTAATCTTTGCCAGCCGAGACCGCTTCAGAGGCAGCAACCATTCTCTTCGGATCGACCCCACCTCTATCCTCTTGATCATGTTCATTGAGTCGCTAAGGAAACAAGCCCTAGTGAATCTCTGTGTCTCGAGCCATGTTATTGCTTTACTTACTGCCATGACTTCCACGGTCAGGCTACTTGTGGTTTCAGTGAAAGCACCAGAGTCCTCCTTCACAATTCTCCCTCCGGCCCGAGCTGTAAAGGCCCATGAGCTTCTCACATGTCGGACGACCGACCCATCTGTGTAGATGACCGCGTCACCGTCTAGCGAATTCTCGAAAATCAACGCTGCTACTTCAGCCTCAACAGCAGCCGGATTTTCTTGTCTGCATTTTCTATCTAGTTGGATGCAAACTGAAAAGGATGTGCAGAAGTCTGTTGGCACTTGCACCCACTCCTCGCCAGGTTCTAAGTCCTCAAGTGAACACACCTGTTGAAGAATGTCTTCGGCTTGACCCATCCACGACCGCCCTCTTTTTAACCTGTGACGACCAGTGATACACGGCAGGGACTACTGTACAAGAAGAATATGGCTATGTTAATCACTTCGAATACGATACAGTGAGTAGAGGGTGTAAACTAAACGATACTCAAGGCGTAAAGGCGAACTTTTAATCAAGTTGCTACTGGGATAATTAGAATGGGAACTCCTAATGGGCTTCCGTAGAGAGACGGGGTCATCATCATCATCAAGTGCCATGCCGACTGGCGTAGGCGTTCACGACACTCCACAGATCTCGGTCTTTGGTTTTCTGGATCAACTCTGCTGATGATATTCCTCCACGTCACTGTCTCAATCCGTCCAGCATCATTTCTCTTGGTCTGCCTCTGCCTCTCTTCCCTTCTATATTTCTAGTTGTCACGATGTCCTCCAATGCCTTTCCTCTCATCGCATGACCAAATAAAGCTGTTTGTCTCTTTCTTATTGTTGTATATAATGTTACAGTTTCATTTGCCTCTTTTAGACAGTCGTTGTTAGTTACTTTGGCAGTCCAATGAATTCGTTAAATTGTGTCAGGAACCACATCTCTGTTGCTTCCAATCTCGTTCTAATTTGTCCGTTTACATTCCAAGATGCACTACCATACAACAAAACAGGTTCTATATATCACTATATAGTTCTATATAAACGAAAGAAGCAGCGGCTGCAGCAGGATATAACAATATGAATTACAAACACTTAGGTATATTTAGGAGTGTCTAGTTGGTCATGCGTCGAAATACACTTGTTCCTGCAGCGAAGCGCTGTCGTCATTTGGAGGTGACGGGTTCGAATCCTGGTGGGTAACTACTAGGCCTTTAGCTTTCAAATTGTATGTTGTCTAGTGCGTTCTGTAGTCTTTACTTCCTTCTTCTCCTTCTGTGAGAGCCAAAAATATAATGTGTGTTTATTTATATTTAGCTCCTGCGAAAAGCAGAGACATAGTAAATATACCTAACTGTTTGTAATTCATATAGTTCTATATACTAATATAGACGGAGTGCGTGTTTGAACTGCCCGAGTGCAGTGGTTTCTTAAATCCACAGGAAATCAGTTTGGGAACCAGTTGAGGCCACTGAAACAGTTACATAAATAAACACACGTAGTATTGTTTGGCGCTCACAGAAGGAGAAGAAAGGAGTAGAGTTTTGGAGTGCCTAGTTGGTCATGCGTCGAAGTACACTTGTTCCTGCAGCGAGGCGCTGTCGCCATTTGGAGGTTCACAAAAAAAAATGTTTTGCGTATCCTTTTACAGGACTTAGCTGTCAACAGCAGCATCTTTCAGCTGTCTGTTGATCTCTTGGCAAGATTACGCTCAGTAGTTTGCCATTGCTTTCTGAGCGGCCGGCTCAGTATCCGCAAGTCACGAGCGGGGGTCGAACCACCTCAGTTCTCGCTCCGCTGCGAGACTCTGCGTGATAAACGGGATTACAGAGAGAAAGTGTTGTAACCCCACAGCCAGAGAGACCGGCCATTTGGAGGTACAGGTTCGAATCCCGGTCGGTAACTATAGCTGTCAAATGTTATGTTGTCTAGTGCGTCCTATAGTCTCTACTTCTTTCTTCTCCTTCTGCGAGCGCCAACAATCAATACTACGTGCGTTTATTTATGCAAATGTGTCTTAAATCCAGTACTCTCAGACTACAATACCGCGAGTATCGCCTGAAGCGAGTAGACGGACGAGTATCGAGTCCGGTGACGTCTGCTGGAGACAGCGGGGAGACAGGGAAGGGGACAGGGAGGGAGACGGATCTCCCCGCAGCCTGGCCGGACTGTCGGGGTCCTCTCTCTCTCACCCACTTCAGTGCCAACACCTCGACCCGGTGCGTGCGCTTCTTCTCGTTCCCTGGTCTTGTTTGCGTAAATACTGCCGTGAAACGTGCATTTCTTGTAGTTAAATAAACAGTTTTGTTGTCATATTCAGTACAACTACAAATATATAGCTTCTTGCAGGATGTTGCCGTGTTTAATTTTTATATTTATATTGATTGTCAACAATTGATCGCAAAAACAGCCCACACTTGGTGTGATGTGTACACTGTTCAGAGTATAGGCAGTTTGTAGTTAAAAGTATCACCTGTAAGTCGCGGTGTTTTTATGAGCAATTAAATATTGTTTAGAAAGTAGTTTCTGGTAAAAGTATCACATGTATACTATTACTAAGTAATAGTAATAGTATTACTATTCCCGTATGTTGTGGTGTTTTTATGGGCAGGTAAATTTAGGTGTTGAAATATTAGTAAGACAGTAGTTTGCTTTAAAAGTTAGCAATGTAGCAGTTTTATTTATACCGTGGGTGTTTTTATGAGCAGGTACATTTAGGCTTAGGTGTTGAAATATTTTTAAGACAGTTAGTGAGCAAAGATATTAGTTTGTATGCAACAGGTGTCATGGAATAAAGAATATTTTGATGAAATGCACTTTAATTAAAACAACTAGTACCATCTTGTATAAAGGATTGTGGAGAGACATGTTCGCCAGTATCAATGAAGAGGCATTTGAAGACGCTTAGTCACGTATATGTGTTGGTGTCAGGTCTTTTGTCAGATATCACTAAGCTACCCTATGACAGTAGACGGTACTACTTGCTTTTGGTTAGCACCGAATGTTGGGCAGCGCTCCCCAACCCAACACCCCTCATTGTGCCAATGGCTTCAGGCAGAGGAGCACAAATGGGAGGGTACAAGCCTTTTCCTAGTGCGAGGAAATGCCATCTCAGGACTTAATGTCATGGCAGGGCAGACCAGCCAGCTCCGTGGCGATGGAGTTACAGACGCAGTTTGTGATCCCGCATACCCACGTTCAAAACACAGGTCCTCGCAATTTGGCAGCAGACCGCATTGCGTTGGTTTTTTACAAAATGGTATGGGTACCAGTCGCTCAGAAAGCAATAGGAAACTACTGAACGTACATTTGCCAACTAACTTAAAAAGAGCAGACCAGGCCATAAACATTGGTCGGCAATTGGTCTAAGATCGAAGCTTTGACAAGTGGACATTTAAACCATTGCTTTGATTATCTGGCAGCTTCTGCAGCTTGTCTTGTTCCAAACTTATTGATGTTACCTTTCCTCTGGAATAAATTAAACAGTCCGAGAGAGGGATTATGCTGCATGGACAACACATGGTCTCTAAATTCAACCCAGGCTTTGTGCTGTGGAGAGTCACATTGGTTATCGCAATGGGTTGTAGTTATTTTTTTTTTTTGTGAAGCAGAATGTCACAATCTATCTTCTGCCAAGATGACAAGGTGCCAGTAGTCAGGTATAGAGCATTTCTTGATTCATGGTATGAAAATGCTGTGTTGCTAGTGGGACATAAGACTGAGGTAGTCGGAGATAATTAACAACAAAACAGACATTAAAGAAAGATTACATGAATTAATAAACAGCATACGAGTCAAGAGCGTGGGAGTTCTGGAGGGACATGATCTGCCATGGAAGTGAGCTACAGATTTAGGAAGAAATTGTTTTGGTTGGTAGTTGAAGTTTCTTAATATTTTCTTTGTTGATAGCATGAGGCAAGGCAACATACAGAGATTGAGCCAGTTTCATAGATGACAGCATAGAGAGAAATACTACAAGTCCCCATTTTATGCCGGTCTCTCTGGCTGTGGGGTTACAACACTTTCTCTCTGTAATCCCGTTTATCACGCAGAGTCTCGCAGCGGAGCGAGAACTGAGGTGGTTCGACCCCCGCTCGTGACTTGCGGATACTGAGCCGGCCGCTCAGAAAGCAATGGCAAACTACTGAGCGTAATCTTGCCAAGAGATCAACAGACAGCTGAAAGATGCTGCTGTTGACAGCTAAGTCCTGTAAAAGGATACGCAAAACATAACCCCATTTTATGACAAGGAATGATATCAGTACATGAATTAATGCATTTTTTAAAAAGTGCTGGGGTCAACAGAACTAGAGTTGTGTATGACAGGAGAGTTTTTTTTTTTTTTTTTGTAGTGCAAAACAAAAGCACTTCAAGTAGCATATGTAAATTCTTCTTCTTCTTCTTCGTTCATCCGGAGTTTTTTTTTTTGATGTGATTGCGTTGTACCTGTTTACAGCAGAGCTGCGTTCTTGCGCCGTTAGGCCGACACATCCGACTTCTGCGGGCATTTGTTGACCGGGTTAACCTTCCCGGGGGTTTCTTAGGACGTTAGACTCTCACTGTTGTGGTGTTATCTCCCATCCTAGCTGGCCCATATAGAACAGCCAAAGACATCCTGGTCAGCCCTCAAGGGAAGGCAGGGGCAGACCATGGGCATTCCCCGCCATCCAAGGAGGCTTCCATACTTGCAGAGCCAACACACAGCGCTCTGGTACTGGGCTCACCCAAGGAATCGTCACGTCCTGCACATGGCTGCTTAGCCTCACTTCCGTATATTGGACCTTCCGTTCACCATAGGCTGTTCTTCCGGAAACCAGAAGAATGCATGTGTGCAGATGACATCCACACAGTGAGCTTTCGATTCGGACTTTCCGCACAATGGATTTGCTATCCGAGCAATATTCCATTTCGTGCCACTAGGACACTTTTCCCACCTTTTTTGAAAGCCCACATAGTGAGCTTTTGATTCGGACTTTCCACATAATGGATTTGCTATCCAAGCAATATTCCATTTCGTGTCACTAGGACACTTTTTCCACCTTTTTTGAAAGCCCACACAGTGAGCTTTTGATTCGGACTTTCCACGTAATGGATCTCCTATCCAGCAATATTCCATTTCATGCCTCTGGGAGGCTTTTGTAACCGACATACCTGTGGTATGAAGTGTGGCAGTCTGAATACTTCATACACCTTTAAATGTCAACTTGTATGTAGTTAAAGTAAGCTACGGTCAACTTGAGCTTGTTGATATCTCCATAGAGCTTGTCCTCAAATGAAGCAGGTGTGGGCCAAAATATCTTTCTCTGTTCTGCATATATTGGGCAATCCTGAAGCAAATGTTTTGCTGTCATTTTTCCAGTTCGACAATTACATTCATCGGTATCTCCTATCTTTAGTTTATTGAATAAGTGGTATTTCAACCTGTTATGTCCTGTGCGAACTAAAGAAGAACAAACAGCAACAATTCACCTAAACGAACATCCCTTGAAACAAGTAAAGAGCTTCAAGTACCTAGGAAGTATAATATCATCAAATGGCAGATCAGAAGACGAGATCGAAAATAGGTGCAATAAGGCAAATCAACTCATTGGACAAATGGCACCAATACTAAAGAACAAACATGTATCAATAACTACTAAGAAAGCACTTTACAACACAATCTTCCTACCAACTCTGTGCTACCAATGCCAAACCTGGACAATGACAGAAAAAGAGAAAAGAAAAATCACAACAACAGAAATGAGGTTCCTGAGAAGAATACTCAACGTATCAAGAAGAGATAAGATCAGAAATGAAGAAATCAGGACTAAAGTGGGGGTTAAAGCTGCTCTAGATTTTATTAGAAAGCAGCAAGTCAAATGGTTTGGCCATGCAAGTAGGCTACCAGTCAACAGCATGCCACAACAGGCAATGACGTACAGACCAGATGGAAACAGAGGAAGAGGCCGACCACGTAAACGCTGGACGGAGGGAATAACAGAATCCATGGGAATGTCGATATACGAAGCCCATAACCGGGCACTCTCACGAAGTTTATACTTCACCTCGACACCGCAAGGTACAAGAGGAACATGATGAGAGAGAGAGAGATGTCCTGTGCGGAGTCTGAAGATTGCTACTTGTTCTCTTCTGTCGAGTTTGTAATATGCATCATCCTTCTGGTGGCCTGGATGCTCTGATTCCCATTTGGTTCTATAGGTGCTTTTTATCAACCTCTTTGCCTCATTATAGGTTATGTCTATGTCAGGCTGTGGTAGTCGTCCGCCCTCTTTTGCCAGTCTGTCAGCCTCTTCATTTCCAGGTATACTGCAATGTGATGGGATCCACTGTATTACAACTTTTTTGGATTTCTGGCATAGACCATGGAGTGCTGCTCTTAGGTCAGCTATTTCTGTGCTGTTATTGCTCTTCAGTATTGAGACAGCTGACTTTGCATCTGTGAAGATAGCTATTTGCTTCTCTTTATTTTCCTCCATCAAGAGCATTTCTGCTGCAGTTTTCAGAGCCTCTACCTCCGCTTTGAAGTTACTTGAAAACTTTCCAGTTGCCACTGAATGTGTTTTTTTCACTCCATTTTTTAAATTTAGGAGAATTCCTCCTCCTCCATTCTCTGTTGAATTTTTGGCTGATCCATCTGTATATGCATGGGTCCAATTGCTGCTTGGGTAATGTTCTTTTATGTAGTTTAGGGTTATTTCTCTTCTTTCGGTTTCATGCTGAGTGTTCTTTTTCTCAATACCAGGAATGTTTTCTATCATCTCAGGCAGTTGCTGCTGTCTCCAAGCTGGGAACTTGTCTGCATTGTAAATAGGTTTGACTGTTGATATGTTAAGTATGGGATCTGCAATAATCTTTCATTTTGCAGTTTCTACAAAGTTGCTACGCTTCAGTCGTCCCTTTCCAAAACCACTAAACCTTTTATACATAGGGTGGTCTGTCAATCTTCTAAATTTTTCTGCTTGTTGCTGGGCTCTGCTATCTCTTCTATCCTGCATTGGTTGTAAACAAGTGATCTTTTCAAGTTCATTAATAGGCGTTGTCTTCAGGCTTCCAGTTATGATTCGCATTCCTTGATTTTGGACTCTACTTATTTTGTTAAAGTTTGACTTAGCTGCTGTTGCCCAAGCTGCAATGCCATATTCCAGTACTGGCCTCACCCGTCCAGTATATAACTTCTTGAGAACTTTCTCATCTGCTCCCCACGTTGTACCAGCAAGCTTTTTCATGATTGCCATTCTTTGCCTTGCTCTTGTTCGATTTTTCTCAACCTGTGTTTTCCATGTCAGGCGACGATCAAAGGTGACTCCGAGATAGTTTGGATTTTCTTCATGGCGCAATATTTTTCCATTCAATACCAGCTTAGGTTGTTGAGTTTTATTTGAGAGGGAGAACACTGTGCATGTTGTTTTCTCCTCACTTATCTTCACTAGCCATGATTTTGACCAGTCCTCTAGTGCTAATAAGGCTTGCTGTATTCTGCTGTTAGCTGTACTAATATATTCTTCAGATGTCCATATGGCTAGGTCATCTGCAAAGGATGATGTGTGTACTTTGGCTGGAAAATTTTCTGTGATGTCGTTTATATATGCTAGGAATAATGTTGGTGAAAGAACTCCTCCTTGGGGGACACCTTGCTCCAACAGCATCATTTTGCTGGTTTGTCCTTGTACTTTTGTCCTGGCAGTTCTGTTCTCAAGGTAGTGGCTGATCCATTTGTACATTTTCCCACAAACATGCATTTTTTGCAGTTTTACTTTCAGTCCTTCCTTCCATACTTTATCAAATGCTTTTTCTAAATCTATCCAGACCGCTAGTGTGTGCTTTTTCTCTTGGAAGGCATCCTCTATTTCCTGAGCTATATAGGTTATTTGATCTTCAGTGGATCTGTACTTTCTGAATCCTGCTTGGTGTGGTGTTAAGAGTTTGTTTTCTTCCAGATGCCATGTTAGCCTGCCATTGATAATGCGTTCCATTAATTTTCCTACACAGCTAAGTAGACTGATAGGTCGATAGCCATTTGGTTCTTCCAGGTCTTTTCCTTTCTTTGGAATTGGTATTAGTATAGCTTCCTTCCATGCCTGTGGGACTATTCCCCTCTTCCAGCTGTAATTTAGGACTGCTAGTAGTTTCTTTTTTGCCTTAGTGCCTAGTCCTATTAGCATTTCATTTGTGATTCCATCCTTTCCTGGTGATTTCTTCTTTTTTAGGGTATTCATTGCCTGTTCCATTTCTTCCATTGTTAGATTTGCCATCATATATTCTGCTGCTGTCTCTGTATTTGTATGATGTATCTGTTTGTCTTTGATTGCTTTCTTCTTTTCGGTTGTAATATCAATGTGGTTTGCATTTGCATAGTGTTCCATTAGTGCATTTGCAGCCTTTTTTCCTGTAAGCAAGGCATTTCCTTGTTTAATTGTTATTTGTTTGTTTCTAGGTCCTTCATTGTTCATGGCTTTCACTAGTTTCCATAGTTTGTTTCCATCCCTGTCAAAATTCAGGTTTTCTGTTTTTTCCCTCCAACAATCTCTTGTTGTTTGATTTACTGTTCTTTTATATTTTGCTGAGATGGCTTTGAGAGAGATGTTCGCTTCAATTGTTTGTTCTCTCTCTGCTGTCTTCCTGGCATCTTCAACTTTGTCCTCCAAACTTTGTAGTTCTTCAGTCCAGTATGGTTTGTAATTTTTCCTCGCTCCTCTTGGAATGGACTCAGTGGCTGCCTGTATTATCGCTCTGTTTAGACTTTCCACCATTTGCTTTATGTTGCCATATCGTGTATTTATGTTTCCACAATATTTGTCTGTTAGTATGGCAAATCTGTCCCAATCTGCTCGTTTGTAATTCCAGCGGGGCAAGGGCTTTTGCTCCTGTGGAACATACTCCATATTCATTACAAGCTTGATTGGTCTGTGGTCACTACCTGCTAATTGGTCCAGCACATGGCGATCGATTTTGTGGAGGATGTCTCCTGTGCAGAAAGCTAAGTCTGGAGTAGAAGTGGTAAGCCATCTTCTGGAGTAGAAGCTCGGTGTGTCATCCGCTTTGTTGAGTAGATGGAGATTTGAGTCTATTTCCCAGTCCTCCAATTCATCTCCTCTTTTGTCAGTATCTGGGTATCCCCATCTTTCTGAACGGCTATTAAAGTCTCCGACAATAATGCAGTTTGTGTCAGTTATTTTCATGTTTGAGAGTGTAAGGTCCTTATCTGCTGGGTTATACAGATTGTAGATTCTTATTTTCACGTCCTTTATCATTATATCAACACCTATAATTTCCGTTTGGTTGTCAGAAATCACAGATACTTCGCTGTAAGGTATTGTATTTCGTGTAAGTATTAGAACTCCTCCTTTGTGTCCTTCGCGGTCGAAACGTGTGGCCTGATATCCTCTGACTGAGAATTTGTGATTGGCGTTGAGATGTGTCTCTTGAATGCATGCCACATCTATTCTATCTTTATGAAGACGCTGTGTTAGGGAGTCTTTCTTCTTGTAAACTCCTTCGGCATTCCACTGTAGTATGTTGAGTGTCCGGGGTATTTGGTCAATAGCTCTTAACCTACTCCTCTGTGCCTTGACTCCACAGCACAGGGGAAGGTGACCACCAGTAGTCATGGGTGGACCCCCTCGAGGCAGGGGGCCCGGCACTATCACCGCCTGATGGGACTTCACGGGATTAGCACCATATCGATTAATTTTGATTTGTGACATCATGAATTAAGTTACGTTGCACTGCTTTGTCAAGCCTGTGGCTCAGTACATCCGATTTCGACAAGCATTTATTCGGGATGCTTTCCCTAGCCTTTGACTGTCCCCAGTCTACCTACAAGGCAGCAGGTTTTACGTTGCACTGCTTTGTCAAGCCTGTGGCTCAGTACATCCGATTTCGACAAGCATGTATTTGGGGTGCTTTCCCTAGCCTTTGACTGTCCCCAGTCTACCTACAAGGCAGCAGGTTTGTGTGTCTCTTCGTCTGGTCCCTCTCCCTTGACCTGTCCGACATGGGTGGCCCTACCAATAGCTGTGCTACCGTCGGCATAGCTCTTGGGGTCATTGGGACGCACAAGCCCCTCTACCTCGTCACGATGGACACACAGCAGAGGGGATATGTAAATTCATTCTTGGGTAGTTATTTTGATCAGTAGCAATAAATTGTGATGAAAAGATAACAAGTGACACTATATGTTGTTACAACAATCTGCCTGGCCAGGTGCATCAAGGTACACCTGTTATTTCAATAACGCATGGTTGTCATTTAGATTTTTTAATCCTGGTATGTACACCGGAAGCTCCCGGCGTCTTCAATCGGCAGGCACATTGTCGCCAGTCGCCATGTTGTGTCCAGAGACACTGCATTTCGCGTGTTGTTTAGAACACAAAATACTCGCTTGTTAAAATTTGCAGAAGCAATTATGATCTATCAACGCAAGCCAGAATTGTGTAAACAGAAAGACATGTTAGTCAGCTTAAAATTACCGTGGTAGATAAGTGACATTACTGTGCGAAATTGTGTATATTTCAACTTGAAGGATTTATCTAGTTAATTTCACGTAAGTTGTGTGATTTCTGCAGTATGTACCTGACGAGATGCAGCGAAATATGCCAGGCAATAAATCGTGCAATCTATTGTTTGTGTCTTCGTTATTCAAAGTATGTAAATATCTTCCTTTTTTTTTTTTTCAATTGTCAAGCATGTCCTCTGATTTCTTCTTCTTACTTGTATCATCTGTGAATGTCAGTTAACTGATTCATTGCCAAAGTATAATATATGACCTCCTTTTTTGAACAGAAAGATGATATATCGCCGGTCAATGAACATTGTGTTATTTGTTTTATTTTGTGGTATCTTCCACAATTGCAATGCTCAGTGAACGGAAATTGACATTATAATACTTGTTTATTTGATTGTGCACCATGTTTGGTACAAACCTGCTTTTTGTCTGGCACTGAATTAGATAATACGTGTGAATTAATTGTGTATGATGAAACAGTGGATGAGGTGAGAATTTGTTGCCGCCCTCTATAAGGTGTCACCAGGTGAGATGGTCAATAATTCCTTATCTAATCAAATGTCAAGGGCTACAATATTATGCAATTCAAAGCCGAAAGAATTACAGTAATAATCAGGTCACCATAGTAGCTTATCAGACTAATTCTTGTGATTATGAAACTTACAGAAATTGTAATGATAAGCTTTATTGACATATGAACCTTACTAATAAATTGTTTCATCTCTCATTGTCAGGGTGAAGTAAGCACCTGTGACAAAACTGGTATTAGGTAATGCACGACTTAGATAGAGTTTCCATGTTATATCTTCAATAGCTTGCTAATAAAGTATTTAATTTTTCATTTTCAGGATATTGTGTTTGTGATGATACTGGGTACTAGACAATACATAACTTAGATACATGTTCCATGATTTATCTTCAATAGCTTACTAATAATTTGTTCTTTCATTTTCAGAATGTTTTGCCTATGACCATTCTGGGTACTAGGCAACACAACACTTAGATTTCCCATAAAAGGTCTTCCATCAAGAACAGCAGTGTTGGCAGATATTGCTTCTTATCCAAGCTGAGTTTTTATCCTGCATTGACCAAAAAAATAAGTTTTGATAAAATTGTGCTTGGTATTTCCTGCATTGTTCAGATAACCATCAACCTTCAGACACAGCTGTAGAGTTTGTAAGGAAAAGATATTTTAAAAATGAACAGAAAAATGGCTTCTCAGACGTATGTTAAATTTGGACGGACTGTCCTGCAGACTGTTAGTAGTCACCCCTTTCTGCGTGGACAAACTCTTCCAGCACTGTCGTCGGCAGTTCAAGTCCGCAGGGCCAGTGAGCGGCCTGTTATGGCTGTTCGGAGGGAAACGGTCAATGTCTGGGAACGACGTGCTCCTCTTTCCCCACAGCAGATCCGCAAACTTGTGATGTCGGGAGTCAAAGTGATAGTGCAACCATCAAATCGGAGAGCTTACAGTATGAAGGTTGGTGATATTTTGTTCATTTTGTCGTGTCTGGAGGATTAGAATAAAGGCAACCTAATCATAGGAACAGCCGGTTCTGTGGTGAAGGGGTTTAAGTCGCAGTTCGTAATCCTGCACACCGCATTTGAAACACAGCTGCTGGCGATTTAGCGGCAGACCGCCTTGCGGTGGGTTTTGTATAAAAATCATATGAATGCCGGTTGTTCAGAAAGCAATGAATGGCAAACTACTAAATGTAAATTTGCCAAGAGATCAAAAATATGTTGGGTTGACTGTGATGTCCTGTAAAGGGTATGCAACTAACTTTAGTCATAGGAACAGCAGTGGCCTAGAGGTTATTGGCTCTAAGAATCATCTTTGCACTACGTCTAAAATGGTCTCTCTCAGCAAATGTCATAAGGTGTAGATGCAGATTGGTGTAGATGCAACACACTGGTTGTAAACATGTCGGACCCATCCCCTCATATGACCATCCTTGTTGAACTACACTTGAATTCAGATCCATCTCCTCATATGACGATCCTTGTTGAACTACACTTGAATTCAGATCCATCTCCTCATATGACCATCCTTGTTGAACTACACTTGAATTCAAACTAAAACATCCTAAAATATACTCTGTATCATTTATTGTGTTTTCAACTAGCTGTCATTCATAGATATTCTTCAGAATATCTCCCTTGTCCGTCATGAATGTTGCATCTACTGGTGATATTAAAGTCAACAAATCCACTTACTCATTTCCTCGCACCCTAACCTGGTCTGTACAGTACATCCATGTAAGTCTTTGTAAGAAAGAAATTATGTTTGGTATCCAATCATGGCACATCTCTTCATTTTGAACTTTACTTAATACACATTGAGAATCTATGGTTGCCTGGTGACTCAAGTAACTGATAGCCACCTCAATCTGTAGTGATGGCAGCCACCTCCATCTTCATACTTGCTGATGTAGACTATAGGCTCCCTTCTGTCCAGCCATGACTTTCCCCTGACTCTAGCAGAAAATCCCTGGCCAGATTTCTCTGACTGACAATGTTTAGTTTAGTTTAGTTTAGTAGTTGGATCAACATCACGGCACACAGTTGTAACCCATAAGTGCTCCGTTCTATTCCTAACTCAAGCCAGTATCATATAACGTGTTCAGCAGTCTGGTGACTTGATCTAGTCCAAATTCTTCTAAAGCTTTAATCATTTGGTATTTTGACTGTTGTGTTGTTTTTCAATGTATGTTTTCAATATATGTATGTGCTGTGTAGCAAAATTATAAATGTGCATCCTTTTCAGATAAGTTAATATCACATTTATATAGCATCTCCAAAACATTGTCAATGCAGTATAGTTGTTGATGTGCTTACACTGCTAACATTCCCTACAAA
This sequence comes from Cepaea hortensis, assembly GCA_963921405.1. Taxonomy (NCBI): domain Eukaryota; kingdom Metazoa; phylum Mollusca; class Gastropoda; order Stylommatophora; family Helicidae; genus Cepaea; species Cepaea hortensis. The sequence continues at coordinate 5,499,692 of OY992882.1, forward strand.
TCTTCTGAATTATGTAACTCTGTATTTATTGCAATCCCAAAGAAATCAGGAACCTTGGAATGTGATCAACATTGAACAATTAGTATAATGAGCCACATCACAAAGATTTTGCTACAAATTATCATGCAAAGAGTGAGGAAGAAAATACAACCTGAAATAGGGGAAGAACAATGTGGGTTTGTAGAAGGAAAGGGTACAGTAAATGCTGTGTATATGCTGCGAACAGTTATTGAACGTGCTATATAGAAGTAAACAAGGATATACACCTTTGCTTTATTGACTACACAAAGGCTTTTGATAGAGTTAGACATGTCAACATGGTAGATATGCTTGCAGATCTACAAATTGATGGGAAAGACATTATACTTATAAAAAACATACATTGGAAACAACAAGCTGCCATAAGGATTGATAATGAAGTGGGACAATATCAACCTATTAAGAGAGGTGTTAAGCAGGGATGTGTAATGTCTCCAGATCTATTTTCCCTAAACAGTGAAAATATTTTCAGGAATGTAGAAGATATAAATGGAATCAGCATTGGAGGACGAAACATCAATAACATTAAATATGCAGATGATACAGTATTGATTGCAGACAATGCACAAGATCTACAACAATTAGTAGATGCAGTTGTACACAGTGAGCAGCTGGGTTTGGAATTAAATTGTAAGAAGACACAGGTTATGGTCGTCACTAGGAAGAACGAAATACCACAATGTAATATACAAGTAAATGGGAATATTCTTCAGCCTTGAAGAGATTAGAACAAGAATCGCCATGGCGAAAGTAGCCTTTAGCATGATGAAAAACATTCTGACCAATAAAAAGATGTCAATTGAAACGAGAAAAAGAGTGTTGAGGGGATACATAGAGCCTGATCTTTTGTATGGATGTGAAACTTGGACAATGTGCAGTTAAGCTGGAAAACATCTGATGGCTGCAGAAATGTGGTTTCTGAGGAAAATGCAAAGAATACTATGGACAGACAGAAAAACCAATGACTAAGTACTACAGGAGGCAAATGAAAATTGTAAATTGATTAGAGAAATTAGACGTAGACAGTCAACATTTTTTGGACATGTTATGAGAAGAAATGGACTGGAGAACTTAGTGACACTGACAAGATCGAAGGGAACAGACCAAGAGGAAGACTGAGAGGAAAATACCTGGATGGCTTGGCCACATGACATAGACAAGACAGGAACACTGAGCTGACCCACGACGCTGGTGATCTAGTGAAATGGCGAGTCATGACTGCCCACACTTTCTGGCATGGCACATGATTGATTGATTGATTGATTGACATACATATATAGGTTATCTTGTTTGATTAACGGAGATTGTTCACACTTTGTGAATTCTCACACTGTAAACTTATCTCTGATTGTGGTATTGTGTCGGCTGTTTTCTGTTCAATTTGTTATTGCGCCTGGTACCAATCCTTATTACTTCATTGAATATGGCCATTTGAATAAGAGATGAGACTAAGAGGTTTGTAAGAAGCAATTACAAAATCAAGTGGAAATTAGAGAATCCAGACCATCAGAAAGATGATACATATAACTGGTCGCACAGAAGCAAACAATGAGCAGTCCTCTGTCTCCATAAGGACTTAATAGACTAATACACTAAATATGCAACAGACTAAGGATGGGAACTACTGATAAATGTAATTGTGATAGTGGAACTGCTAAAATGGCAGTTAAATATTCATTGCAATAGCATGAGAAATAAATTAACAGGATTGGTCTGTACTCATTTTGAGGACAGGAAAATGTATAGATTAGAGGACATACTATGCATTATACAAAACATAATCTATAGGTACATCATGATTCTAATTAGCCGCCTCCAAATGATGATAGTGTCTTGCTAAAGTATACTTCAGCACACAGCCACGGGTGTCTAATTGGCTGTGCATCATAGGACACATTAACTTCATCAAGGCGCTGTCCTCATTTGATGGCAGCTGGTTGCTGGTTCAAATCCTAATGTGCCTATAGCTTGTAGGTTGTTTTATATTGTCTAATATTTCCTCTAATCTATATTTCTTACCTTTCTTCACCACAAGTGTGAATCAATACCTGTAAATTTATTTATTATGCTGTTTCAGTCCTTTCGTAAATATCTGCAGTTTGATGTTTGAAACTATGCAGTGAAGAAGAAGCAAAAGAAGCAGAATATTAAATGTTGCAACAAGGGTGAATGCAGTCAATGACTTATAGCTTGACTGCTTGTGTCCTGAAACAGACAGTGGCATTGCAGTCTGATCTCTTAGAGCATGTGTCAAACTCAAGGCCCGCAGGCCACATCCGGCCCGCCGTACAATCATATCAGCCCGAGAGGTTTCAACCGACGTAAAAATATATTCGGCCAAGAGAGAATTTTAGGCAAAAATATTGTTTTATGGCCACGATATAAAGTGCAAATCAAATTCCCTAATTAGCAGCCTTCCGAATGATAAGCTACCTGATAGCATTCTTGCTTCAATCAGAATAATCGAAAATAAAAGTTGTGTAGTGAGTTAGTGTTCGTCGTTATAGTTACCCAACAACGTTCAGATGCTCGTTTTGGATTGTCACATAAAAAATGAAAATAGTGTAACGCCCTCATATTACATCACCTTTTCCCACTACAGCTATGATATGCATGATGCCGTGAAGGCATTTCAAGTGAAGCTGCACTTATGGGAGACACAAATGCACCAATGCAACCTGTCTCACTTTTCTTGTTGCCAGGCAATGTTAAACCAAGTCAACGCTATGGTGTTTCCCAATGCACACTTTGCTGAAAAACTTAGCTTACTTCGCGCCGAGTAGCATGGAGCTTTAGTGACTTTGAAGCACGGAAGAGTAATTTCGAGCTGTTTCATCCATTTGCCATAGATGTGGAAACTGCACTTGTAAATTTGCAGATGGAGTTAATAGATATAAATAGACTTATGGCAGTTAAATAGATTAATAGATAAAAATATGAGGTAGTTGAATCTTGAGTGGGGCAGTCATGGTAGTGCAGTAGCTAGCACACTCACCTGTTGGCGCAGTGGTCATGTGTTCCAATCCTCATCAAAGTGGGTTTTTAAAATTGACCTTGGCTCCCAGGTCGACACAGCCTGACAGTGTGTACCAGGACATGTCCTGGACAGTAAAGGCAGCTGACATCACCCCTGGGGTTCTGACTGGTATATACCAATATGGGGTCAGCACCAGTACAGCTCCAGGTGTGTAGAAAGAGTCTGTTACTTTTTGACTAGTCGAATGCTGATTGAATACCAATATGGGACAGCATCTTATATGAATACAGCTCAAGCTGTGTAGAAGGGTCTGCTACTGTTTGACTAGTTAAATGCTGATTAGTCTATACCAATATGAGACAACATCATATATGCAATACACCTCAAGGTGCATACAAGGGTCTTATACTTTCTGTCTCCAGGGTAGATTGATTGATTGATTGATCTTTATTTAGAGTGATGGCAAGTAATAAATACCATATACATAACTACCATGGAAGTACAGGATTTGTTACCCCACAAAGTATATCACAGACCTCTGTAAATGATGAAAGAATTAATGTTTTTTTAGGAGTATGCGGACCATGGGGCAATCATTCAGGAAAATATGTCGGAGGCTTCCCTGATCATCGGAGTCAAGCAAGTGCCCATTGATTCCCTAATGAGAGACAAGACCTACGCTTTCTTCTCTCACACCATCAAGGCTCAGTCAGATAACATGCCTCTACTAGATGCCATCTTGGAAAAGGTTTGCTCTTTCTTTTTCAACCCATCAGACAAATAAAGCACAACAGTAGTAATCTACCTACATTGTCTAGACTTTTCCACTGCCAGTAGAACTGTTTTAGTCATGAAGACATAAATAGACTGCACAATAATTTGTTGGCTGGCATATTTCACTGTCTCTTCAGGTGCATGTTACAGAAAGAAATCAACAAAAAATACACTAACACAATTAATCTTTACAGCAGGACTACACAACACACAGTTATGTGTTTCGGTGTAAGGGACATGATGTGATACTGTGTAACACACCGTGGATCATGTACCGGGGGACGACTAGTGTCCTTCTCATCATCTTTCTCATAAGTTGAGTTGAGTTGAATTAAGAACCGACATCACTGCACTCAGGACATTCCCATATGTGCTCAGTCCCCTCGCTCAACAGCCAGCGAAGAGTCATACTACTAATCGTTCCCACCGCTATCTGATTAAAAGTTCTCCTAATCTTCCCTCTCAGTTTTGAGATTCTTCCAGAACTCCTGCCGATCCCCCGCAATCTCATTCTTTCCACATATGGGTTCTCAATCTGTTCCTCCGCCTTCTCCACCTGGTCCCACAAGCGCACGACCACCTCCCCCTTGTCCATAGGCAAGATACCACCAAGAGGTGCATTCCCTGCTAACCTATCAGCCTGTTCATTCCCTCGTACACCCGCATGGCCAGGGCAAAATATCCATACACTTTCTCATAAAATTCCTGGTATCTATATTGATAAGGCTGGAATGACTTTAGAGACAATTGTGATTCAGAAAATACTTTATTCTCAACTTAGATCTTAATCTTGGCGTATATTCTAATTTTCATGCTGATAAGCACTGACAACCATGGTTGGCCATCTCACACAATCACCAGAGTCTCAAGTCAGGTCTGTGTTCTTGTTTTGATGGTGCCATTTGGCCAAGCCATTTAGATATAAATGTTTAAAGGCAAGAGGTTAGACTTCATTGCACCGGGTATTATCCTGTATGGCTTGGTCTCTTTCTCCAGGGCGGCCTGCCAAAAGCATTTTACAAAGCACAAACTGTAGCTCCAGTGTCAACCCCCAGGAGCCTCTGAGAAAATTGCACTCATGAACTGAATGGGAAAGCCGGAATTGAACCCACAACCTTTAGAGCACATGGCAAGCAGCTTAACCTGTTCTCCACTGAGACTCCCCACTTAGATATATTTCTATCTTCCTCTTGCTGTTTTCCTTTCCAGTTTGCTAGTTGCCACTAAGTTTGGAGGTTTATTTATCCACATTTTACCCATTAATATGCACACACATTCCTGAATACATGTCTAATTTCTCCAATTTATGTACAGTCACACAATTTTCATTTGTTTTTTTATATCCTCATTTGTTTTTCTGTCCGTGGTGTTTTTCACATTTTGCTCAGAGACCACATTTATCCTGCCTTCAGATGTTTCTGGATTTGTCTGTTTCTTGTCCTTGTTTGACATCCATACAATGTTATAGGCTCTATACATATTAACACTATTGATCACACTGCAACTTATATATTTTATTCATGCGTACGTTTCCATCTTGCCAAGGGTTACTTTTGCCATGGTGATCCTTGCTATGTTCTCAGCATGACATTTTCCAGCCAATGTTGTGATTTTTTCAATATATTTAAAACGGATCTCAAATCTGTTATGACAAATGATGTATACCTTATTGAATGTAAACTTGCCAAGAAATCATAAAAAACACTGGGGTTGACTGCGATGTCCTGTAAAGGGTATGGAACTAACTTTAACTATTGAATGTATACAGTTTAAGTTGAGTTAGTTGATCTGTAGATTATGTTTGCTGTTTGGAGATTATTCTGTATGTTTAACATGTGACTTTCTGTCTCTCTCTAGAATATTCGTTTGATAGACTATGAAAAGATGGTGGATGATAACGGAGCACGTGTCGTGGCCTTTGGTAAATATGCAGGTGTGGCTGGAATGATCAATATACTGCATGGTATGGGGCTTCGCTTGTTGGCCCTCGGACATCACACTCCATTCATGGTGAATATTTTCTCCTGTTTGTCTTGATGTTATGTTATGCTATGTTATGTTACGTCAAACGATGCCATAGGACATTGGGCATTCCCATTTGTGCTCAGTCCCCTGATGCTGCAGCCATCCCAAAGTATCCCTGCTCACTGTTCCCATGAGGGGTTGATTATCTCCTCTCTTTCCCACGAAGGTGGCATTGAAATTATTGACCAGGTTTTACTAACACTTCATGCAGTCGGGATATAGTTGGTGTCTCGTCAGTATCCACCAAATGAGTCATAACTGCGCTGATTATACCAGCCCTGTCCATGCTTCTTCCTGTTTGTGTTAGTGCATTATTTGCTAGAACATCAGAGAGATATGAGTTTTTCTAGTACACTTGATCTACTTAATTACATTATTATATCATGATAAATAAGAGCTGGTGAAACATCAAACAGGTTTGATGGGCAAAGGGGAGCAAAATAGGGGTTCATCCTTTCCCGATACTTAGTCAAACATATGTAGAAAATGTAATGAGGAACATCAAAGAAGATGAGACCAGAGATAATTTTGATTGATGATTGACGGGAAGTTAGATATGCAGATGGCACATTCTTCCTATCAAATACTGCTAATGGATTAGAAGAATTGATCCTCTCTGTCAAGATCCACAGTGACAATAAAAATGTTTTACTGAATTTAAAAGCACAGTGGTCCATGGGCAAATCTATATGCTGACCAAAGATCACAATCAAGAAGGAAGACATTAAAGTTGTCACACCTTTGAATATCCATAATCAGCAACATTGGGGCTATTAAAAAGAAATGAGTCACAGGCTGGCCAAAACAATGCAGAGGTTAAATAGTATTAAGAATCTGTTGTACAAATCCAGCAAACAAGTTCAAGTAAAATGTTTGAGATCACACATCTTTCCTGTGCAACATACGGATGTGGGTCATGCACTATTTCACTGTCACTAACAGAAGAACGTTTGGGCTTTTGAGCTGAAATGTGACAGAAAAGTTCTTAGATGGTCATTCTACAAGATGGTTATTGGAAGAAGAGACAGGGTTCGAGCAACACAAAGATGGATACAGGATGCTGCAGACACTTAGGTGTAAGACTGCATGAGGCATGAGAAATGGTCAGAGTTAAAAGAAAATCTTTTCATTGGGCAGTGATGTTAGCAATGTTCTACAAAAGACCAGCTTTATGCTGGTGTATCTAGGATTCTGTTCTCTTCCGTGAAGTGCTTAGTTAAGTATTTACATGTCTTTCACTATTGCAGTTGCAACATGGATAATTAACATCCGCACTCTTCACTTGGAGAGACTGAACATTGTGCTGGCTTGTCCTGAGTCCAGTCAATTGATTTTCATCATAACCCCTGTAGCTAGAGCAACTGTTTGATCTTTCATTTTTTTCTGTTGTAAATATGAAGCATGCTGAAGGAGAATCTTGACTTGTTTATCTACAGCACATTGGACCTAGTCACAATTACAGGAACTCGGAAATGGCCAGACAGGCTGTTCGTGATGCTGGCTACGAGATAGCTTTAGGTCGGGTTCCAAAGTCTATAGGACCTCTGACCTTTGTATTTACTGGTTCTGGAAATGTTTCTCAGGTGAGAATGTGTCGCTTGAGCATATAGCAATCATAATTAATTAATAATTGGGCATTGATTTACGGTTGTTTGTGTGTGCTTGGAGCTTATTGACAAAATTTGTCAGGCTATGTAGTCGAAAAACTGAAATGAATAATTGTTAACAGGTCACTCCACCGTAAGTCTAGCTATGTGACTGCCCAAAAAGCTAATGTGGTGGTTTCCTCTAGTCTTCCACATTCATGTAAAAGGATATGTGTTCTATAAATACTTTATTTTGGGTAGCCATTCTAATTTTTAATAGAATAGTTTTACATGAGACGTGTATCCTGAATTTAATGTAAATTGTTTTATACAGCTTTACTTGATGCAATGACCTGGTCAGAGCTAATTTGTTGACTTCAACAGTACTTATTGCATGGGCACTGAGGGTGGATAAGTGGGAGATGTGAGTCCAGCGTGTAGTCATCTTCTAGCTTGATAATGCAGCATTCACAGACATGATCAGATTAAGATTGATGGAACCTGGGATCTGGTATATCAAGTGTTAAGATCTTAGTTTAAGTTAATGGTTTGATAACTAATATGGCAGCACATTTTGTTTTCCTGAACAACAGGGAGCACAAGAAGTCTTTCAAGAACTACCCCATGAGTATGTGGAGCCAGCATATTTGCCCAAAGTAGCTTCCCAGGGATGTAAGTACATTTTTATTCTTTTCCTACCTTCCCACTCTTTCATCTCTTCGCCCATTTCTGCCTTCTTCTCCTTTTAAATCTATTTTCGTGTCTGAAATCAGTGAAAGATAAAGCATCCAGTGACCATTCCATCTTTATGACAAGAGCAAACTCCTACTTTAGCTCTGTCCTTATCCAGCCATCATTGATCACTGTCATGAGGCAACCAGGAGCCACTTGATAAAGGTGCTTGACTTGTTTGTCGTTCTGTCTCAGGACATAAGACAGCTGTCTGGACAGAACTTCTACAGCAACAAAATCTGGAAAGAGACAGAAAGCAGCTGATTATTCTAATCAATACAAACACATAAATGGTGATATCAAGATATTATTCTAGCCATAGTCAAGCCATTTACAAAAATGTTAAAGTCATGATGCATGTTGACAAACACTTTACCAGGTAACACTGGTCACCCAACACAGGCACACGTGGACAGTTCCACACCACTGTCTTTGCCAAAATGGTGTTATTATAATGGTGTTTGTATCAGCTTGGTTGCTCCTTGCAAATGATTTTGGGCAGACAGTTCTGAGATCTTCTTAGACTGGTCACATGGATGGTTAACTGTTTGAGCATCTCTTATCTCTCAGTGGTAATTTTATGTTGTGAGATTGGAATTGTGGGGTGTAGTTTCTTTTTTATTTTTGTATATGTTTGAGATTATGTGACCTTTGTGACTTTGTCACCATTTGTAAGATAAAAGAGAATACCTTTTGTAAGATAAAAGAGAATACTTTGAGATAAAAGAGAATACCTATTGTAAGATAAAATAGACTAACTCTTGCATGATTCCTGCAGCCCTGAACAAGTTGTATGCATGTGTTGTGAGCCGAGATGACCACTACAAGCGCAAGGATGGAGGAAGTTTTAATGCTGAAGAGTTTGAGCATCACCCTGAGAGATATGCCTCATCTTTTAGCCACAATGTGAGTATGTACATCGTTGAGTACAGAGCAGTAGTTCCCAAAGTGTGCAATACCAGCCCATGGGGTTTCTAAATTTGAAATGTTGATCATTCCAACTGCCATCTGACTGAAAGTTCTCTCAGTTTTGAGATATCAAGAACCCCTACTGATCACCCACCATATCATACTCTCCACATACGGGTTCTCAGTCTGTTCCACCACTTTCTCCACCGTGTTCCACAGGTGCCCAACCACCTCTCCCTTGTCCACAAGTAATCTACCACTTAAATGTGCATTCCCAGTCTATCAGCCTGTTCATTCCCCTGCACTCCCACATGACCAGGGCAGAAAATCCATAAAGTTCTCACAATCTGAACCTTTGAAGTGAAGCAAGCCATTCCATACGAAACTGACTTTTATATTTTGGTGTAATTTAAAGGAAGAGATTGAAGCACCAAACGATGTTTCATGTATAGTCAATGTGGTCTTTAAATTAACAAATTAGTCAGACAATGCATAGCAATAGAATCAGCAGCCCCGCGAAGGTTAACCCGGTCAACAAATACCTTAAGAAGTTGGATGTGTCGGCCAAAAGGTGCAAATATTGTAGCTCTGCTGTAAACAGGCACAACGCAGTTACTTCCAAAACAACATTCCAAATGAATGAGGAAGAAGAAGAAGAAGAAGAAAAACCAGTCATCAATGTCCAGTAGTGTGGGGGTAGGTTAGAGGCCGTGTATTTCCACTTGCCCATGTCCACAAGCATATGTTATGTATCACAACTCGGCTGTTATTTGCTTTATTTCAGTTTACAGATTTAACTATTTGTAAGTTATTTGCTTTATTTAAGTTTACAGATTTAACTATTTTTTCTGTGACTGACCTTTCTTGCTGTCCTTGTAAAGTTCTCCAGTGGCATCTCTGTTGATGGTTGATATATTTTTCTCTCTAGTTTGTCTTCACTCATATGGTGTAGGTAAAGGAATCATCCTAGCTCAGTTTTGTTTTATATTTTTGTTTGCATATCCTTTTACAGGACATCACTGTCAACATCAGCATCTTTCAGTTGATTATTGATTTCTTGGCAAGATTACGCTCAGTAGTTTGCCATTGCTTTCTGAGCGACCGGCTCACATACCCCGTAAGTTACCGACACGGAGAGAACCACTACCGATTCTCGCACAACGTCACGTTACTTACAAGAGTATACGAGATTACAGAGAAAGTCGTGTAACCTCTAAACCAGGGAGGCCGGCCCTAGCTTAGTGGCTAGTACATTTCCCTTCTGGCCTGGAGGTATTGGATTCAAATCCTCAAAGTGGGGCAACTTGTCTGTAGTATACTTTGATAGGGAGTCTCTGTGGCGAAGTGGTCAAGCCGTTTGACTCGTGCTCCGAAGGTTGTGGGTTCGATTCCGGGCCGCTTCCTTCGGTTTACGAGTTAAATGTTTCGAAGACTCCTGTGGGTCGTCGCTAAAAGCTACGGAGTTCGTGCTTTGTGTAACGCTTTCTGTACTGCGGAAAGAGACCGAGCCATATTGGTATAAAACCCAGTGCAATGAAGTCGACCCTGTCGACTTTTAAGCGACTTTTTTAAAGACTTTGACAGTGTTGACTCTCCATACTTTATGACCTCTGATATTTTGATGAAGTTGATGTTGCTTTATTATTCTGAGTTGCCCAGCTGTTGCCTTCCACGTATATCTTTCTCTGGCTTAGAAATCCCCCACATCAGGCACATTTTTCTATTCCACCTCTTCTGTTGATTTTCCCCGTATATTTCATTTATCTTCTCATTATGGTTTTGATCAGAGATCTTGAAACATCTGCAGCAGTCTCTACATGAGTATTTATTTTCTTCTCTGCCCTCACTATTCTCAGCAGGCTTTTCAAAATCCATATCTCTGCTACCCCAAGTTTCTTCACCATTTCACCTACTCCTTGTCCAGCAATCATAATCCATACAGAACAACAGGCCACACACAATTGTTCAGTCCCCTATACGTAAAACAAAAATACCTCTTTCTTTGTTTCTCTTTTTTTCTGATGAAAAAAAAAAATAATAATACTGGATTGTTCTGCTGGGATTTAGCTTTCATCATGCAGTGTTTTGAAGCTACCAAATGTCAATCTGAAACAGGTTAACTGATTCAGTTCCAAACATAAAACATATTTGGACCACAGATGGTACACAATCAAATTAACAAGTATTATAATGTAAATTTCCACTCGTGGAGCATTGAAATTGTGGAAGATACCGTGAAACAAAACAAATAACACAATGATCTTAGTATAATGATATATATCGTCTTTTTGTCCAAATGGTAGGTCGCATTTGACAATATATTATCCACACTGAATCAGTTAAGAAACTAGCATTTAAACAGAAATGTTTATCATGACTTTTTATGTTTCTTTCACAGATTGCCCCTTATGCTTCATGCATAATCAACTGCATATACTGGGCAGTAGGTGCACCAAGACTCATCACAATCCCGGAGGCCAAAGTTCTCTTACAGCCTCATGATTCTCCTTGGCTGCCGTCCTCTCCAGGCTGCCCCAAGCTGCCTCACCGACTGCTGGCCATCTGTGACATCTCAGCGGACCCAGGCGGGTCCATCGAGTTCATGAAGGAGTGCACCAACATTGACAAGCCTTTCTCACTCTACGACGCAGAACAGAATGTAGATAAAGAAAGGTATCTACAGCCGCATTTGTTGGTATTGTATCAGCATCTGATCTTGATCATATGTTGTCTCCTATTCTTGCATTAGTCTAACCATTGCATTTTTCTGTGCTGTTGGTTTGCAGATTCAATGCCAAACAAAATGTGGGTTTGTACCAAACGAAAATGGTAGGCGGAAAATGGGAAGTAGGGGTATGTCACAGTTATGACTTAAAAGTTGGTAATAATATAATTAGTATTGGAGCTCTTTGCTGGCTGTTGAAGATGAGGACAGAGCTTGTATGGGAATATCCTGAGTGCTGAGATGTTGGTTCTTGACTCGGTTAAATCGATACCTTTTTTCCCCTTTAGATCATGCTGTCTGTCTTGTTTTTAAATCTCTAAGATGTTCTTGTCTCTTTTGCAGTTTTGCTGGTGATGGAGTACTGATCTGTTCCATCGACAACATGCCTGCCCAGATACCACGGGAAGCCACTGAGTACTTTGGCAGTTTGTTGTTTCCTTATATTGAAGAGATGGTAAGCTGAACAGATATATAAAGTAGTACATAATATGGTTCATTGTTGGTTGTTAGACATGTAAAGTAGTACAGAATATGGTTCATTGTTGGCTGTTAGACATATAAAGTAGTACATAATATGGTTCATTGTTGGTTGTTGGACATGTAAAGTAGTACAGAATATGGTTCATTGTTGGCTGTTAGACATGTAAAGTAGTACAGAATATGGTTCATTGTTAGCTGTTAGACATGTAAAATAGTACAGAATATGGTTCATTGTTTGTTGTTAAAAACACAGCGACATAGTCTGATGGTTCATTGTTAGTTATAAGATGTTTTGGCTTCAGGAGTATCACTAACTGAAACACTTGTGGTGAACAAGTGAAATATTTTGAACTATTCTTGACGACTGCTAGATGTAGTAACTGATGGACAGGTGAGAAATTGTGAAAATTATTCTTGACGTCTGCTAGATGTAGTAACTGATGGACAGGTGAGAAATTGTGAAAATTATTCTTGACGACTGCTTGCTGTAGTAACAGTGATGGACCATTGAGAAATTGTGAAAACTATTCTTGACGTCTGCTAGATGTAGTAACTGATGGACAGGTGAGAAATTGTGAAAATTATTCTTGACGACTGCTTGCTGTAGTAACAGTGATGGACCATTGAGAAATTGTGAAAACTATTCTATTGCTAGCTGTAGTAACAGTGATGGACAAGTGAGAAATTGTGAAAACTATTCTATTGCTAGCTGTAGTAACTGATGGACCATTGAGAAATTGTGAAAACTATTCTATTGCTAGCTGTAGTAACTGATGGACAAGTGAGAAATTGTGAAAACTATTCTATTGCTAGCTGTAGTAACAGTGATGGACCATTGAGAAATTGTGAAAACTATTCTATTGCTAGCTGTAGCAACTGATGGACAAGTGAGAAATTGTGAAAACTATTCTATTGCTAGCTGTAGTAACTGATGGACAGGTGAGAAATTGTGAAAACTATTCTATTGCTAGCTGTAGTAACTGATGGACAGGTGAGAAATTGTGAAAACTATTCTTGACGACTGCTAGCTGTAGTAACAGTGATGGACCATTGAGAAATTGTGAAAACTATTCTATTGCTAGCTGTAGTAACTGATGGACAGGTGATAAATTGTGAAAACTATTCTTGACGACTGCTAGCTGTAGTAACAGTGATGGACCATTGAGAAATTGTGAAAACTATTCTATTGCTAGCTGTAGTAACTGATGGACAAGTGAGAAATTGTGAAAACTATTCTATTGCTAGCTGTAGTAACAGTGATGGACCATTGAGAAATTGTGAAAACTATTCTATTGCTAGCTGTAGCAACTGATGGACAAGTGAGAAATTGTGAAAACTATTCTATTGCTAGCTGTAGTAACTGATGGACAAGTGAGAAATTGTGAAAACTATTCTATTGCTAGCTGTAGCAACTGATGGACAGGTGAGAAATTGTGAAAACTATTCTTGACGACTGCTAGCTGTAGTAACAGTGATGGACCATTGAGAAATTGTGAAAACTATTCTATTGCTAGCTGTAGTAACAGTGATGGACAGGTGAGAAATTGTGAAAACTATTCTATTGTTAGCTGTAGTAACTGATGGACAAGTGAGAAATTGTGAAAACTATTCTATTGCTAGCTGTAGTAACTGATGGACAAGTGAGAAATTGAGAAAACTATTCTATTGCTAGCTGTAGTAACAGTGATGGACCATTGAGAAATTGTTAAAACTATTCTATTGCTAGCTGTAGTAACTGATGGACAAGTGAGAAATTGAGAAAACTATTCTATTGCTAGCTGTAGTAACTGATGGACAAGTGAGAAATTGTGAAAACTATTCTTCACGACTGCTAGCTGTAGTAACTGATGGACAAGTGAGAAATTGTGAAAACTATTCTATTGCTAGCTGTAGTAACTGATGGACAGGTGAGAAATTGTGAAAACTATTCTATTGCTAGTATAACAGTGTGTAATATAAGACGAAGGCCGGTCGTTTGTTTGTTGATAAAACGTTTATTGGCTTAATATAACCAAGCTTCGATGTACACCTCCATTCGCTACTCAAGCTGTGTTCTAACTGCCCATACCAACCCAATACGTCACGATTGAGCATCTCCCCCCCCTTTCAGTCTCAATGCTCAATCGTGCTGTATCGGAGTTTTCCAATAGACCCCAATTATACCTACACTGTTACACCTCCCCATATTACTTAAAGAATTTTCCTTTTAAAGGAAAAATCTTTACTTCTAATCCCCATACTCTATTCCCTACTTGTCTTTTAACCTTCGCCCATACATCTTTTACTCTTCTCCCAGTGCTATGATCTGTCTATAACCTCCCCATATACTTCTTCTTTCCTTTTTTATTTCCCCAACATTTCATAGTTATCTACTACGTAATTCTTCATTTCTGGTTCTTTCTGGTTATCTGTATCAAATATACATATCATAAGAACAGCTCATAAATTCTGTGTCAAAAATTATGATCTTATACAATTCCTCATTCTCATAAATTCTGTGTCAAAAATTATGATCTTATACGATTCCTCATTCTTTCAAACCCCAGGACGTACAAAAACAATGTAGTTAGAAAAAGTAAAGAAGTGGTGCGCACCAAATAAAGAACATGAAGAATGAATACACGACATGACCACATGGACATATTGTAAATGTACATTTAAGACATTCACCCTTTACCTCCCTTGCCAATAAAAAAATTTTTTGTAAAATAATTTTTTAAAACACCTTTAAGAAATATATTATTGTTTGTTATAAAACAATTTGGCATAAGTTTTCATGAACCTTTTATATTTCACACTGACATTGCCAACCACAATTCCGTTCCTCTTCCGTTATCTCACCTTTTACCATGAGCCCATGTTCATATTTTATGAACAACTTAAATATAATTAAAGCTGGTATTTCACAGCACCTATATCTTTCCCCCGTACAACCCATCCTGTTATTTTATAAATAAAGTGACGTGTGTGCAGACCCTGGATACGTCTATCCATTCGTGCATACACGTTCACCAACCATGGTTTCCCACTAGTTAATGAATGCATAGTTTCCCCTTACCTTGGACAAATTTGTTTTTATCAACTCTTTTCTTAACGAAAAACCTTTAGCAAAACCTCCTTCATTTGAAACTTAAATTTACTTAACTAACTTTACAAGCATTTAACTCAATATACCAAATCATTCATGTAATCAAAATAAAATGAACACAACCTCCAAATTAATCTAGAAGAAAAAAAAACACATTTTAAAATGACATAACATGCATGTTATCAAACCAGAATAAAATATCCTATTCTACCTATCACTATTGGACACTTTTACGGACCAATAGTTCTTGTCAACTCAAATGCTATGAACACAATCACCCTACTCTAAACCAATTACTCAAACAATAACAATCATATTTCAAGACCAAATCAAGAAAACAAAATGAGGTATTACAACTTAGGCTCAATAAAACAACCAAACAACATCCCTCATTTTCTAGTAGTAACTCAAGCATAAAAACATTTCTTATATGACTCATAACTCATAAAACTTAGATTTCATAAACACCGTTTTCAACACAATTTTAACTCTCTTAAAATTACTACCAGCATTAGGCTCTCATAAATGACGCATATCCAGTATTTATATGACCGAGAAGACTAAACCTCCTATCTATATATCTGTTATTTACAGATCAATTATGAACATATCTGTTCTATCTAGATAAACAAATCAGTAATCCAGAATTATCTATTTATTATCTCTTAACAGCACATAGTATCCTGAATAAGCTCTTAAGTAAGCACTGTACCCTATATCCAACATTAACTCAATGTAGCCATCCTCTACTTATCAACGTACTTGTGATCTATCCTGTCTATTATTATTATAACTTGTTAACCCCTATCTTTAAACACGGCACTTCTAACCTCAATAAAACAAATACATTCACCCACTGTACTAATATCTCAAAACCACTTTTTCCACCGTTTCGTATACTTCTTCTTGTTATCTACAGTACTTTCGATTTATCTACCTCTTACGTTTCCATTTCCTCAACAACTCTAAGTTTCTCTGAATAAGTGCTAACTCTATATCAACATCTTCTTCTTCGTACAACCTACTAGCCTCTTCCATACTACTACTTGACTCTGACTTTTCATCCATTTCTTCTTCTTCGTCTGTATGTCTCTCTTTAGCTGCCGCTAATTTCTTCCGTTCAACATCCCACCTAATTTGTCGATCATTCTTTCTTAAGGATCTTTCTAGTATAGGTATATCGTCTCCGCTTGTTGAATCATCTCTAATTCTTCTCTGTCTTTTTACTTCTTTATCTCTTTGACTGTCCATTCTTCTTTTTGTTGCTTGCCTAGTATTTTTAAATGGAGCACCTGTGTCTTCTTCCATACTATCATAATGAGTTTCATTTGTCCCTTCTTCTTCCATTCTTTTCGGAATTGTCTGTTCTTGTTCTTCGTAACTTGGATTTGCTAACAACTGATTTTGTTCTGGTTCTTTTCTAAGATCTGGGGTTACTGTAGCTCTTCCAAGATCTGGAGTTATTGTAACAACTTGTTCATCCAAAAATTTTGCATCCGAATAACAATTATTATTATAATTATTATTTTCTATCTCATTTTCATCTCTTCTTAAGTGTTCAACATGTGCCCTTGCTATGTGTGCTGTGACCTGGTTCTTTATTACATACGATACATTACCCAGTTTTTCCAAAACGTAATAACCTGGAATCCAACGAGAATCAAACTTAGAGTTTCTTCTATGCTTTTTGTAATAAACTCTATCACCTACTTTAAACTCCTGTAATTTTGTATTTACATTTTTGTACTTTTTCTGTCTTTCCCTAGCTTTTATTATATTATTTCTTAATCTCATATGTGCTTTATGCATTTCTTGTATTATGACCTCTTGAAAATCTTCACCCATATATTTCCGTCTAGGTTTTAATAAATTATCTATAGGTAATATTGGTTCTCTCCCGTGTATTAAATAAAATGGCGAAAAACCCGTGCTCTCATTTTGATTTGTACGAATAGCGCTAAGAGCAGGTCCCAAAAATAGATCCCAATCTTTTTCATGTTCATCAATAATCTTTGCCACAATGTTGTATAACGTCTGATGTTGACGCTCGTTTTTCGCATTTGACGAAGGTCTATAAAATGAGGTCTTTATATGTCTTATGTTTAAATCTTTTAATAACTTTTCGAATTTTTTATTTACAAATTCTCTACCATTATCTGTAAGTATACTTTGTGGGCAACTAAACCTTGGTACGAACTCCTGTAAAAAAATATTAATGACAGTATCCGCGCTCTTATCTGGAATTGCATAAACCTCTGGCCAAAGACTGTAGATGTCTACTATATGAATTAAATATACATTTCCTGACAATGTTCTGGGGTGTGGACCTGATATGTCTAAACTAATCTTTTGCATTGGGAAGTGAGGAATATCTGTGTCCTGTAATGGAGATTTTATTGTTTTCATGTTCCTTAATCTGCACTTTTCACACGTATCTACATATTTGCATGCAGATTTAAATAAGTTTGGCCAATAATATTTACTTGTAAGTGCTTTCACTAGTTTGTCTCTACCGAGATGTCCATTTTCATCGTGATATGCTTTTAAAAGTTCATTTTCCAAATGCTTTGGAATATATTTCCTTAGTTGTTCGTTCTTTTCACACATATAATATAACTGTCCATCCTCTTGTAATAGCAAATAATTCCTTTTATATTTGTTATCTTCTGTTTCTCGTAACTTTTCCTTTATTTGTATGATTCTTGGGTCCAAATCCTGCTCTTCTTTCATATTGAATTGTACTAACTGTAGATCTTCTTCTCTATGTTCAGACTCTTGATCTGATGGTAAGCTATCAAATTCTCCCCCATTTATTATAGCAGAATCCAGAATATTTACCTGCCAATTCCTATCGTCTATCTCTGGTTCGGCTGCCTCCACTTCTGTATCCTCTGATGACTGTGTATATGGAATTCTAGACAAAAGATCAGCGCATGTGTTTATCTTACCCGGTATGTATTCAATTTTCGCGTCGTACCCCTGAAGATTCAATGCCCATGTCTGTATTTTCCTGTTCTGCACTGGAGCTTCTAAAAAAGACTTTAAAGGCATGTGGTCAGTTCTAATAACAAAACTTGCGTTATGTAAATAGTAATTAAGTTTTTGAAGAGCGTAATGAATCGCGTAAGCCTCCTTCTCGATAGTACTCCATTTTTTTTGTGATTTACTAAGCTTATGAGACAAAAAGTAGATAGGTCTTTCATTTTTTACCCCTGGTATTCCAGATTCTTTTCCTTCATATGGTTGTACTAAACATGCTCCTACTGCACTGTCTGAAGCATCTGTGTATAGTATTAACTGTTTGTTTAAGTCTGGATGCGTCAATAGTGGTACCAATGTTAAGCTGTTTTTTAAATAGTCGAAGGCTTTTTGACACTCATCATCCCACTTAAACCTGGCGTACTTGGCTGTTAAATTTGTAATTGGTTCAGCTATCCTTGAAAATGCCGGAATAAACCGTCTATAATACGCACACGTTCCTATAAAAGCACGTACTTCCTTAACGTTTGTTGGTGCAGGTAACTCTTTAATAATCTTTATTTTGTTCTGGTCTGGTTTTATACCCTCTCTATTTATAATATACCCTAAATATTTTGTTTCTGTTTTTAAAAATTGGCACTTACTAAGCTTCAACTTCACATCATGCTTTCTTAACCTGTCAAACACTAGTCTAATATGTTTCAAATGATCTTCTACATCTCCTTTGGTATAGACCAATATATCATCAATATAAGCAAGAGCGAACCTTTGCATACCCTCTAGAACTTCATTTATTAAGAGCATATAGTGTGAGGGCGCTGTCTTGACTCCAAAAGGCATTCGTAAGAATTCGTACGAGCCCATGTGGGTACAAAAGGCACTTTTCCGTTGCGCGTCCTCTGACATCGGAATACACCAAAACCCTGACCTTGCGTCCAACGTTGTGAAATATGTAGAGCCATTAAGTAGCCCCAAAATGTCATCAATTACCGGCAGTGGGTATGCTACATTCTTGGTGATTTTGTTCAACGCCCTGTAGTCACAACAGAAACGACTCGAACCATCAGGCTTGGCCACGATGACCACCGGAGATGACCATTCTGACTTCGACCTTTTTATTATTCCTGCTTTCAGCATCTCCTCTATTGCCTTTTCCATTATTTCTCTGTTTCTTAATGGAGTTCTGTATGGTTTTAGACTAATTGGTGGATGATCTCCCGTGTCTATCTCCATCGTAACCGTCCGCGTCTTACCCAATTCCAAATCACTAACCGCAAACACATCTTGATTTTGCTTTATAAACTGTTCTAACACTTCCTTATTTTCTGGCGAAGCTTTTAACTGTGACAGCAATTCTTGTTCCCTTGTTATTTTGTCTAGTGAATGTATATGTACTTTATTTTCTCCGAATGGATGGATCAATTCATTCATTCTGATTTTCCCTCTTCTTCCGCATCCGCGTCTGTCACTTCTCCTTTCACTAGAAGTTTCCAAATAACTTGTTCCCAACACTTCTGTTCTATTCGTTGCCAATATTTCACTAATGTTATGATCTAACTTTGCTATCACACATCCTCTGTATAACTTGATTTCTCTCCCTGTGTTGTTGATAATCATTACTGGAAAGGTTAAGTGTTTATCCAACTTCATTACTCCATCTGGAACCTCCAAACCAGGCTCATCAATTATTTCTTCTTGTAACTCAGTGATTCTGACTGTGTTTCCTTCCACATAATATGGGTTTCTCTTCAGCTTCGCTTGTATTAAATTAACCGACTGTGGTTTTAATGTCGTTGTCATTTTGACCCTAACTAGTGCTGCTATATGCATATCCTCTTCCATATCTATATATACGTCTCTAAATTTTAACTTATGTAAATCATAAAAAAGTCTTATCCCATTCTTTATCAAAAAATCTCTTCCTATCAACATATTTCTATTTAAACCCCTCACTACATGAAAAAGGTGTCTTATGTTGATCCCTCCTAATTTAAAATTGATCATTGTTTGTCCAACTACTTGTAAATTCTGTCCAGTAACAGAGTGTAAATTATTACTACACTTAAATACTCTACAATTTCTTACTATTTTGTATAAAAAACTTTCTTTTACTACACTAACTTGAGCTCCTGAGTCTATTAATGTACGAACTCTATACTTCCCTATTTCTAATATACACGAGCTATAATCTGTTTTTTCTTCTATAAATTTCTTGACTTCATCCATTTGAAAATATTCTCTGTTCGATCTATTATACTTGTTATTAACATACTCTCTAATACTTGGGACCCTATTATTTACCCTCCTATCATAGGTCCTGTCTAATAGGTAGGGCGCCGATTTACCTGTGTTCTTGTACCTGTAAAATTCCTGTGTCCATCAACAACATTCCCAGTCACCCTATTATTATCATATCTACCCTGTGTATTCGACTGGACACGCCTGTTATTACAAAAACGAGAAACATGTCCCCGTTGACCACAAACCCAACAGACAATGTTTGTGTTATTTGTGTTTCTTACTGCCTCACTTGTAGGGTATCTCACATTTCTTCTTTCAACATAATCGCTCCTATTTCTACCTTGTAAGGTTTGTATACCGCCTCTCCTATTCCATCCGAATCTTGTTTGTCCTATTTCCATGGGTTCCTCAATTCTGTCGTCTCTATTACTTCCCACTTCTCGTCCTGTTCTTAATCTAAACCTTCGTCTCAAATTTTCCTCTTGCACCGCAATATCCACCGCTTGTGATAACCTCTCAGGGTTATCCCTCATCAGTTTAAATTTCAAACCATCAGATTTGATGCCATCCACAAAAATCCCTACCAACATCCTTTCCACCTCCTCCCCTCGCACATTCTGTCCTAAGAATGCCTCTTCAGCCAGGTTAATCAACCTATCGCTAAACAACTGCACCGTTTCTCCGTTATTTTGTTTAGCCTGCCTCAACACCGAAAATGCATGTTGCGGATCCGTAATTTCTGCATATTTTCTTGCTAGGTCCTCTTTGAATTGTTCCCATGTCTCATCTACCCCAGCCTCTAATTTTCTTCTTATATGATGTGAGACCGGTTCTGTTGCCGTCTGATACGCTAGTCTCATTTTCTCTTCATCTGTTGCCGAGATCAAATAGGCATATTTTTCTATAGAGGTGACCCACTTCTTATAGTCCTTAGCCTGTCCACTAAATTTCATAATTTCTGTTGCCATCCCCTGTTGTTTGACCACCATATTAAGTCGGCCTACTGCTGTTCCTACGCCTGTCAGAACTTGTGCTAAGGTGTCCTGTTCCGCCATGCTGAAAAAAAATAGCAAAACAAAGCAAGCAACCAATCACACAATTATAATTTCCCAAATCCCAACCAGCACAATTCAGTTGGTTATAATATTGTAAGATGTTACATTAATCAGAAGAAGCACCAACGATGTCCTGTCTGAGCATAGGAATAATGAACCCTGTCCTCGAAAAAAAACTCAAACTGGTGGCAATCAGAAGAAGGTTCCTTGTAGATAATGTTCTGTACTCCACTCTAATAAATGAATTCGGAACCTCACGGGATTCTATTTCTAAATTACTCTGTTACCTTCAGTTCAGTTCAAGCAACCAGATCCCGCATTAGGTGAAACTCAGTCTCAGAGTTCAGGTGGTGGAGTTCAGATACCATTTCTCCTCCCTCAGGTACTCTCGTCCTTCTCATGGGCTGCCAGAAAATTCTTCAACCCCTGGTTGGGTCACATCTCATGGGCTGCCGGAAAATCTTCAACCCCTGGTTGGGTCCCTTCCTTGATTCTCAGGTGGGTACTTCAACGTCGTTTGGAATGGGTCATAGGATTAACGTGGCCCAAGGATGGATCAGGTGTTTGGGTCGTAGGATCAACAAGGCCCAAGGATGGATCAGGATCAGCCAAGGCCCAACGATAATGGCGTGTCTTAAGAACTTATGGCCCGATCAACGATCATGCTGTCCTGACAACTCCTGATTAGCTCTTTAACTTTGAGGAACTTAAATTGCTGGTTTGCCCAAACTTTCAGGACAGGATCACTCCTGGTCAATCAAAATGATGTAAGGCAGCGGCTTTGATGGCTCTTGCTAACAGTCAACCTGCAGAAGGGCGGCCATACAAACTTTCTTCACCGTGACCTCTGCAAAACGGCTGGTACAACAAACTTCTTATCTGAAGTCTTAAAAAAGACTTACAAAGGACCACTCCTGGTCGAGCTTTTGGCCTTTGTATTCAGATATTATTACTATCTCGTCTTATAACTTGCTGGCCATCTTTTGGTGCGGCTGTTACCAGGTTCAATAGTTGTTTTTTCACGTGCCGCTTGAATCTTTCCGCGACGACGTTATTCAACTCCGACTTTGCATAGTTTTATCTTTCTCATTCTCAGGTTCGTATCCTGGTCGAGCGGCTCCATTTCGCCTCTTATAACAGTGTGTAATATAAGACGAAGGCCGGTCGTTTGTTTGTTGATAAAACGTTTATTGGCTTAATATAACCAAGCTTCGATGTACACCTCCATTCGCTACTCAAGCTGTGTTCTAACTGCCCATACCAACCCAATACGTCACGATTGAGCATCTCCCCCCCCTTTCAGTCTCAATGCTCAATCGTGCTGTATCGGAGTTTTCCAATAGACCCCAATTATACCTACACTGTTACACTAGCTGTAGTAACTGATGGACAGGTGAGAAATTGTGAAAACTATTCTATTGCTAGCTGTAGTAACTGATGGACAGGTGAGAAATTGTGAAAACTATTCTATTGCTAGCTGTAGTAACTGATGGACAGGTGAGAAATTGTGAAAACTATTCTATTGCTAGCTGTAGTAACTGATGGACAGGTGAGAAATTGTGAAAACTATTCTATTGCTAGCTGTAGTAACTGATGGAAAGCATAGTTCATAGAAGTAGAGGCTGGGATCAGCCAGCACAAAGATGGACACAGGACATTGCAGACACCTTGAACCCATAGGTGCTTGTGGCGGGAGAAATGACATGCAATCCAGAGGCCTTTTGACATGCTGTGATGAGAGCAATGTTCTGTGAAATATTTGCTACATAATTGTGATGATGCTAACTGTAGACAATAACAGATGAAGTAGTATATTTATGAATCCATGAGTTTGGATTTCAGTATGGTTCCAGCAAGAAGGGACATATGAAGGGATGAATCCAATGTGTTTGATATCATTGTGTTACTGGAATGATCGGTACCTTCACCTCACGGCAATGTCTGGGAGAGACAGAGATTCTGTGATTTGTTCTGAGTATTATGATGTTGATTCTTCAAACCAAGAACTAATTCTTTGAAGTTTTCTGATCCAATAGCTGGCATTTTTGTGCATGTTTTGATTGATGATTACACTCATGTCCTACA
This sequence comes from Cepaea hortensis, assembly GCA_963921405.1. NCBI lineage: Eukaryota > Metazoa > Mollusca > Gastropoda > Stylommatophora > Helicidae > Cepaea > Cepaea hortensis. Next base: position 5,523,387 of record OY992882.1, read on the forward strand.
GCTCAAGTCCCATGCCAAGGTTCCATTTGAAGATTATGACTGCAGCCCTGTAGTGAAGAATGTAAGTATATAAGTCTTCGTTGTTTACTTCTCATCAAACTATTATATTGTTATTATTGTTGTTGTTCTCTTTCTTCATCTTCTTCTTCCCCTCCTCCTCCCCCTTCAGCATCAATTAGTGTTTACTCTGATTCCAAAGGCTTCTCCTCCTCCTCCTCCTCCTTTTTTTCTTCTTCCTCCTCCTTCTCCTCTTCCTCTTCTTCTTCTCCTTCTTCCCTTCCTCCTTTCTTCCTCTTCTCCTCCTTCTTCAGCATCAATCTGTGTTTGCTGTTCCACATTCCAGTATGGGTCATCAAGAGGACCAACACCTGAGGTCTTCATTGCGCCCCCCCCCCCCCACCCCACCCCAGTTAGTGTCGAATGTTTGCTCCTGTGAGCTCATTCTCCATTTCCTTTTTGGCAAGTTCATTGGATGGAGAGGTAAGCCAGCAGACCTATCCAAACAGAGCATAATATTGAGAAGATTGGTTGTCATGAGAAATAACATTGAGGAGAATGGAATATGTTCAGCATGTAAAGAGATAGTTAGGAATGTTTGCAACACATCATTGTGGAGGGAGGCAATGAGGGAAGCAGAGAAAAGAAAGCCAACATTCTACATAGATGTGGTAGATAATTCACACAAGACAGCAACCGAGGCAGGACATCTATCTGGCTTGTGATCTAGGTATTTCACACAACTTATGGAGAAAAAGTTCTACACAGGTCAAGCCACTGGTTGATGATGATTCCGGCAATTTCTGGACAGTCCTTAGTGTTCTCCGGAGTTTGCTTTGGTGCTCCACAGCTACAAGTTGTGGCATCTCTTAGATGGTGCACTGTCTCCTGTAGTGTTCTCTGGAGTTTGCTTTGGTGCTCCACAGCTGCAAGTTGTGGCATCTCTCAGATGGTGCACTGTCTCCTGTAGTGTTCTCTGGAGTTTGCTGTGGTGCTCCACAGCTCCTAGGTGTGGCTCTCTCAGATGTTGCACTGTCTCCTGTAGTGTTCTCTGGAATTTGCTTTGGTGCTCCACAGCTGCAAGTTGTGGCATCTTTCAGATGGTGCATTGTGTCCTGTAGTGTTCTCTTGAGTTTGCTTTGGTGCTCCACAGCTGCAAGTTGTGGCATCTCTCAGATGGTGCACTGTGTCCTGTAGTGTTCTCTGAAGTTTTCTTTGGTGCTCTACAGCTGCAAGTTGTGGCGTCTCTCAGATGGTGCACTGTGTCCTGTAGTGAGTCTGATGATCCTTCTGTCTTTAGTGCAGAATGTTGTGTTGGTGAAACATGATGTTATTCATTATTCTGTTACACAAAACTTTATCAAATAAATTAATGCCATTAGTTGAGTCGAGTCAAGAACCAACATCACATCACTTAGGACATTCCCATATGTGCTTCATCCTAATCTTCAACAGTCAGCAAAGAGTCCCACAACTACTGATATAAGTAGCAGTCTGATTATGGCAATATTTGAGATCAAACAATAACATATAAAATGATATAATGTCCTTGTGGTTGAGGCTTTTCATGGCGTATGTAATTAATCAAAATCTTTTTCAGAACTGAAAAACAAGAAAAAAGATAATGCCCACAGACAAACTAAAAAGACAATCAGTGATGAAGAAATTACAAATATCAGAATATTTGAATACCTTGGCTCAGTTAACATGGGATATCAGAAGTAGATTGGCCACAGCAATGCAGAGTTTAAACAGTGTTAAGAAGTACTGGAACAGCACCAGCAAACAAATGAAAGAAGATATTTTGAATTGTGAGGTCATGCATTTTTTTCTGAAGCAGCATACGGGTGTGAGTCATGGATCATTTCACAGTGACTAAAGAAGACAATGTGGGCTTTTGAACTTAAATGTTACAGACAAATTCTTAGAATGTCGTGGATCAAGAAGATGAAAAAAATACTGGCATTCTGCCAGATCTGAGCATGGAAGAAATCTGGCTCAATAACAGCATCGGAAATACTTTGGGCATATTAAATGTGACATGGCTTATGGGCATATTAACCCTTTACCAGGCAGACGCTTGTCCATTTTTTAGCCCTGAACGGGCAAGACTTTTTCAGGTGCGGTAAAATTTCAGGTTATGTTAGTAAAAAAATCACAAATAAGGTGTTAGTCAACCGATTTTAGTTAAATAAACAACACATTGAAGGGAAAAGCATGCAGAATATGTTTCTCACGTGATTGTTGCCAGTTATCCATATATGAACACAAATATTTACGAAATACAGCATATTTTTTGTGATTGTCAGTCATCTATATGACAATTTACAAACACATTTTCAGAATCATAATCACTTTCTTTAAAGTCTGACTCACGACTGCTAACGCAAAGTAATGCTGATCACTGATATCTAGCTCCGATTAATAAACTTTGTGCCCTTCAATGTCACTTAAATTGAACCCAGTGAAATCTTGGCTATCACTTGAAGAATTGCCGAAATCCATTTTGAAAAAAGAAGCGTACAAACCCCGAAAACTATTTTAAAAATCCGTTCAAATTCATAGTATGCGCTTGCAAATGGCGGCCACATTGTCAAGCTATCGGCAAAAGCGAAAGTAGCCATCGGAAGTATCGGAAAGCCGAGAGATCACGTTTTTACAGTGCATAATAGTAACGGGCGGTTTGGGACGTTTCGCCCGTTAACGGGTCCAGATGCAAATGGACGTTTCACCCGTTAAAGGGTTAAATGTGACGTGGCTTATGGGCATATTAAATGTGACGTGGCTTATGGGCATATTAAATGTGACGTGGCTTATGGGCATTTTAAATGTGACGTGGCTTAGAGAGAACAGTAATGGAAGACCTGGTTCCTGGAAGAAGAGGCTGGGGTGAATCAACACAGGACAGCACTTGTAATACTAATACACTTAGATATGAAAACTGATAAAGATGAGGGTGATGTTCTGTGCTACATGATTATAAAGCACAATATAATTTAGTAGACAGACATAAATACATCTGTAATTGTTTTCTTTTGTAGGCTGTCATTGTCAGCAATGGGAAGTTGACGCCAAACTTTGAGTACATACGAGACCTGAGGCTGCGGTCACAGTGAGTGCCTGTTTCATTCTTGTTCACATCAGTAGACAGTTTACAAGTATTGCAGATCAAATGTATCTTATGTTTTAAATTGTCTTTTAGTTGTAAAATACTTGCCCTTCAGATATAGTCTATATAGTTGTTTCTATCAATTAAAATATTTGTCAAGTTCTTGCATTTCTCATAAGGTGTTTATTTGCTGATGAAGGCTTTGTAACTGCAACATTCACTTTGTTGCTTGTGTTTTTGTTAAGCAGAATTTTTTCACCTCCATTTAAAAAATTTGTTTGTTGCATTGTTTTAATGTGTTAATAGCTACACAGTTGCTACAGTATTTTATGCCATGAAAAAATTTTGTTTTGTTCCTGTTTCTGTATGTTAAATGAGTTGATTTATTACTATCAGAATGGAGATATGTATAGTCTTGAAAGCAACTGGACATGTTATAGCAAAGTTTACTGTAAATGTAATATGAAATGCAAAAAAGTATGTTCAGATTCTGCAGAGAAACAAACATTACAAGTTCATAAAGTGTACCTCAGACATGTGCCAGACCAGGTGAAAGGAAATGACAGTAACATCTCTCACCTGACCTAGCATCTTTGTGAGTTTGAGTTTGTGGTTTCACTGCGGCATATAAACATAGTTTTATGTTTCATTTTGTGTGACGGCTAGAAAAAACAGTGGGAGAAGAGGCAGAAACAAACTGAAAGAAAAGGTGCTGGGTGGACTGAGATAGTGGCATGGAGGAATACCATCAACAGAGTTGATACTGAATACCAGGGACTGAATACCAACACCTAGGCCAGTTGACAGGGCATATGATGAATGTTAGTTAGTCACGGTTCCAACTTCACGGCAACGGGTCATCCCCATTATGCTCTGTTCCTGTGCCAGTGAATATCACATAAAATGCTCCTCACTGCCGAGTGTGAAAAGTGGAACAGACAGGAGTCTCGGCAAGCCAACAGCCCACACAGGTATACTGTGCATAATGCCACCATCAGAATGTCAACACAAAAGTCCTCCACGTAAAATAAGTTCATTGTCGATGGAATTGGCAGTCACCAGAAAGACTTCATTGATCCGGGTTTAATTCCACATAGCTCAGTCTCTTTCCACAGGGCGACCCGCCGAAAGCACCGCACAAAGCACAACTCCATAGCTCCGGAGACGACTCCCAGGAGTCTCCTGAAAAATGCACTCGTGAACCAAAAAGGCAAACCAGTCAATTTAGCGACAGTCGGCCATTGTTCCGAACATGCAGTTCACTGTGCAAACAACAGCGGACAGACGTAAAAGCATTCCACATGAATTTCACAGCTCACAGTGTTGTGCCACGCACTCACTCAGTAACAGGGTTATGGAACCATGTACTACCAGTCCAAAATGAAGAAAATGCAAATGCAAACCGTAGCCACAAGCATAAACATGCCAGAGGCCATAACGGTTCAATGCCTAACCGCCATGTTGTCGTACTGAAGTCATCATCTTCCATGCTGTGAGTGGACAAGTGTAAAGTGTTCAAGAATTTCATAAAGAAAATACAAGTGAATAATTACAGTGAATCCATTTGCCAGAGCCTGTAAAACATTTTTGGAACATGCAGTTAGACAGCTGAATGGGATTTGGGGAATGATGTGGTCAGATCAGGCCTGATTCTTTTGTCTTCCCAGTTTGATAGGCTGGGTCAAGCCCACAGATATACTGGTGAGAATCAGACATTCAGGCCCAGAGATATGTTTGTGAGAATCAGACATCTCATTTCAGAGGCTGAATTTGAGGCCAGAAATACTAGTGAGGTTCAGACATTCTTATATGAGAGGCAGGATCAGAACCAAGAGATATGTTGGTGAGAATACGACAATCCAGATCATGATTGCCCATGCTTATCAGCATGGCACATGATTATGAAGGGATTGATTGATTGATTGATTTAGGAATCGACATCACAGCAATCGGGGCATTCCCATAAGTGCTCCGTCCCCATCCTCAGCAGCCAGCGAAGAGTTCCAACACTAATAGTGCCAGTAGCAATCTGATTATACGTCTGTCTCGCCTTTCCTCTGAGGATTATGAAGGGAGCTTCAATGTACACAAGGAACCTTCTATTTGTCACCATTGTACATGAAGGCTGGACATCCTATCCATTATCCATGGATCAGGGAGTTGTATCCTTGTGTTCCTTTCCCTGACAATATCCTCCACAACTGAATTCAAACACCGTTACCTCTTCCCTACCCCATCCCTCAATAGCAGAGTTAAGTCACATTTTTACAACTGTCCATTGTGCTTAGATGATTCAGTACAGAATGTATTTGAAGTACTGGTATGTTTTGTTCAGGTCTGCCCAGAAAGCCAAATGTAGGGCGTCTGGGGAGAGGGTGCTCATCCTGGGAGCTGGGTATGTTTCAGGTCCGGTGGTGGACTACCTGGCAAGGGAAAGTAAAACTGGCATCACAGTGGGTGAGTAGACATATTATATAGACAGAGTTTTGTTCTTTCTGGAGCTTTAGGGCCCATCCACTGCTGCTTTCAGTACACATAATGTTGCTTGACAAAACTGAGAGTGTATGTTGGTTTGATAGAGGCAGTCCATCACTTTACTAGATGACTGAGTGATAGGTTGTGTGTTTAGGAAAATCAGACTTCAAGATATTTGAAAGACAAATTGAATATTGTGATTCCCACTGACACAAGTCCTTCAAAGATCTGCAGAAGTAGGGTCATTGATGAAAATATGTACAAGACAGAAATAATATTATAATTCTCACTTATATGAAATATCCAGAGATCTGCAGAAGCTAAGTCATTGACGAAGGTATGTACAAGATGGATATAATATTGTAATTCCCTGTGACATCAAACATCCAATGATCTGCAGAAGTTAAGTCATTGATGAAGCTATGTACAAGATGGATATAATATTGTAATTCCCAGTGACATCAAACATCCAATGATCTGCAGAAGTCAAGTAATTGGCACCCAAAATCATCTCTAGTGATTTCTGTCAGTCTATAAGGTCTTTTCAAAGAACATTTCGAGCCAAAATAGGCCTTATCAGCCATCTTAGAACTCACGGCTCCATACTTTCAACCCCACTGGATGAAATGAATGGTCATCATCATTCTTGATGGACAAACAACATAAGGTCTGTAGGAAAAAAAAAAACATTAGAATTATTGACTTTTCAGTCATTAAATGTGTAATAATTCTCCAGCCTCACAGTATCAACACGAGCTGGACAACACTCGCCGCTTGTCTCCAAATGTGGATACCGTCCTCATGGACCTAGGACCTAACTTTGACGAGTTGGAGAAGGTCATCAAGGACTGTGATCTGGTCATCAGGTGAGTTTTCATATGTTGTTTATGTTTGTTACAGGTTAATAACAGCATTTTCTTCATCTTCTTTTTTAGTTTGACAGATATCTCAGACTCAGTATGTTTGTCGTTTATATCCACAATGTTTCTGTCAGTAGTATTCACTTCTTTCACATCTAGTTCCATATTGGTCTTCCTTATTTCTAGACATACTCTTGGTTTTGTGCCTTGAATGTGTCCAGTAGCTGGTATTTACAGATGATGGAAGACCCTGAATGTGTTCAGTAGCTGGTATTTACAGATGATGGAAGACCCTGAATGTGTCCAGTAGCTGGTATTTACAGATGATGGAAGACCCTGAATGTGTTCAGTAAATGGATTCTTTCAGGGATGGAAGATTTGTTCAGTATGTGGTTTCTTTAGGATCTGCAAAACCTTGAATGTGTTCAGTATATGGTTTCTGTGGGAAATAGAAGATCCTGAATTTGTTCAGTATATGGTTTTTTAGAAAGACCTCGAAATTGTTCAGTACATAGTTGGTATGGGAATGAAAGATCTTAATCTGTTCTTTGTCTGGTTTATACAGAGAATGGAAGATCTTGTATCTGTCCAGAATCTGATTTGTATAGGGAATGGAAGATCTTTAATCTGTTCATTGTCTGGTTTCTACAGGGGATGGAAGATCTTGAATCTGTACAGTGATTGGTGTCTGTAAGGGATTGAAGACATTGAATTTATTCAGTATATAATATCTTTAGAGGATGTATATTGTATAATGTACTACTTATATTGTCATGAAATATCTCCTCCCCCAAAAAAAAACAGTTTGAGCATTCTCCACCCGATAGGTATTAATATCCAACTTTCTTTCATCTGATGTCTCTCCTTTCTCTGTTCATCCCACTACATGTATATATTTTGTTAAAAAAAACAAACATCTCTATTATTTCCTGCTCTTCTTTGTTCACTTCCTTCTTCTTTAACTTTTTGAGCTTCATATTTTATGTTTTCAGTTTATTTTATTTCATTGTGATGTTCAGATAACCATTTGGGAGTTACAGTACTTCTATTTTCAGCAAACTATTCTTGTTTTCACATTTCTTTTTGTTCATTGACAAACACTTTAGTTGAAACATTATCCAATGTTTTATAAACCTTTGCAAGATCCATAAAAGATCTGAACCACGCTGTCCAGCCTACATAAATAAATGTTGATTTGTATGGAGCTATCTTTGTTCCTCAGGACCCTAATAAGATGATGGTTATCATGAGTATTTGTTCTTTTGTCCTTTCCAGCTTGCTTCCCTACACATTCCACCCTGAGGTTGCCAAGTTTTGCATCAAGTACCACAAAAACATGGTCACTGCCAGTTACATCAGTACTGCCATGAGAGAGCTGCATAAAGCGTAAGTCACTTGACCAGTGAGCACTGTCACCAGTTGCAGGCTTGCTGGAGAATTGCCCTCATGTTGACAGACTAGTTTTAGTGGAGAATTACCTTCATGTTGACAGACTGTAGTTTTAGTGGAGAATTACCTTCATGTTGACAGACTGAAGTTTTAGTGGAGAATTACCTTCATGTTGACAGACTGTAGTTTTAGTGGAGAATTACCCTCATGTTGACAGACTGTAGTTTTAGTGGAGAATTACCCTCATGTTGACAGACTGTAGTTTTAGTGGAGAATTACCCTCATGTTGACAGACTGTAGTTTTAGTGGAGAATTACCCTCATGTTGACAGACTAGTTTTAGTGGAGAATTATCCTCATGTTGACAGATTGTAGTTTTAGTGGAGAATTACCCTCATGTTGACAGACTTTAGTTTTAGTGGAGAATTACCCTCATGTTGACAGACTAGTTTTAGTGGAGAATTACCCTCATGTTGACAGACTAGTTTTAGTGGAGAATTACCCTCATGTTGACAGACTATAGTTTTAGTGGAGAATTACCCTCATGTTGACAGACTGTAGTTTTAGTGGTGAATTACCCTCATGTTGACAGACTTTAGTTTTAGTGGAGAATTACCCTCATGTTGACAGACTGTAGTTTTAGTGGAGAATTACACTCATGTTGACAGACTTTAGTTTTAGTGGAGAATTACCCTCATGTTGACAGACTAGTTTTAGTGGAGAATTACCTTCATGTTGACAGACTAGTTTTAGTGGAGAATTACCCTCATGTTGACAGACTATAGTTTTAGTGGAGAATTACCCTCATGTTGACAGACTGTAGTTTTAGTGGAGAATTACCCTCATGTTGACAGACTGTTGTTTTAGTGGAGAATTACCTTCATGTTGACAGACTAGTTTTAGTGGAGAATTACCCTCATTTTAACAATCACATTTTGAAGTTTTGATGGCATATTACCCTCAATCACAGAGTAAAGTTTTAGTGGAAAACTATGACCAAACATTTCTTGTTGTCTTGACTGATTCCGTACTAAGGCAAATCAACGTAAGTTAAACAATAGCTGTGACTTTGCAGATACGCCTCAGATACGGGGGAGACTGAGTGGTCTCCAGGTATGGTGTCCGCCTTGAGTGCTGGAGGTCCCGGGTTCAAGCCCTGGTGAGGGCCAGGATGTTTTCACGTGGACTTCTAGTAACAAAATTTCCCCTGGTCTCTGGGTAGTGAGATCGGATGCCCGTATGTATTGTTGTGCATGTAAAAAATCCCTTGGCAGTTGGAAATCGAAAAAGAGTAGCCTAACGGCACAGCCTGGGCAAAATTTTGAGTTAAAAATCTACCCAAAGTATTTCAGGATCCTGGCCGGTGCTACGGAGTTCATGCACTGAGCTGAGATTCTCCGGACTCAGGCTTGAGTTAGGAGTAGAACGGAGCACTTATGGGTTACACCCATGTGCTGTGATATTGATCCGTCGACTAAACTAAACTAAGCTAAATGCGCCTCAAATGTTGTACAAAGCCATAGATGCCATTGTTAGAAAATGAACAGAGTTGTCCAACACTGCAACTTATAGTCCATGTCGTGGCGTTGGTGATCATGTCTCTCCACAACCATGTCTTATGTACTGCCAATCATTTCTGATGCTGATTTTCCATCATGCCATGATGTCAAAATGTCCAGCATCTTCTCTGTTGGTTTCCCCTGCCTCTCTTCCCCTCCAATTTTCCCATGTGACAACATACTCCAACTTTCCCCATCTCATGACATGCCTCAAAAGATGTGGACTGTCTTCAACTGATGCTTGTGACCAGTTCTCTTTTTCTCTTTACGTGTTACTTCTTTCCAGATATCTGTCTTCACTACTTGTCCAATGCTACACAAACTTAAACAATTCCAGGAATAGAACAGTTGCTAGAATAAAAATACACTTTAGGTCAGCATGGCTGAATGGATCAAAGTGCTTGTTCTTAAACATCTGGTGTGCTGATGCCAAGGTAAAGGGTTCAACGCCTACACCGGTCAGTTAGACTAAAATGTTGACTTCTCGTCCATGACTTGGGGACGTAAATTATAAGTACCTCTGACGTTGGAATGGATTCGCCTGACGGCGAGGGACACTTTAAATAGCAGAATGCTAATCCACACACAAACTTCAGCCCAGCACCACTAAAAGTAGTGTGTATGGACTACAGTTGGGTTCAAAGCAAGCGAGCACCCAAAAAAAAGCACAAAACAGAAAATATTCAGAAATAGACAGGAAAAAGCCTGGCAGAAACAAAAATACTGGTTAGAGACAGACTTATGTGGAAACAGGTCTTACCTAGTGCATCCACAGATGCTGATCTAGTGATGACTTAAGTTATGGGGGAAGACAGGAAGTCAATGTTTCCCACTTCCCACTGGTAAGTTGGCATGATGTGTCTGATTCGACACGTTGAATTAACAAAAGTCAGTTGTTACATTGCAACTAAGTGTCTTGTCTTCTGCATCTGGCTGTTTCTAGTGCTAAAGATGCAGGAATAACCATCATGAACGAGGTTGGGGTGGATCCAGGCATAGACCACATGCTGGCCATGCAGTGTTTTGACGAGGTGCACCGAGCTGGCGGAAAGGTTGGTCATTTCTACACATTGTTCATTATTTCACAATATGTTCATTACTCCACATTATGTTCATTATTCCACAATATTCATTATTCCACAGTATGTTATCATTACACAATGTGTTCATTATTCCACAATCTGTTCATTATTCCACTATGTTCATTATTCCACTATGTTCATTATTCCACATTACGTTCATATTTCCACTATGATTATTATTCCACATTATGTTTATTCACCTCACTATGTTCATTATTCCACATTATGTTCATTATTCCACACTATTTTCGTTATTCCACTATGTTCATTATTCCACTATGTTTATTATTCCACTATGTTCATTATCCCACATTATATTCATCATTCACATGTCCATTATTTCACATTATGTTCATTATTCCACGGTAAGTTCATTATTCTACAGTTTATTCATTATTCTACAGTTTATTCATTATTCCACAGTTTGGTCTAAATTCCACAGTGTGCTTATTATTCCTTAAAAGTACTCTAGCAATAAATAGATAAAGAAGGAAATAAGTGAATTAGTAAATCATCTATGGATTGAATGATAAATGTGAATTGGTAGGTTGGTTTATAGGCTTATAACTGCATCATAAAAAGATGTGCATTATTGCATAAATTAGTGCAATTGGAAACTTCTGGTAGCTACAGTGGTATGGTGGTTAGTATGCCTGCCTGCAAGGACAGTGGTCTGTGTTCAATCCCCCCGCTGAGACAGGATGATTTATCTCTGACCCTACAGCGTTGGTGTTGTACAGCTCTGGTGTTGTACAGCTCTGGTATTGTACAGCTCTGGTGTCCACCCAGTCTCATAATTGTCTGGGAAGGCAATGAGTAAGGGAATTGGTCACTCATATCTCATATGACATGTCCTAGTATAAACGAGCAGGCTTCAAATGAAAAACTTAAATATGTTTTTACTCTGAGTTGTCCAAACAGGTGGAAATCACTTGGGGTTAGGCTTGGCGAGTACGGGGGATGTGGTACACACTGAAAATTAAGGTCTTCGGTTTCAACCATTGCACGGGCAGTATGGGGTCGAGCATTGTCATGTTGCAAAAGGACACCTTAACTCAGAAGTGCACGTCATTTGGATTTGATTGCGGGTCAAAACTTCCAACTCCACTCATACATTTGCTGGATTGACAGGCATGCATCACCATACTGGACCTTCATTTGCTGATGAATTTCTGTAGCTTTCACCCCTTCACTGATTTAAAAAATGGATAACAGAATGATGCTTCTCTTTGGTGCATTTCAAAAGTGGGACGGCCATCTTTTAACTGTCCTTATGACGTCGGTGTGTTTGTCTACACCATGATGTCATGGGCTTAACACTTTTGACATCCTTAACAGCAAAACTGACAGGTTCAAGACAATGGCATGGTTATTATAATTTATGTCACACTTTTAAGGTTTTCATTTGAAGCCCCCTTTTTTTAATGGCCTAACACTTGGCACCCCAAGGTCACTTTCTGCTGTTTGATTACATTTACCTTGACCTTTTTGGTGACTAGGTTCTTCCCCAGCAGACATGCAAGCACACTTTTTGGTTATACTGTATTGGTTGTATTATGTTGGTTATACTGTATTGATTATATCATATGGATAACTGTATACATACATGAACAGGTGACTTCGTATATATGCTACTGTGGCGGGATCCCAGCACCAGAAAATTCTGGATCTCCACTTCGCTACAAGTTCAGGTGAGTCGCTTCTCAGATCCCTTCACTTTACCAAAAATATAAAAAGGCAATTATTATATTTGTGTACTATGCTACAAAGACCTTAACAGTTGCAGAAACAGGAAAACCACTTGTTTGGTGATGTAAGACAGGCAGTTGTGTTGTCAGCAACTTCCCTGAACTCTCTGTCCCAGATGGTTTTCCTAGCAGAAGCCAAAGAGGAAGAAAAACCACATACATGGCTTCCAGGCAAACTTAACCCATGGTGACAGTGACCACTGCAGATGTCATATTTCTTCTATGGTACCAGCTGAGTTGGCCAGTTCCCTCTCTCATCACCTGTCAGACAGTTCCCAGAAAATTCTGAAAATTGTTTCAAACCAATTTTTTTTTAATGAGGCTAAGTAAATCCCTGGAGCATACAGCCTGCTGGAGGTTTCCTCCGATCACTGTCTTGGCAGGCAAGAGAATAAGAACACATTTACTGATGGTGGGGATACATGGGCCAGAGCCAATGATACATCACATGTTGCTTAACGTTGATGGTACAGCCTCAGGGAAACATGGCAAAATCATAAATGTACTATAGAGGCTAACACTGCAGCCTTGGGCCATGAACACGTTTCATACTTCCCCAATATAGAGGTTCCAAGGGGTCGAGTTCAGCTGCCAAAAGTTCGGAAGCAGGTCGCCTGCGTTAATTTCAATGGTATGGTAGTCCGTCGTTTAGAATACAGTGGCAATCTGCTGAACGTACAAATTGTCCAGTCAGTCACAGACAGTCAAACAATGCTGAGGTTAATTGCAATGTCCTGTAGGGGACATGCAAACTAACTAAATTATGGAGATAATATCAGTAAGGGGGTTAAAAGCAAGAGGATTCTCTTCATTGCACCGGGTTCAACCCTATCTTTCTGCAGATCAGCCTGCCAAAAGTGTTGCACAGAGCACAAACTCCTTAGCTCCATAGATGACCCCCAAGGATGTCTGAAAAATGGCACACTTGAACTGAATGATGCAGTCTGAAAATAGCACAACCTTTATAGCACAAGGCTTGCAGCTTCACCACTTTTACTTCGGGGATTCCCTAAAGTTTATAAATAAACTGGGAAAACCCTGGCAGAAGCTGAAATGCTGACAAAGGACAGAGGTATACTTGACCTCATAGATTAAGGCTGAAGGAAGACAGTGCTTTTAAGTGGGGCAAGCAAGTGGCAGAGAGATTAGGGACAGGAGCCTCAAATTATAATCTGAGGAAAGCCCAGGGATTTCATTTTGGTTATTGCCTGTTTGGACATTGCTGTCAAAACACCTGAGATTGAAATAGTTAATGAAGCTGATGCTGCTTCTGTTATTGTGTGCTGCCCCGCTGTTTAAGGTTCACTCATGACCTACTGTGCAGTACTACTCAGTTACTTCCTATGAGCACCTCCCTTGCACCTGCTAGTTAGTGTGCCTATAATGATATGCACTGCCTAGCAAAGCCACAGCCATGACCAGCTGTGATCAGAGAAATTACAACTGCAGCATGGTATAATACACAATGAAAGCAGGTATGTCTGGCTCCCAAGAGAGAGAGAGAGAGAGAGATAACAAGCACAGACACGGTGTACATGCCTTACAAACTCAGTCTTGATGATCAGAAATCGTGGTTAGGATATGAATAGACAAAATCAACAATAATAATAATATAATTAGAATGAGCTAAACCACAACTAGCACAACAAATCCGATGTTTCGATCCTCGTGTTCTTCTTCAGGAACAGCACAAATAAATCTAAACACAACTAAGAAATTAGTAAATAAAAACACGCAAGGGTATAAAGAGAAAAGTATTTACAAAATGTTAAACTGTTCAGCTGCTCATGACATTAATCCATCACCTGCCAATGGTGACTTCACATGAGCATGATCAGGAAGTGAAGCAGGTACTCCATCCCTGCCCAGACAGATGTTCGGCAAGCTAGTAGAGGAAAGGAGCCACCTTACGTCCTCACAGAGTAGATTTATCTTGTCCCACCTTATGTTTAATAAGTTAAAGCATGCTTAAAACATGAGCACTACTTATCTGAACCTCACTGTTGCCACCTGTCGTCTCATATGGTATTTATAAGTAGTCTCATATGGTATGTGTGAGTTCAGCGTCACATAAATTCAAGTGACATGTTGTTTGTGGTTAATCTTGTTTATTGTTCTGCATGTTTTAACCAATTTTCATGAGATATTTTGTTTTCCTGCTTATCACAGCTGGTTCCCCAAAGGAGTTCTCATGAATGTGATGTCAGCTGCTAAATACTTGAAGGACGGCCAGGTAATCTCAGAGATATCATCATTATCATCATGTGCCATACCGATAAGTGTGGGCGGTCATGTTTCACCATCTCACACGATCACCAGAGTCGTCGATCATTTCTGTGTTCTTGTCTCAACCATACCGTGTGGCCTAGTCATCCAGACATTTAATTATCTGCCATCCCCTTTCTCTTTCCTCTTCAATCTTGCCAGTTGTCACCAAGTTCTCAAGTTTATAAGATGCATGTATGTAAACTCTGTGTACACTGTCTGCCTCTTGATGAGACTAAATAATTATCCCAAGTTTTCCAGATTCCTCTTAAAGGTTAAAAAAAACTTTCCAGGCAAGAGGATTTCACAAGATTTAACCCTTTCATTGTCAGCAGACACCAACAAAATGCCCAGATGAAAAGTAGTAGTAATAATACTTAATATTAGTAGAGGTGGCCACAGCAGGAGCAATCTATCAACATGAATAACTGTATGCTAATGTGTATGTTTATCTTCTGTTGCCCAAAAATTAACTAAATATAGAGAAAGCAATCTATCAACATGAATAACTGTATGCTAATATATATGTTTACCTTCTGTTGCCAAAAGATTAACTACATTAAAATAGAGAAAGCAATCTATCAACATGAATAATTTATGCAAATATATATTTATCCTCTGTTGCCAAAAGATGAACTGAATTAATATAGAGAGTATTGACAAGTCTGTGTGAAGGTAACAATGGGGTGTGGAAGAAACAGGTACATGTTCATCTGCATTCTTGCAAGGTGTACAGTGGTGCTAACAGGTGTGGCAACTGAAGAGACTTAGAAGACTGGCTCGGCTGAATGAAAGAAACTATGCAGTTGAGCTTGGGTACTTTCTTTGCCATTTGTTTTCTAGTCGTTTAATTTCTACTTTGTATTTGTTGTCTAGTCATGTAATTTCTACTTCCACTGATGCAGGTTGTTGAGATCCCAGGACAAGGTGGCCTCCTGGATGCCGTCGAAGACCTGACTTTCCTGCCTGGACTCAATCTGGAGGGTTTCCCTAACCGAGACTCCACAGCTTATGTCAAGGAATATGGCATTGAATCTGCTCGTACAATCATCCGGGGCACTATCAGATATAAAGTAAGCCTGCCTCTCTTCACTCTCACTTGAAACATTCTGCCTCTTCTTCCACATTTGAGGAAGTGCACCATACCTGGGTCTGCCCCTCAGAGATCAGTGAGTCCAACTTCAGCAGGCATTTGTGTCAGTTTAGCTTTCTCTAGACTGGTTCCATCCAAGGTCATGGGCTTTATCTACTTGTGGAGAGGTCAGTGTGGCTGAATGGATAAGAGCACACACTCCTAAACTTCCTGTGTTCTGATGGCGACATAGAGGGTTCAACCCCTAGACCAGTCAGTTGAACTAAAATGTTGACTTCTCATTCTTGACTTGAAGACGTAAATTACAAGTACCTCAGAAGTCAGAGTGAGTTCGCCAGATGTCCAGGGAGGGACACTGGTAATAGAGAAAGCTAATCCACACACAAAAATCAGTCCAGCACACTAGAAGTAGTAGCATGGATATGGACTCTGCTTGAGTTCACAGCGAGCTAACACAACACCCTCAGCAATCTCCCAGTGGGAGGTTTTGTATCCTACCAGTGTTTCCCAGCAATCTCCCTGTGGAAGGTTTTGTATCCTACCATTGTTTCCCAGCAATCTCCCCGTGGGAGGTTTTGTATCCTACCAGTGTTGCCCAGCAATCTCCCCGTGGGAGGTTTTGTATCCTACCAGTGTTGCCCAGCAATCTCCCCGTGGGAGGTTTTGTATCCTACCAGTGTTGCCCAGCAATCTCCCTGTGGGAGGTTTTGTATCCTACCAGTGTTGCCCAGCATTCTCCCTGTGGGAGGTTTTGTATCCTACCATTGTTTCCCAGCAATCTCCTTGTGGGAGGTTTTGTATCCTACCATTGTTGCCCAGCAATCTCCCTCTGGAAGGTTTTGTATCCTACCAGTGTTGCCCAGCAATCTCCCCGTGGGAGGTTTTGTATCCTACCAGTGTTGCCCAGCATTCTCCCTGTGGGAGGTTTTGTATCCTACCATTGTTTCCCAGCAATCTCCCCGTGGGAGGTTTTGTATCCTACCATTGTTGCCCAGCAATCTCCCTGTGGAAGGTTTTGTATCCTACCAGTGTTGCCCAGCAATCTCCCCGTGGGAGGTTTTGTATCCTACCAGTGTTGCCCAGCAATCTCCCCGTGGGAGGTTTTGTATCCTACCAGTGTTGCCCAGCATTCTCCCTGTGGGAGGTTTTGTATCCTACCATTGTTTCCCAGCAATCTCCCTGTGGGAGATTTTGTATCCTACTAGTGTTGCCCAGCAATCTCCCTGTGGAAGGTTTTGTATCCTACCAGTGTTGCCCAGCAATCTCCCCGTGGGAGGTTTTGTATCCTACCAG
The DNA here is from genome assembly GCA_963921405.1 of Cepaea hortensis. Classification (NCBI taxonomy): domain Eukaryota; kingdom Metazoa; phylum Mollusca; class Gastropoda; order Stylommatophora; family Helicidae; genus Cepaea; species Cepaea hortensis. The sequence goes on from OY992882.1 coordinate 5,540,256, forward strand.
TGTTGCCCAGCAATCTCCCCGTGGGAGGTTTTGTATCCTACCAGTGTTGCCCAGAAATCTCCCCGTGGGAGGTTTTGTATCCTACCAGTGTTGCCCAGCATTCTCCCTGTGGGAGGTTTTGTATCCTACCAGTGTTGCCCAGCAATCTCCCCGTGGGAGGTTTTGTATCCTACCAGTGTTGCCCAGCAATCTCCCTGTGGGAGGTTTTGTATCCTACCAGTGTTGCCCAGCAATCTCCCTGTGGGAGGTTTTGTATCCTACCAGTGTTGCCCAGCAATCTCCCTGTGAAAGGTTTTGTATCCCACCAGTGTTGCCCAGCAATCTCCCTGTGGAAGGTTTTGTATCCTACCAGTGTTGCCCAGCAATCTCCCTGTGGAAGGTTTTGTATCCCACCAGTGTTGCCCAGCATTCTCCCTGTGGAAGGTTTTGTATCCCACCAGTGTTGCCCAGCAATCTCCCTGTGGAAGGTTTTGTATCCCACCAGTGTTGCCCAGCAATCTCCCTGTGGAAGGTTTTGTATCCCACCAGTGTTGCCCAGCAATCTCCCTGTGGGAGGTTTTGTATCCTACCAGTGTTGCCCAGCAACCTCCCTGTGGAAGGTTTTGTATCCTACCAGTGTTGCCCAGCAATCTCCCTGTGGGAGGTTTTGTATCCTACCAGTGTTGCCCAGCAATCTCCCCGTGGAAGGTTTTGTATCCTACCAGTGTTGCCCAGCAATCTCCCTGTGGGAGGTTTTGTATCCTACCAGTGTTGCCCAGCAATCTCCCCGTGGAAGGTTTTGTATCCTACCAGTGTTGCCCAGCAATCTCCCTGTGGGAGGTTTTGTATCCTACCAGTGTTGCCCAGCAATCTCCCTGTGGAAGGTTTTGTATCCTACCAGTGTTGCCCAGCAATCTCCCCGTGGGAGGTTTTGTATCCTACCAGTGTTGCCCAGCTTCCTACTCGTAGTGATGCCCAGCTTCCTACTCGTCGTGATGTCCAGCTGCTGTGGAATGTTTAGCATGTTCAACTTGTACATCGTCTGTTTTCAGCCTTTATCAAAGAAGGCTAGGGATCTGATCTTATTACCCCAGAGATCATGAGAATGTGTGACATCATGAAAAAACCAGCGTTTCTAGTATAAAATGTCCAGCCCTGTGCTGGGAGTTGAACCCTATAACTTCAGCACCTGCGGCAGACACCTCTGAGCCACATCTTTCCAAACTTTACTTCAGAAGCAGTCCAAAAGCAGGTACTGTTATAAAAACCCGTGAAAGTGTAGGAAGTAACTGAATAGTGCACTGACCTACAGCTCTGCCCTCTGAGCTCGGTTCCCGGTAGTGCTGTGATGTCTGTCCCTAACCTGGGTTTGGGGTGGCTTAGATGTTTGATGTCCACCTATAGCTCAGAGAGGGGCAGCTTCAAATTTCTAGTTGAGAATAGATTTTCAGGACAATGTGTGTGTGTGTGTTGCAGTGGTCTCATCTAACCACATTGTATTCATTACGGACTCAAGGAGTATGCTTAGTAAAGCGAAGAAAGGAATGTTTCACATGGAATGGCTCATCTCACTTCAGAGATCACAAAGCGTGAGAATTGTATGGATATTTTGCCCTGGCCATGTGGGAGTGCGGGGGAATGCACCTCTTGGTGGTAGATTATCTATGGACAAGGGAGAGATGGTTGTGCACCTGTGGGACCAGATGGAGAAGGTAGGGGAACAGATTGAGAACCCGTATGTGGAAAGAATGAGACAGCGGGGGATTGGCAGGGGTTCTGGAAGAATTTCAAAACTGAGAGGGAAAACCGGGAAACTTTCAATCAGATAGCGGTGAGAACGATTAGTATTGTGATTCTTTGCTGGCTGTTGAATGAGGGGATGGAGCGCATATGGGAATATCCTAAGTGCAGTGATGTCAGTTCTTTGCTCAATTCAACTCAACTTTTCAGGACAATGTTTTCACAGGCATCTCATTCAGACTACTCCTGTCCGACTAACTGGTGCCTCTGATGTCTGATCTTCTACTCTCTTCTTGATCCAATGACTCATGCATCTGGTATCCGATCTTCTTGATCCAATGACTCATGCATCTGGTATATGATCTTCTTGATCCACTGACTCATGCATCTGGTATCCGATCTTCTTGATCCACTGACTCATGCATCTGGTATCTGATCTTCTTGATCCACTGACTGTTGCATGTGGAGCTTAATCATATTGGGCAATAAACAATGAAAGGTCACTTGAGCATGCTGTGAACATCAACAATCCTTCAGCAGTTGCAAATCACAAAGAATGTTCCATATAGGCCACTGCCCCCTGCAAAACTGTAGTTGTTATCAACACACTACAACAAATATTTGTAGTGCTTATGATGGTTTAAGATGTAGTGTTTACGTTGGGCGAGTCAGCGGAAAAGTGTTGCTTTAATCATAGTATCCAACTTCTTTCACAGGGCACTTGGAGAAAAGGATTCTGAGATGTTAATCTTATATTGGAAAATTGAGTCTGGAAATGTTTCTAGGAAAGATGTAACCAAGGAAACTCATGATCCCATCTTATAATGCCCTGACCTAGTATATGAGTAGTCCTGTGATATCATGTCCCTTAAACTACTGTATACTTTAAGATTTCCTCTACTTTATTTGTTTGTCTCCAGGGCTTTACTGAGGGAGTACGTGGTCTCATTGCTATGGGCCTTTTTGAGACAGAACCACATTCACAGCTTCATCCAAGTGGGCCAGAAATTACCTGGGTGAGTACATTTTCATATACGTAACCATAATCGCTTTCTGTCCTGGGCCCATCATCATCACGTGCCATACTGATAAGTATGGGCGGCCATGTTTCACCATCTCACGTGATCACCATCTCACGTGATCACCAGAGTCATTGATTAGCTGTCTTTTTGTCTCAGTTGTGTCACGTGGCCAAGCCATCTAGATTATAACCTATCTGTCTTCCCCATGTTCTTTTCCCTTCAATCTTACCAGTTGTCACCAAGTTCTCTAGTTTATTTCTTCTCATAACGTGTCCAAAACATTGTGACTGTCTATATCTAATTTATCTAATCAGTTTGCGGTTTTCGTTTGTTTCTTGTAGGACTTGCTCTGTCCATGGTATTCTTCGCATTTGTCTCAGAAACCACATTTCCACAGCCATCAGATGTTTTTCAGATCGTGTACTCATTGTCCACGCTTCACATCCATACAAAAGTACAGGTTCTGTTTACCACTTCAACACTCTTTTTTCTTGTTGTAATTGACATCTTTTTATTGGTCAGTATGTTTTTCATCTAGCAATAGGCCCGATGGTGTTTCCACCTTGTCGTGGTGGGGGAGCTTGAGTTTCTCAATGACCCTGAGAGCTATGCCGGCGGTAGCGTAGCTACCAGCAGGGCCTCCCAAGCCGGACAGGTCAAAGGGTAGAGAACAGACAAAGAGAAACACCCTGGTCCTCCAGGTTGGGGGTTGAAGCGTGGGGTTAACATCCCCACCTTTGTAAAAACCTTTCTTTGTTACGAAACAAATACATGAGCCTCGATATCGGGCTGTATGGCTCTGAAACCTGGAGTACAACGAAAGGAGACGAAGCCTTGTTGCAAACCTTTGAGAACAAAATTTTAAGACGCATCTTTGGACCCATTAGGGATACACAAAGTGGAGAGTGGAAAAGAAGAAGTAACAAAGACATTTATGATCTGTTTAAGTCCCCGCTAATCACTGGTATCATGAAGGCTAATAGACTACAATGGCTGGGGCATATAGAAAGAATGGAAGATAATAGGGAAACAAAACTCGCTTACACTCAGGAAATAAATGGCCGTAGACCCCGAGGTAGACCAAGAAGACGGTGGAGAGATAATACATGTACAGACCTACAAGCACTTGGAATCAACGACTGGCAAGAGAAGGTCCACCAGAGAGACGAATGGAGACGGATTGTATTTGCAGCAAAGAACCTCAATGGCTCGGAACGCTGAAGAAGAAGAATAGGCTACCTATTCTTATTCTAATCTCTTCAAGGCAGTTCCCATCAGGTGTCATGACTGTTCTGAGATAGTTGTACTGATTCACTTGTTTTAGAATATTCCCATTTACTTGTATATTACATTCTGGTATATCTCTATTCTTAGGATTGCCATAATATCTGCCTGCTTACAATTTAATTTTAGTCCTAGTTGTTCACTGTTTACAATAACTGCATCTACTAAATGTTCTTTCTCATATTTCCTGGACTACAGAGGTTCAATTCCCAGTGAGACACTTATGGTATAGCCCAGCAACTCTGCATCAAGGTTGTTCTCAGAATTTCCAAACTATTTTACATGTTAGTAAAATTTTAGAATGCTGCCCTTTTGTGCCCAGAGCCTATAAGAGAAGCCAAGAACAATGACACTGTAAGCTACCATGCATGTCATAAGAGGCACCTCAGGAGGGTTGGTATGAAACTGACTACCTCACCCCATAGAAAACCTTAGCCACAAAATCCAGTCAGTCATAAAGAAGTCAACACTGCTGTGTGTGGGGGGAATGAATGCAGCAGGAGGAGGAGAATGTAATAGAATCCACATTGTTACCATATTCTATAGTGAATAGAATTGTTGCTTATGTACCATGTATTGGTAGATTCTGTGTGACTGTCCTGTAACTGATATAATCTTTGTGGTAATCCTGTAACTGATATAATTTATGTGATAATCCTGTAACTGATATAATCTATGTGGTAATCCTGTAAGTGGTATAATCTATGGGATAATCCTGTAACTGATATAATCTATGCAATAATCCTGTAACTGATATAATCTATGTGATAATCCTGTAACTGAAATAATCTATGTGATAATCCTGTAACTGATATAATCTTTGTGGTAATCCTGTAACTGATATAATCTATGTGATAATCCTGTAACTGATATAATCTATGTGGTAATCCTGTAACTGATATAATCTATGTGATAATCCTGTAACTGATATAATCTATGTGGTAATCCTGTAACTGATATAATCTATGCAATAATCCTGTAACTGATATAATCTATGTGGTAATCCTGTAACTGATGTAATCTATGCAATAATCCTGTAACTGATATAATCTACGCAGTAATCCTGTAACTGATATAATATATGTGGTAATCCTGTAACTTGTATAATCTGACATTGGAATAGACATCAACTACCTCATGGATAGAAAGTTGTTCAATCTCAGAAGGCTGAAAGCTAAAACCACAACTAACAGCGACACCGTCAATGAGCTGTTGTTTGCTGATGATTGCGCTCTATATGCCAACTCAGAGGCAGACATGCAACACAATGTTTCAGCTTTCTCATACGCCTGTGCCAACTCTGGGCACAATATGCTTGCTTGCTTGCTTGTATTCGCTGGCTGTGAACTCCAGCGCGGAGTCCTGTATGTTGGATGAAGGCATCCTGTTGTCCAACATCAGTGTGATGTCATATAGGACCTGAGGTTTGCGTGAGTATCCGTTGTCCCATGTCTGGCTTATTGGTGTGCAGACTGGTGGTTCCTCACCATGCAGGCAGACACTCTCCGACTTCGGGGGAAAGGCTCAATATCAACTTGGAGAAGACTGTAGTTATATACCAGCCAGCTCCAGGGAATAAACACACCGTGCCGAATATCAAGGTAAACGGTCATAGACTAAGTGTTGTGGACAAATTCACCTATCTTGGCAGCACTGTGTCACAAGCTGCCACAATTGATGACGAAGTGAATGCAAGAATCTCCAAGGCCAGCGCGCCTTTGGCAGACTGTACAAGAATGTGTGTGACAGAAATGGAATAAGCCTGCAAACAAGGCTAAAAGTCTACAAAGCGGTTGTATTATCCACACTGCTATATGCTTGTGAAACCTGGACTGTTTGTCAGTGACATGCTAGGAAATTAAACCACTTCCACACAGTCTGCCTTAAGAAGCTATTGAAGATTAAATGGCAAGACAAGATCCCAGACACTGAAGTTCTAGAAAGAGCATCCATGCCCAGTATCCACACTCTACTAATGAAAAATCAGATTCGCTGGGCTGGTCACTTAACTCGTATGTCAGATCACAGGCTCCCTAAACAAATATTTTTGTTTTTTGTTTTGTTTTGGTAAACGCTCCCAAGGCTGCCAGAGGAAACGCTTTAAAGACACTCTGAAAATCTCACTGAAAGCTTTTGGAATTCATCTTGACACCTGGAAGACTGGCTGCTAAAGACCGTAATTCGTGGCGTACATCATTACACGATGGTGCAGTCACTTGTGAAGCAACCAGGACTGCAAGAGCTGTGAAGAAAAGGCTGGACAGAGAAACCACTGCAGGAGATACTCCTCCTGGAACGTCAAGCAATCTTTGTCCACATTGTCAAAGAACATTTTGAGCCAAAATAGGCCTTATCAGCCATCTTAGAACTCACGGCTCCATACTTTCAACCCCACTGGATGAAATGAATGGTCATCATCATTCTTGATGGACAAACAACACACACATAATCTGTGTGATAATCTTGTAACTGATAGAATCAGTGTTTGAATAATAATATGTGATAATACTTTAATTGTATGAATTCATGTTAGGCAATACTGTAACTAATGGAATTCACATTACATAATCTTCAAACTGGTAAAACCCATGTTACACAATCTTCTAATTAGTAAAAACCCATGTTATACAATCTTCTAACTGGTAAAACACATGTTATACAATCTTCTAACTGGTAAAACCCATGTTATACGTTCTTCTAACTGGTAAAACCCATGTTATACAATCTTCTAACTGGTAAAACCCATGTTATACAATCTTCTAACTGGTAAAACCCATGTTATACAATCTTCTAACTGGTAAAACCCATGTTATACAATCTTCTAACTGGTAAAACCCATGTTATACAATCTTCTAACTGGTAAAACACATGTTATACAATCTTCTAACTGGTAAAACCCATGTTATACAATCTTCTAACTGGTAAAACCCATGTTATACAATCTTCTAACTGGTAAAACACATGTTATATAATCTTCTAACTGGTAAAACTCATGTTATATGTTCTTCTAACTGGTAAAACCCATGTTATACAATCTTCTAACTGGTAAAACCCATGTTATACAATCTTCTAACTGGTAAAACCCATGTTATACAATCTTCTAACTGGTAAAACCCATGTTATACAATCTTCTAACTGGTAAAACCCATGTTATACACTCTTCTAACTGGTAAAACCCATGTTATACAATCTTCTAACTGGTAAAACCCATGTTATACAATCTTCTAACTGGTAAAACCCATGTTATACAATCTTCTAACTGGTAAAACCCATGTTATACGTTCTTCTAACTGGTAAAACCCATGTTATACAATCTTCTAACTGGTAAAACCCATGTTATACAATCTTCTAACTGGTAAAACCCATGTTATACAATCTTCTAACTGGTAAAACCCATGTTATACAATCTTCTAACTGGTAAAACCCATGTTATATGTTCTTCTAACTGGTAAAACCCATGTTATACGTTCTTCTAACTGGTAAAACCCATGTTATACAATCTTCTAACTGGTAAAACCCATGTTATACGTTCTTCTAACTGGTAAAACCCATGTTATACAATCTTCTAACTGGTAAAACCCATGTTATACAATCTTCTAACTGGTAAAACCCATGTTATACAATCTTCTAACTGGTAAAACCCATGTTATACAATCTTCTAACTGGTAAAACACATGTTATATAATCTTCTAACTGGTAAAACCCATGTTATACAATCTTCTAACTGGTAAAACCCATGTTATACGTTCTTCTAACTGGTAAAACCCATGTTATACAATCTTCTAACTGGTAAAACCCATGTTATACAATCTTCTAACTGGTAAAACCCATGTTATACAATCTTCTAACTGGTAAAACCCATGTTATATGTTCTTCTAACTGGTAAAACCCATGTTATACAATCTTCTAACTGGTAAAACCCATGTTATACAATCTTCTAACTGGTAAAACCCATGTTATACAATCTTCTAACTGGTAAAACCCATGTTATACAATCTTCTAACTGGTAAAACCCATGTTATACGTTCTTCTAACTGGTAAAACCCATGTTACTCCCCCGATGTGTCTCCACCTTGACGTGGTGGGGGAGCTTGCGTGTCCCATAGACCCCATTTGCTTGCCGATGGGTGAAAAATTACATATCGGACAGCTTATGGGATAGGGACCAGACTAAGTGAGACACAACCTGCTGCTCTGCAGGCATAGACTGAGGATAGCAGTCAAAATTTAAATGAGGTGCACAAAGGCAGAATTTCTTGGTCCGGACAAAACTCTTAAGGCTCCCTGTCGAGGGCTGTGGCTGAACGCCTCTAAGCCACAAACCCTCGGATCTTAGAGCCAGGCTGATACCCGTCTACCGGAAAATAGAAACATGATACTGAGCAAGCTACATGCTCAGGTTTGATACATGTTCGAAGGCTCCCAGCTGGGGGATATGAGAGTTTCCCGGATGAAGGGGCCTGGCCGTTTCCCGTCCACTGCTGCACGAAGGTAAGGTGCTGAGCCGGCAGCACATGTAGCCTACCTCGTGAGCGAGTACAAAAAAGTCAGAAAAGTGCCCCAGTCGAAGGGTTACGGAACCTGTCTGTATCTAACTCATAGAGAGTGTAGACAAAAGTGGAATAATGTCTCATCAACGCGAAATGGAACGCACGGCGAGCGAACCTAATGCGTGGTCTGAAGTCACAAGCAAAAGCTTACCGAGTGGATGTCACTCGCAGTCTGACCGCTCCTGGTGTGTGATTGAGCGATCAGTGGCAAGTGGGATGCCCAACACATGGAAGTGAGGAACTAAAGCAGCCATGAGCAGGACGTGGAAACTCCTTGGGTGAGCCCAGTCTCAGAGCAATATGTGCCGGCTCTGCAATTATGGAAGCCTCCTTGGATAGCGAGATAATGCCCATGGTCTGCCCCTGCCTTCCCTTGAGGGCAGACCACGATATCGTTGATCGTTCTATCTTGACCAGCTGAGATGTGGGTGACATTACAACAGTCTAACGTGTCTCGAAACCAGAGGAAGGCTAATCTCACTAAAAAATGCCCGCCGGAAGTCGGAAGTGTCGTCCTACGGGTGGCAAACTAAAAATTGACACTACGCATTTACGTCCGAGTGAAATGTCTCGTCCGAATGTCTCCCGTGCTAGGAACAGCTCTGACTACCTAGTTTCCGAATGCCGCTCTTGTTCGGAACAGCTCTGACTAGGTAGTTTTCCGAATGTCCGCCGTGCCTGGAACAGCTCTGATGGGTACAGGGACAAGCACATGTCCGAAAACTCGCTTAGTGGAAACCAACCGCAGAGCTGACTGGTTTGTGCAGGAACGGCCCAGGGCGAGCGAAATGCCCAATATATTGAAGTGAGGAATTAAAACAGCCATGAGCAGGATGTGACGATTCCCTCGGTAAACCCAGCACCAGAGCGTTATGTGCCGGCTCTGCAATTATGGAAGCCACCCAGGATGGCGGAAAATGCTATGGACTGTCCCTGCCTTCACTTGAGGGATGACCGTGTAGTCTTCGACTGTTCCAACTAGACCAGCTGAGATGTGGACGGTACCACAAAAGTGAGAGTCTCCCAGGATTGCTAACCTGGTCAAAAATGCACGCTAAAAGTCGGATGTGTTGGCCTGAGGGTTTCGACCCGAGGGTGCCTAACCAGACACACCGCAATCACATCTGAAAAAAATCACTCCGGATGAACGCAAAGAAGAAGAAGAAGAAACCCATGTTATACGTTCTTCTAACTGGTAAAACCCATGTTATACAATCTTCTAACTGGTAAAACCCATGTTATACGTTCTTCTAACTGGTAAAACCCATGTTATACAATCATGTAACTAGCAGAGTGCATGTTTCTGGTCAACAGAAAGAGTTCATGTGCAGTAAGTTCAACAAGTCTGGGGACACCCTGGAAGACACGCTGAAGGATCTCATCCTGGACAAGCTTGGAGGTGACCAGTACAAGCTGGAGTCTGTTGTCAGGTAGGTGGATTGTTATGTGATGCTAACTATACTACACCACCAGTTGTCATATGAGGTTAACTATACTATAGCAACAGTTGTAATGTGAGGTTAACTATACTATAACAACATTTGTCATGTGAGGTTAACTATACCACATCAACAGTTGTAATGTGAGATTAACTATACTATACCACTAATTGTAATGTGAGGTTAACTACACTATAACAACAGTTGTCATGTGAGGTTAACTATACCACACCAACAGTTGTAATGTGATGTTAACTATACTATAACAACAGTTATCATGTGAGGTTAACTATACCACACCAACAGTTGTAATGTGAGGTTAACTATACTATACCACTAGTTGTAATGTGAGGGTAACTATACTATACCAACAGTTGTAATGTGAGGTTACCTATACTATAACAACAGTTATAATGTGAGGTTAACTATACTATAACAACAGTTGTCATGTGAGGTTAACTATACCACACCAACAGTTGTAATGTGAGGTTAACTATACTATACCACTAGTTGTAATGTGAGGTTAACTATACTATACCAACAGTTGTAATGTGAGATTAACTATACTATACCACTAGTTGTAATGTGAGGTTAACTATACTATAACAACAGTTGTCATGTGAGGTTAACTATACCACACCAACAGTTGTAATGTGAGGTTAACTATACTATACCAACAGTTGTAATGTGAGGTTATCTATACTACACCAACAGTTGTAATGTGAGGTTAACTATACTATAACAACAGTTGTCATGTGAGGTTAACTATACCACACCAACAGTTGTAATGTGAGGTTAACTATACTATACCAACAATTGTAATGTGAGGTTAACTATACTATACCAACAGTTGTAATGTGAGGTTATCTATACTACACCAACAGTTGTAATGTGAGGTTAACTATACTATAACAACAGTTGTCATGTGAGGTTAACTATACCACACCAACAGTTGTAATGTGAGGTTATCTATACTATACCAACAGTTGTAATGTGAGGTTAACTATACTATACCGACAGTTGTAATGTGAGATTAACTATACTATACCAACAGTTGTAATGTGAGATTAACTATACTATACCACTAGTTGTAATGTGAGGTTAACTATACTACACCACCAGTTGTAATGTGAGGTTAACTATACCACATCAACAGTTTTAATGTGAGGTTAACTATACCACACCAACATTGTAATGTGAGGTTAACTATATTATACCAACAGTTGTAATGTGAGGTTAACTATACTACATCAACAGTTTTAATGTGGGGTTGACAATACTACACCACCAGTTGTAATGTGAGGTTAACTATACTACACCACCAGTTGTAATGTGGGGTTGACTATACTACACCACCAGTTGTAATGTGGGGTTGACTATACTACACCAATAGTTGTAATGTGGGGTTAACTATACTACACCACCAGTTGTAATGTGAGGTTGACTATACTACACCAACAGTTGTAATGTGGGGTTGACTATACTACACCACCAGTTGTAATGTGGGGTTGATTATACTACACCAATAGTTGTAATGTGGGGTTGACTATACTACACCAACAGTTGTAATGTGGGGTTGACTATACTACACCAACAGTTGTAATGTGGGGTTGACTATACTACACCAACAGTTGTAATGTGGGGTTGACTATACTACACCACCAGTTGTAATGTGGGGTTGACTATACTACACCAACAGTTGTAATGTGGGGTTGACTATACTACACCACCAGTTGTAATGTGGGGTTGACTATACTACACCAACAGTTGTAATGTGGGGTTGACTATACTACACCAACAGTTGTAATGTGGGGTTGACTATACTACACCACCAGTTGTAATGTGAGGTTAACTATACTACACCACCAGTTGTAATGTGAGGTTAACTATACTACACCACCAGTTGTAATGTGAGGTTAACTATACTATACCACCAGTTGTAATGTGAGGTTAACTATACTATAACAACAGTTGTCATGTGAGGTTAACTATACCACACCAACAGTTGTAATGTGAGGTTAACTATACTATACCAACAGTTGTAATGTGAGGTTAACTATACTATACCAACAGTTGTAATGTGAGGTTATCTATACTACACCAACAGTTGTAATGTGAGGTTAACTATACTATAACAACAGTTGTCATGTGAGGTTAACTATACCACACCAACAGTTGTAATGTGAGGTTAACTATACTATAACAGCAGTTGTAATGTGAGGTTAACTATACTATACCAACAATTGTAATGTGAGGTTATCTATACTACACCAACAGTTGTAATGTGAGGTTAACTATACTATAACAACAGTTGTCATGTGAGGTTAACTATACCACACCAACAGTTGTAATGTGAGGTTAACTATACTGTACCAACAGTTGTAATGTGAGGTTAACTATACTATACCAACAGTTGTAATGTGAGGTTATCTATACTACACCAACAGTTGTAATGTGAGGTTAACTATACTATAACAACAGTTGTCATGTGAGGTTAACTATACCACACCAACAGTTGTAATGTGAGGTTAACTATACTATAACAACAGTTGTAATGTGAGGTTAACTGTACTATACCAACAGTTGTAATGTGAGGTTATCTATACTACACCAACAGTTGTCATGTGAGGTTAACTATACTATAACAACAGTTGTCATGTGAGGTTAACTATACCACACCAACAGTTGTAATGTGAGGTTAACTATACTATACCAACAGTTGTAATGTGAGGTTAACTATACTATACCAACAGTTGTAATGTGAGGTTATCTATACTACACCAACAGTTGTAATGTGAGGTTAACTATACTATAACAACAGTTGTCATGTGAGGTTAACTATACCACACCAACAGTTGTCATGTGAGGTTATCTATACTATACCAACAGTTGTAATGTGAGGTTAACTATACTATACCAACAGTTGTAATGTGAGATTAACTATACTATACCAACAGTTGTAATGTGAGATTAACTATACTATACCACTAGTTGTAATGTGAGGTTAACTATACTACACCACCAGTTGTAATGTGAGGTTAACTATACCACATCAACAGTTTTAATGTGAGGTTAACTATACCACACCAACATTGTAATGTGAGGTTAACTATATTATACCAACAGTTGTAATGTGAGGTTAACTATACTACATCAACAGTTTTAATGTGGGGTTGACAATACTACACCACCAGTTGTAATGTGAGGTTAACTATACTACACCACCAGTTGTAATGTGGGGTTGATTATACTACACCACCAGTTGTAATGTGGGGTTGACTATACTACACCAACAGTTGTAATGTGGGGTTAACTATACTACACCACCAGTTGTAATGCGAGGTTGACTATACTACACCAACAGTTGTAATGTGGGGTTGACTATACTACACCACCAGTTGTAATGTGGGGTTGATTATACTACACCAATAGTTGTAATGTGGGGTTGACTATACTACACCACCAGTTGTAATGTGGGGTTGACTATACTACACCAACAGTTGTAATGTGGGGTTGACTATACTACACCAACAGTTGTAATGTGGGGTTGACTATACTACACCACCAGTTGTAATGTGGGGTTGACTATACTACACCAACAGTTGTAATGTGGGGTTGACTATACTATACCACCAGTTGTAATGTGGGGTTGACTATACTACACCACCAGTTGTAATGTGGGGTTGACTATACTACACCAACAGTTGTAATGTGGGGTTGACTATACTACACCAACAGTTGTAATGTGGGGTTGACTATACTACACCAACAGTTGTAATGTGGGGTTGACTATACTACACCACCAGTTGTAATGTGAGGTTAACTATACTACACCACCAGTTGTAATGTGAGGTTAACTATACTACACCACCAGTTGTAATGTGAGGTTAACTATACTATACCACCAGTTGTAATGTGAGGTTAACTATACTACACTACCAGTTGTAATATGTGGTTAACTATAATAGATCAACAGTTGTAATGTGAGGTTAACTATACCACACCAACATTGTAATGTGAAGTTATCTGTTCTACACCAACAATTGCGTACAGGTATAATCAGAGATGGATGAAGTGTTTGCATTCAATAGTTGAGAGACAGTGATGAACAGATGAGGACAAGGCATTGACTGACTGATGGTGTGAACCATTAGATTAGTAACATAGCAGGCTGCTACTATGGACATTTCATTTTAAATATTCCTGTTTTGCTGGACATTGAATAGATCTGGTCAGTTAGGTCGCTGCTCGGGTCATTTTAACTTAGAAATCCTGCCCACAAAAGAATATATACCGCATGTCTAGCCTTGTTGGACATTTCATTTTAAAAATTCCTAGTCAGCTGGAAATTTAACAGATCTGATCAGTTAGGTGGGTGCTCGGATAATTTTAACTCTGAAATCCTACTCACAAAAGAATATTTACCAATATATGATGATGATATACACATATTTGCAGCCTCACTGAGGCAGGAACTTTGTGCACAGTGCTGAGATTGCCCTTATATTACCTATGAAAGACGATTGGAGATATCTGTGTGCAGTGGAAGTGATTCTTGATATAGGAAGCCAAGCCAAAGTTAGGGTGGAAGAGGAAAGACTGAGAGAACACATATGTAACCATGTATATCTATATGTATTGTGTCACGCAGGTTGGGACTCACTGATGATGAGCCCATTGACAAGAGAGGCACCCCCATCGACACACTGTCAAACTATCTGGCCAAGAGACTGGCTTATGGTAAGTTGTGTCCATTCCACTTATGGCAAGTTGTATCCATTCCACTTATGGTAAGTTGTGTCCATTCCACTTATGGTAAGTTGTGTCCATTCCAAGGAGAAGTTTTTTTCCTGATAGTTACAGCTCTGCATGTCATGAAGCCTCTAAGTATTGGTACCACACATTTTTCTTTGACAAACTGAATTAAAACTGCTCACCCCATCTCACAATCCAATGACCTGATATATGTAAAGTCCATAGGGAGTCTCCATGGCAATGTGGTCAAGCTGTCTGCCTTGCACTCCAAAGGTTGTGGGTTCAATTCCTGGCTACGTCTTTCGGTTCATGAGTGCATTTTTCTCGTGGACTCCTGGAGGTCATCGTCTGAGCTACGGAGTTCATGCTTTGTGCGATGCTTTCTGCGGGTCACCCTGCGAAAAGAGACCAAGCCATATGGGATACAACCCAGGGCAATGAAGTTGATACTCTCGACTTTTAAGACTTTTAAAACATTGTAAAGTCCTGTCATTTCAACCCCCTGGGGCACTATGCCCAGGAATTACCTTTTGACCTACTTTAAGGACAGGCCCTAACACACTTGTAAATGTTTCTGCAGGAACACATGAGCGAGACATGATCTTGATGCGCCATGAAATCGAGATTGTCTGGGGAGACGGCAAGAAGGAGCAGAGGAGTATTGACTTTGTCAACTACGGGGATCTCGGGGGCTTCTCAGCTATGGCCAAAACTGTGGGGTTGCCAACAGGGATTGCTGCCCGCATGATTCTCAATGGTATGTCTTGTGAAATGTTTAGCCATGGATCTGATGTGTTTAAGAAATGTTTAGTCATAGATGTGTTTAAGAAAGTTTTAGTCATGGATCTGATGTGTTTAAGAAATTTTTAGTCATGTGTTTAAGAAATGTTTAGTCATGGATATGTTTAAGAAATGTTTAGTCATGGATATGTTTAAGAAATGTTTAGTCATGGATCTGATGTGTTTAAGAAATGTTTAATCATAGATATATGTTCAAGAAATGTTTAGCCATGGATCTAGTGTGTTTAAGAAATGTTTAGTCATGGGTCTGTTGTGTTTAAGAAATTCTTAGTCATGGATATGATATATTTAAGAAATTTTTAGTCATAGATATGTGTAAGAAATATTTAGTCATTGATATATGTTTAAGAAATGTTTAGTCATAGATGTATTTAAGAAATGTTTAGTTATAGATGTTTTTAAGAAATGTTTAGTCATAGATATGTTTAAAAAATGTTTAGTCATGGATCTGATGTATTTAAGAAATGCTTAGTCATGGATATATGTTTAAGAAATGTTTAGTAATGGATACATATTTAAGAAATGTTTAGTCATGGGTATTATATGTTTAAGAAATGTTTAGTCATGGGTATTATATGTTTAAGAAATGTTTAGTATATGAACTGTTGCTATACACACAACAGACAGCAGAATAATGTCAGAGTTCTAGACAATAGAATGACATCCTAGATACTACACAATAAAACAATGTCAACATTCTAAACAGTAAAACAATTTCAATATTCTAGACAGTATAACAATGTCAACATTCTAGACACTAGACGGTATAACAATGTCAACATTCTAGACACTAGACAGTATAACAATGTCAACATTCTAGACACTAGATGGTATAACAATGTCAACATTCTAGATGGTATAACAATGTCAACATTCTAGACAGTATAACAATGACAACATTCTAAACAGTATAACAATGTCAACATTCTAGACAGTATAACAATGTCAACATTCTAGACAGTATAACAATGTCAACATTCTAGACAGTAGAAGAATGTTTTCATTCTAGATAATAGAAGGTCAACATTCTAGAAAATAGAACAGTGTCAACATTCTTGACAATAGAACAGTGTCAACATCATAGACAGTATAACAATGTCAACATACTAGACAATAGAACAATGTGCACATTCTAGACACTAGACATAAGAGCAGTGTCAACATTCTAAATACCAGACAACATTCTTGCCTCTAGACAATTGAAGAATGCAGGGATTGCAGTAAGTGACTTGAACTGATTTCTGTCAGGCCTACTGTTGTTTGAGTTCACGCATTCTTGAGCCAACTGCCTGTTGATAATATTGCTGTCTTTATCTTCACCAGGGGAGATCCAGACCAAGGGAGTCTGCGCACCGCTGGCCATGGAGACTTACCAGCCAATTCTTCAAAGACTTAAGAAAGAAGGTATATATGCCACAGAGACAAATGAGCTGCTGTAAATGTACCCAGCACAGGATAAATAAGTGCCTGCACAGTTATCCCTTTGTTTATACTTCCATTGCTTTAATGACCAGTATACATTTGTGTGGACAGACTGTGTTGATAACTTAGAAGATTTGGTTTACATCAATCTTTTATCATCATAGATTTTTTTTAAACATTATGGGGGTGTTTCTAAGAAGATTTTTATAGGTGAAGACAGTAGACAGAAACAGCTGGTAGATGAGGACAGTTGGAAGAAATAGCTGATAGATGAGGACTTTTTTTTTTTGGCATATCCTATTTACAGGACATGGCTGTCAACACCAGCATTTTACTGCTGTTGTTGAAGTCATGGCAAGTTTGACGTTCAGTAGTTTGCCATTGCTTTCTGAACGACTGGTTCCCATACCAATATGTTAAAACCCCAGCGCAACACGGTCTTAGATGAGGACAGTTGAAAGAAACAGCTGATAGATGAGGACAGTTGAAAGACACAACTGACAGATGAGGACAGTTGAAAGACACAGCTAGTAGATGACAGCTGAAAGAAACAGTTAATAAAGAGCAACTATGTCAGCATTGCTAGCACAGTGGCTGTCATGTTTTCCTGCCGGCCCAGTGGTTCAAGTCCCCCATTAAAGCAGATTTTTTTAAAAAAATCATTGACATGGTCCTTGGTTAACACAGCATAATATGGGCACCCGGAAATGTCCCGGAGTCAAACCAGTGGGTGTGATTGTGACCACGTCACCCACTGAGTGCTGACTGGGTTATAAACAGGTGGGACTAGCACCATATACCCAGTACAGCTGGTGGCGGGTACAAGGGTTTGTTGCTGTTGCTGTTCAAGCATGTACCAGGGCAACTGCACCTTGCTGTATTTATAATACAGATCGTGTGTGCATCTTTGGGTGAGCCAAATCTTTGAGAATGGGGAGTCCATATCTATTAGAATCTGTACTCTTCGTCATTGTAATAATTCAGATTTTTGAGAACAGGATCATGCAAATCTTTGTTAGAAAAATATTTAATCCTAATCGTTTAGAATTTTATTAACATCCTTTTCTACCTTTCTATATGAAAGGATAGTCTCAATTTGAAGTTAAAAATGACTAATCAAAATCACACAGAAAATTACAGTTGGGCAAAAGTGAGAAGATTAACTATGTGTAACTCAATATGAAACAAGGTACAAATGACCTCATTTACATCTGCTTTTTCTTCTATAACATTTGGTAGTTTATGTTAGGTACCTGCATTTCGTTTCTTTTTTAAATTTCTTTTTAAACATATTCTTCTTTTTCTTAATTGAGACCTTCACATTAATTTCTCTGTTAAATGCGGTAGTTAGTTTTAAGTATTTTTACATGTAATAATTGTTGTTAAAAATCTTCTGCTGATGTTATCTTGTAAATGATATTATTTTACTGTAATTTTTATCTAAAATGTTAGCTATTTTCTCATGTATACTGACAGTTTTACCCATTCTTTAACTGAGCAGATGGCCATGACTTGATAAGTTCTCTCTACATAACTGAAATACCTTTCTTATGTTCAACAAATATGTGATATCACTTTGATCCCTTTTAGATTGTAACGAGATACATTGTGTCTGTGATCATTCCAGATAGTGGGATTTTAATTATTCACGCTATCATGACATTTATATCATGCTTCCTAGATCATCACTATCATCATGTGCCATACCTGGTGGCTTAGATGATCTGTGGTCAAACAAGCCATTACCAGTTATAGTCTCAGAAGGGGGACTCTGTGGCTGAGTGGTCAAGCCACCTGCCAGGCACTCTGAAGGTCATGAGTGGATTTTTTGTTGTTGTTCAAACCTAGAGTACAATTTGTCCGGAGACCTCTGGGGGTCATTGATGGAACTACAGACTTCATGTTGTATGTGTTGCTCTCGGCAAGCGGCCAGCCATTCTGTGGAGAGAGAGACCAAGCTACATGGGGTAAAACCTGGTGCGGTGAAGTTAACTTTCAACTTATAGTTTCGGAAAGTTATGGCCAAAGATGTTGAGTGTGTTTCTTGTTGATTGCCTAGGACTGACCTGCAGTTTGCTCTTGTAACCATGCTGGGTAATTTCTTACCCTGGCATTGTCATAAAGATCTACATTTGTTGTGTTGCATGTTCCAGCAGTTTGCTCTTTTAACCATGCCTGGTCATTTCTTACCCTGGCATTGTCACAAAGATCTACATTTATAGTGTTGATGTCTAACAGTCCACAATCTGGATGAGATAAAGTGATTTGCCCAAGTCTCATCCTCAGGTTTGCAGTTCCTCTCTAGTTCCTCTCAGGACAGCCCCAGGCACGAAGTTCGGCTCTCAAGGCGAGAAGTGGTCAGAATATGAGTACTCCCAACCATCCAAGGAGGCTGGCACTATTACAGAGCCATTACATGTTGCCCTGGTTCTGGGCCCATCCAAGGAATTCTCATGCCCTGCACATGGCTGCCTGCTCCCTTCCATCTATCTGGTGTTCCAGTCATCAAGGACTACACCTGTAGGGGCTAATCAGATGGAAACTGAAGATGTCCCTAGATTTGATGATTTCCCTAAGCTGGCAGTGCATTTCTAGTGTCTCACTAAGACTGCACCACAGTTGGAACCATAAGTGCGAGTCCTTGAATGTTGGCCGGATGGCTGACAGAGCGAGTGTACTTTTTGTCTAGGCTTAGGGTCTTGATTAGACTTCGACCACCAGGGGTCACAAAGTGCTGAATTTTCTTTATAGAGCACCACCCTTGGAAAATATGCATATTTTCCCTGGGTTGTGTGACCAGGTGACCTAGTGAAGTCTAGATATCCTGGCGCTTGCTTGTAGTGGTGTGGCAGAGTTCTTTCTCTGGGAAGTGTTCCAGAGCAGCAGCAGCTTTCCTGTGTGTGGACAGATGAGATATTCCTTGCATAGATGCTGTCCAGTCAGAGCCATGGAGCAAACACCTTGTGTAGCAGCGTGATAGTGTTATTTCTGATTCTTGGAAGGTGTACCTCGCTGATCATTTTAAGTTTTCTTTGGAATTAATTGTCGTTTAGTAGGTTGGAATTGTATTTATGCTGTCAGACAAACATATGACACTGGTGTAAGCCTTCAGGGCAGCAACAAAGATTTATAGGCAAGAGTTTAGAAGCAGACTGTCATCAGCTGGATTATCTGTTCACCCTTGAGCTGGCACTGGACTGGGGAGTGTCAGAGCTGTACCACCTTGTGGTTTCTGTCGCTGTATATTTGGGAGTCCACAAACTCCAAGATCCTCAGCCAGTTAGTTGACTTGCGGCTCCTTGACAGTTAGTTGACTTGCGGCTCCTTGACAGTTAGTTGACTTGCGGCTCCTTGACAGTTAGTTGACTTGCGGCTCCTTGACAGTTAGTTGACTTGCGGCTCCTTGACAGTTAGTTGACTTGCGGCTCCTTGACAGTTAGTTGACTTGCGGCTCCTTGACAGTTAGTTGACTTGCGGCTCCTTGACAGTTAGTTGACTTGCGGCTCCTTGACAGTTAGACTTGCGGCTCCTTGACAGTTAGTTGACTTGCGGCTCCTTGACAGTTAGTTGACTTGCGGCTCCTTGACAGTTAGTTGACTTGCGGCTCCTTGACAGTTAGTTGACTTGCGGCTCCTTGACAGTTAGTTGACTTGCGGCTCCTTGACAGTTAGTTGACTTGCGGCTCCTTGACAGTTAGTTGACTTGCGGCTCCTTGACAGTTAGTTGACTTGCGGCTCCTTGACAGTTAGTTGACTTGCGGCTCCTTGACAGTTAGTTGACTTGCGGCTCCTTGACAGTTAGTTGACTTGCGGCTCCTTGACAGTTAGTTGACTTGCGGCTCCTTGACAGTTAGTTGACTTGCGGCTCCTTGACAGTTAGTTGACTTGCGGCTCCTTGACAGTTAGTTGACTTGCGGCTCCTTGACAGTTAGTTGACTTGCGGCTCCTTGACAGTTAGTTGACTTGCGGCTCCTTGACAGTTAGTTGACTTGCGGCTCCTTGACAGTTAGTTGACTTGCGGCTCCTTGACAGTTAGTTGACTTGCGGCTCCTTGACCGTTAGTTGACTTGCGGCTCCTTGACCGTTAGTTGACTTGCGGCTCCTTGACAGTTAGTTGACTTGCGGCTCCTTGACAGTTAGTTGACTTGCGGCTCCTTGACAGTTAGTTGACTTGCGGCTCCTTGACAGTTAGTTGACTTGCGGCTCCTTGACAGTTAGTTGACTTGCGGCTCCTTGACAGTTAGTTGACTTGCGGCTCCTTGACAGTTAGTTGACTTGCGGCTCCTTGACAGTTAGTTGACTTGCGGCTCCTTGACAGTTAGTTGACTTGCGGCTCCTTGACAGTTAGTTGACTTGCGGCTCCTTGACAGTTAGTTGACTTGCGGCTCCTTGACAGTTAGTTGACTTGCGGCTCCTTGACAGTTAGTTGACTTGCGGCTCCTTGACAGTTAGTTGACTTGCGGCTCCTTGACAGTTAGTTGACTTGCGGCTCCTTGACAGTTAGTTGACTTGCGGCTCCTTGACAGTTAGTTGACTTGCGGCTCCTTGACAGTTAGTTGACTTGCGGCTCCTTGACAGTTAGTTGACTTGCGGCTCCTTGACAGTTAGTTGACTTGCGGCTCCTTGACAGTTAGTTGACTTGCGGCTCCTTGACAGTTAGTTGACTTGCGGCTCCTTGACAGTTAGTTGACTTGCGGCTCCTTGACAGTTAGTTGACTTGCGGCTCCTTGACAGTTAGTTGACTTGCGGCTCCTTGACAGTTAGTTGACTTGCGGCTCCTTGACAGTTAGTTGACTTGCGGCTCCTTGACAGTTAGTTGACTTGCGGCTCCTTGACAGTTAGTTGACTTGCGGCTCCTTGACAGTTAGTTGACTTGCGGCTCCTTGACAGTTAGTTGACTTGCGGCTCCTTGACAGTTAGTTGACTTGCGGCTCCTTGACAGTTAGTTGACTTGCGGCTCCTTGACAGTTAGTTGACTTGCGGCTCCTTGACAGTTAGTTGACTTGCGGCTCCTTGACAGTTAGTTGACTTGCGGCTCCTTGACAGTGATTTATTCATGGTGTGTGATGTAGAGGTGTAGCAGAAGTCTGTACACCGGCAAGGAATTTGTAGAGTTTCTTACTGCCTGGACTGGCTTCCACTGCCACAGAACACATCGACCTGTATGCTCAACATTGTGAACTCAACTTGCCCTCATGTCTGCAAAAGAAATCTCTTCATCACTATGATTGTTTTATGCTGTTTGACTTGTTCCTGTTGCAAGCTGTGATTCCATGCTGCTGTTCATTCTTCTCTTATTCTGTTAATGTTGTTTTTTACATTACCAAAACACTTTGTTTTATGACCAAAATATGTCATGTATAGTGAAGCTAGTGGATGTGTTTGATCTCAGTCATTGTTCATCACATGTTGTGTTGTTTGTGTAGTGAAGCTAGTGGATGTGTGTGATCTCAGTCATTGTTCATCACATGTTGTGTTATTTGTGTAGACTGAGTTCAGAATTTATATGAAATAATCTGAATTCAGATTCATGATTGTCTGTTCCTGTGTTTGTTTGTATGGTGGCTCATTACATTCAGATGCCACATATTATTTACAATGTTATTAGTTGTTGTTTTAGTATGGAGGTGTAAAATCATCAGTTATTTCTTTGTGGTTGTTGGGTTGTAGATTGCATGTTTTACAACTGTAAAATAGTTTGAATCAGTATTTGTTAAAGTATTGAAATGTGGTGGTTAGTTCATGAACATACCAACACAGTGGTCCAGATTCAACCCTCAGTGTGTGACACGGTTAGATAGTTTTTTTCTGTCCAGCATGATGCACGCACTGGTCAACCCAGTCCAGGACAGAAGACCGCATGAACACAGTCTGACCACCCACTCACCATTTGATTTTGTTTGTAAAGGATCTCAATCATTATAAGCAATATATTTCTCACTGCACCTCATCACTTCATGATCTGGTGCATGTAAGAGCCTAGCGCTTGACACCGCTAAGGCAGAATACACCATGAGATTATCTTAACTTTTTATATGTGGAAGAAACAGATCTGTGATTGAAAGAAAGTCTGTGAAGTTGAGCAAATGAAGAAGAGAAAATGTATGAGAGAACAAGAAAGGAGGAGATCTGGTGAATGTTGTATAAGTACGCAATATCTTCACTAGCACATATTCAGCATAAAGTTGCATGTAGGACACGGAAGGTCAGACAATCTGGCAGTAGCTAAGTATAGCGTTGCTACTGTGGCTGGCAACATGCTCCCTGTTACTGCACATTTCTTTCTAGAATATTCTCTCATTTCACTTCACTCCTGGTTACCATGACTGATTCTTAGACATGTCTGTCAGTTTTCTTATCTCCTCGGTCATAAATCTATAAGTGTGCATCAGACAACTGTGCCTGTTTAATGTTGATTGACAAACCTACTCACATAGTTAGCTGGCTGCTCTTGTCTGGCTACATGGACCTTCAGTATGAGCCTTTGTATTCTCACTATTAGAGAGAACTATTAGTGTTTGTTCATTCTGTTGAAAGGGGGCTGGGGCAGCGTAGTGGCTAGATGCTCCATGGTGGACATGCTTTTAGAATCCACATCAGGGCAGATCTTGTAAACTGGCCTGGGCACCCTGGTCGACCCAGCATGAGACAGGTACCAGGACATGTCTGGGGGCACCCAGGTCAATCCAGCATGAGACAGATACCAGGACATGTCTGGGGGAACCCAGCAAGAGACAGGTACCAGGACATGTCTGGGGGCACCCAGGTCGACCCAGCATGAGACAGGTACCAGGACATGTCTGGGGGGACCCTTCATGAGACAGGTACCAGGACACGTCTGGGGACACCCAGCATGAGACAGGTACCAGGACATGTCTGGGGGCACCCAGCATGAGACAGGTACCAGGACATGTCTGGGGAAGTCAAGACAGCTGGGTATCACCCATTGAGGGCCGACTGGTCTACACAAATATTGGTCTAGCATCGTAGGCCCTGTGTGCTTGTACAAGGCACCTGGACTTGTTCCCTTGCATTCATTTGAAAATCTATGTTTCAATCCGACTCTCTAAGGACCGTCTGATTTAGTGTCAGTACCAGCCAGCCAATCTGCTTTTTCACTTCCCACAATGTATACTTGTCATTGGTTGACTATCTGATATGGTGACAGTACCAGCCAAGTGGCTAAAGGCTTGCGAACGCGGTTCGTGAGCCGGGTACCAGGCGTTCGAAGCTCAGCTGCGACCGATTTGTGCAGCAGACCGTGTCGCGTTGTGTTATAACGTGCTGGTATGGGAGCCAGTCATTCAGAAAGCAATGGCAAACTACTGAACGTAACACTTGCCTAGTACATCAACAACAGCTGAAAAATGCTGGTGTTGACTGCAACGTCCCGTAAGGGATACGCAACAATTAAAAAAAAAACCAGCCAATCTGCTCTTTCACTTCCCACAATGTCTACTTGTCAATGGTTGACTATCTGACATAGTGACAGTAACAGCCAATCTGCTCTTTCATTGCCTACAATACCTGCTTGTCTTTGTGCACAGTTGAGCTTACCTCTGTGAATTGTGGACCTTTGCATTGATTCAATATATTTTTTTATTCTTCTTTGACCATGGTGTAAAATTGTGTTTTTAAAATGTTTATTTTTTCCTGCTGTGATCAGCATCTGCTGTTTCATAGTGAAAGTTTGTTATGCATGTGCTATGAAAAGGGTACACTCTGTCTTGCTAGAAGCAGTAAGACAGTATATTATATGTATAGTTCTTCATCAGGTGTGTCTGTATACATATCTATGGAAAACACCCAGTATTTGCATCTGCTCAAATATTTTGTTTGATTATGAACAGGTTAAGTTGAAGTGATGTTTTTCTGTCTCCCAAGATGTTTTTATTTGTAATCACCTTGATGATCCTTGCTAACAAATAACTCAGGCTGATTTATCCCAACAATGTAACTCAAACACACTCAGTATGCTCAAGCTCACCAATTAGCTTTCTCCATTTTAAGTATGGCCTCTTTATGGCTATATTTATACAAAAGTTGGAACAATTTCATTACATAATAAAATATCAGCAGTGGTAAAATAGTGTAGCCAAGTTCAAGACACAGAACTAGACAAGTATGGAAGTGTATGGTACAAGAAAAAATATATTTTAAATAATAAGAAAAAAATATCTACATTTAGAGAGAGAAATACTTCTTCTTCTTCTTCTTCTTCAGCGTTCCGAGCCATTGAGGTTCTTTGCTGCAAATACAATCCGTCTCCATTCGTCTCTCTGGTGGACCTTCTCTTGCCAGTCGTTGATTCCAAGTGCTTGCAGGTCTGTACATGTATTATCTCTCCACCGCCTTCTTGGTCTACCTCGGGGTCTACGGTAATTTATTTCCTGAGTGTAAGCGAGTTTTGTTTCCCTATTATCTTCCATTCTTTCTATATGCCCCAGCCATTGTAGTCTATTAGCCTTCATGATACCAGTGATTAGCGGGGACTTAAACAGATCATAAATGTCTTTGTTACTTCTTCTTTTCCACTCTCCACTTTGTGTATCCCTAATGGGTCCAAAGATGCGTCTTAAAATTTTGTTCTCAAAGGTTTGTAACAAGGCTTCGTCTCCTTTCGTTGTACTCCAGGTTTCAGAGCCATACAGCACAACTGGTCTGATCAGTGTTTTGTATATTGTGATTTTGGTGTTACGAGATAGCGCCTTTGATTTTAGTAGATGTTGTAGTGCATAGTATATCTTATTTCCAGAGTTGATTCTAGTTTGTATTTCTTCCCTTATGATGTTGGAGCAGTTGAAGATCGTACCCAGGTATTTGTATGTTTCCGTTCTTTTAATGGTCATATTATCTATTTGTATGTGGCCAGAGTTTCTAGCCATTCCGTCTCTTGAAATTACCATATATTCTGTCTTATCTTGGTTGATAACCAGCCCCATCTGTTGGGCTTTTCCCTTTAAGTGAGTCAATATTTCCAGTGTCTTTTGTTCACTTTGCCCTATAATATCTATATCATCTGCATAACCAAGCAGCTTGGATGTTCCTCCAATATCTCATTCCTCCTTTACCTTCCTTACAACTTTCTCTAGAGCCAGATTGAAGAGTAGCGGCGATAGTGCATCACCCTGTTTCAAGCCAGATGTTATTTGGAAGGGGTCTGATTTCCTGCCTTTATATGTTACTATATTATAAGTATCTTCCATGCATAGTCTGGTCATGTTGATTAACTTCCTTGGTATTCCAAATTCCTGCATAGCATTCCATAGACTATTCCTATGGACACTATCATAAGCCTTTTTAAAATCCACAAAAATGTTATGGAGATCTCTTTTATATTCCCAATGTTTCTCGGCTATTTGTCGTAAGATAAATATCTGATCTATTGTTGATCTGTTTTGTCTAAACCCCGCCTGGTAGTCACCTAATATGTCTTCTGAATATGGTTTTAGTCTATTTAGTAATACTGCAGATAGTATCTTATAGCTTGTGGACAGTAGTGATATTCCTCTATAATTTCCACATTGGAACTTGTCTCCTTTCTTAAAGATAGGTATCAATAATGACTCTTTCCAGTCATGGGGTAATTCTTCTGTCCTCCAGATTTTTATTATTAGTTCATATAGCTTTTGATGTAATGCATGGCCACCTGCCTTTATAAATTCAGCAGCAATTCCATCAGTCCCAGTTGCCTTATTGTTTTTAAGTCGTGTGATTACATATAGGATTTCTTCAAATGTAGGTTCTTCAATTTGTGGTTCGCATGTTAGAACCTCTTCCTGTGAGAAAATGTTACTTGGAGCTTCACAATTTAGTAATTCAATAAAATATTCTTTCCATGTGTTGCACATTTCCTCATTGGTATTTATCATATTCCCATTTTTGTCTTTTAAACCATATGTGTTTTGTTGGTGCCCTCGTTTCATTGACTTCAGTTCTTTAAAAAATTTTCTGGATTCATTTTTCTGGTGATTAGTTTCCATATCTTTGATTATATTATTCATATATTCTCGCTTCTGCTGTCTGACTATTTTTGTAGCCTCTTTACATTCATTTCTATAATGCTCTTCCTTTTGGATGTTATTGATGTCATTTAACCATACATGTCTGGCATTCTTCTTCCTAATGACTGCTTCTTCACATTTTTGATTGAACCATCTGTTCTTTCTATGCGTGGTTAACACACCGAGACATTCTTCTGCGGTAGACTGAATTGTATTCTTGATGTTCAACCAAGTTTGGTCAATGCTTTCCTCCAAAGGGTTTTGCAGAGTTTCAAGTTTACATTTTATTTCATCTGTAAATTTCTCTTTGACTGTAATGTCTTGCAGTTTTTCTCTGTTATATGTTGGGTTTAATCTTTGTAATTTAGTATAGAAAGCTCTCTTAAGTTTTATTTTAAATTTTGCTCCAACGAGGAAGTGGTCGCTGTGGCACTCAGCTCCTCTATAACTTCTGACTTGCTGTATGTTTGATGCATTTCTGTTGTTAATTAAAATGTGATCTATTTGATTAAAGGTTCTCTTGTCACATGATTTCCAAGTTTGTTTGTGTATATCCTTGAGAGAAATACTTGTACATTAAAAATGAGAATATATATATTCAGCACTATCATATTGCGCAGAAGCCTGGAAAGTAACAAGCATGTATTGGTGTCAGGTTTACATCCTCTAAAGCAGTGGTTCTCAACCAGTGGGGAATCTTTCCCCCTCCCCCCAGGGGGGAATTTTAGTGTTTACAGGGGGGGGGGGGATTAAGATTATTGCAAGATCACATCAATACAAGAACCAGTTACTTGATATTGTTTTTCCCTCTAAATTTTACGGTTCTGTACTTCTCGCCTTGATGAAATTCAATTCATTTTATAATGTAAGTAGACCCGCAAATCACGTTTTATGTAGATGTCTAGACTTGTTCTAGTGTATGTTATTAAATTTAGCTTCCATGTATATGTATACTGTGGGGGGGGGGGGGGGGGGGGGATTTATAGGGAGGAAATTCGAAAGGGGGGGGGGGAATGACGTTCTGAACATGGGCCAAAAAAGGTTGAGAACTACTGCTCTAGACAGATTCCATCCAAAGTGACAGGCTCTGGCGACAGTTTACAAATGTGTGGACAAACATTCGACTAGTTGCCCTAATGTTGCCTTCTAGGCTGACTAATTGTGCAGGTTGTTGCTGTTTGTGGTGAAAGATATCTGGCAGTATTAAAACACGTCCAGCTGAACACTTGCTCATGATATGTTCACGCTATTTTAAGATATTATCAATGTATTGATATTGAAATATATATTTTTATTTGTGTTCATTGTACTTTTGAGTGTCCTGTGATTTTATGGTAACCTTTTTATGTCTGTTCTACTTAAGCAGACAGTTTCAAGGATATTGTTTAATGAATATTCAACTTGTATATTTAACATAAATGTCATGAACTACTAGTGCAGAACTGTTTTGGTGACGTAACAGTAGAGTTGGGGTGTCAGGAGCAGACAACTCACCAACACTGAGAGAGTGTTATTGTTGTTAGTATCTTGTGAGTTAGGTTGTCTGCTCTTGGATGACTTGAAGAACTGCGAACTGATGTTGGTTTAGTTCCATGCTGACAGCAAGCAACACAATCACCCCGAGCATGCTCAGGAGCTCTCTTCGCGGTGTGTCGAGGGTGCTGAATGTCTAGTCACCATGGGAAATTGCTGTCACTCTCTTATAGTCTCGCAGAAAATATTTATAGCCAAGAATAGTCAATATTTCATGTCAAGGATATTAAGGATAGTTCTTCCAGTCAACTCTAACATTACTAGCTTGTTTTACATATTAAATTTACCATGACAGTATAGCTTTGCTTCAGGAAATGCAGATTGATACTATAGTTCTGTCAGTGTTTTATGTAGTTCTGTCAGTGTTTATGTCATATGTGCTATAGTTCTGTCAGTGTTGTATGTAGTTCTGTCAGTGATTATGTCATATGTGCTACAGTTCTGTTAGTGTTGTATGTAGTTCTGTCAGTGATTATGTCATATGTGCTATAGTTCTGTCAGTGTTTTGTCTTGTAAGCTACAGTTCTATCAGTGTTTTATGTAGTTCTGTCAGTGTTTGTGTCATATGTGCTATAGTTCTGTTAATGTTTATGTCATATGTGCTATAGTTCTATCAGTGTTTATGTCATATGTGCTTTAGTTCTGTAAGTGTTTATGCCATTTGTGGTATAGTTATGTCAGTGATTATGTCATGTGTGCTATAGTTCTGTCAGTGTTTATGTCTCGTGTCCTATAGTTCTGTCAGTGTTTTATGTCTTGTATGCTATAGTTCTGTCAGTGTTTATGTCATATGTGTTGTAGTTTTGTCAGTGTTTTATGTCTTGTATGTTATAGTTCTGTCAGTGTTTGTCGTGTGTGCTATAGTTCTGTCAGTGAAGTGTTATGTCGTGTGCTATAGTTCTGTCAGTGATTATCTTATGCTATAATTCTAACCATATAAGCATCACATATGATGTTTATTTCTCTGGGTAAAATCCCCCATCACAACATACAGTGATGCCTCCACACGTACAAGCATCTGTTGCCACTATATCCATGGCATCTTGAAGTATTCTCTTGTAAATATACATACAAATACCCAAAACATGTCGTAACGTGCTCCCTGTACTCGCATCATTCTCATCATTGGGCAGACATGATCTCTGTATACAGAAGTTGATGTTTGTTGAAGTCTTGCGTATTGCACGCTGGTGTGTCCAGCAGTTTCTTGTAATCATCTGATATTTGTGACATCTGTATTTGCTGTTTTGTGGTAATGGTTTTTGTTTTTAAACATTCCTGACAATGTCAGTGATAAAGCATTCCTGACAATGTCAGTGATAAGACATTAAAATACTATATATATATTTGATGTACATTTGTGTTGCTGTTATTTTTATTATCTACTTTTTGTTTTTGTTGGACTTGCTTGCGTAAACTCCAGCATATCCCACAATTGTGGTAGTACTAATAGTTACTACTACTGTTATTGCTACTGCTATTACTACTACCATTAGTTACTACTATTACTGTTACTACTGCTACTACTATTAATGTTACTACTACTGTTGCAACTTACTACTGCTACTACTATTACAGTTACTACTGCTACTACTACTACTATTACTGTTACTACTGCTACTACTATTAATGTTACTACTACTATTACAGTTACTACTGCTACTACTACTGTTATACTACTAGTTACTACTACTAATGCTATTACTATCACTGCTACTACTATTAGTTACTACTACTGCCACTACCACTCCTATTGGTAATACTACTACTGCTATTACTTATGTGATTCAATTAATTGTTAATATCTGTCAAACTTGGACATCCAAATCACATTTACACGAACACAACATCTACCAACCGAGATGCTTGAGAAGAGATGCCAACTAACTATCCGAGATAGAGTAAGAAATGATATCAGACAAACAATGGGATCAACACCTTGTGCCACACAGAGAAATGATGTGTTCTTGCACCGACTATGAGGAGAAATAATTGTGTGAAAATTTAAAGACAACTAGCAAACATAATGGGAGAAGAAGGTCACAGGGAAGTTATATAGATTAAATACCTGGATGTGTTGCTTGCTTGTCATAATGGGATGGGGGGGGGGGGGAGGGCGCAAGAACAGAATTTATAGGGGATTCTGGTGATTGAGTGAGATGGGGAACCATGACTGCTTTTTGGCATAGCCACATAATGATGATCAGAGAAAAACAAAAGCTATACCATGTGGCACAGAAGAGCATCTGTGTCAGAAAGTTTGGGCCACGTCTGAGATAAGAGGCTGTGGACAAACATCACGACCATCTTAAACTGCTAGGATTATAAGTAGAGAGGCCAAAGGCTGTGAATACATAAGGTGAGCAATGTCACACAATTTGGACTATAAGCAAAGAGACAGTGGACAAATATAGTGAACAATATCATGCAGCATAGACTATAAGAAGGGAGGCAGAAGGCCGTGGACAAATATAGTGAACAATATCATGCAGCATGGACTATAAGAAGGGAGGCAGGAGGCCGTGGACAAATATAGTGACCAATATCATGCAGCATGGACTATAAGAAGGGAGGCAGGAGGCCGTGGACAAATATAGTGACCAATATCATGCAACATGGGCCATAAGAAGGGAGGCAGGAGGCCGTGGACAAATATAGCGAGCAATGTCAAATTATATGGACTATAAGAAGAGAGAGGTAGATTGTGGAAAAATATAACGAGCAATGCCAAATTTGTATGGGCTATAAGAAGAGAGACAGGAGGTTGTGGAAAAAATATAACGACCATTGTCACACAGCATGGACTATAGGAACAGAGACAGGAAGTCGCGGGCAAATATAATGACACATGTTATACGGCATGGACTTTAAGAAGAAATACAAGAGGCTCTGGTAAATTACCGGGATAAATTTATCCAAAACGAGTTTTGTTTCCGACAAAAGCAATCAATCTTGCTGTTAAATGTCTGAACTGTGGTATTTTAGGATGTGGCACTAGTTGAGGAGCAACAAAAGACACAGTTGCTGTGCCATGTGCAACCTTCTGCTACAGGTTTTATTTAACAGATTTTATTTTTATGTTGTGACCATTTGTAGGCAAATTTAGTTGATTCTGAGTACAGTATGACTGGACAGACTACATTGTAATCGTTTTCTTCTTTCTTATTTTTCATGGGGAGAGAAATAGGACCGAAAAGCACAGATAATTATATGCTAACATTATGTGGTCATTAGTTTAGTGGACGGATCAACATCACGTTACACGGGTGTAACCCATAAGTGCTCCGTTCTCCTCCTAACTCAAATCTGAGTCTGGAGAAACTCAGCTCCGTGCACGAACTCCGTAGCACCGGCGAGGAACCTGAAAATACTTTGGGTAGATTTTTTTAACTCGAAATTTTGCCCGGGCAGCGCCGTTAGGCTACTCTTTTTCGATTTCCAACTGCCAAGGGAGTTTTACGTGCGCAACAATACACACGGGCGTCCGATCTCACTACCCAGAGACCAGGGGAAATTTTATTACTAGAAGTCCACGTGAAAAAATCCCGGTCATCACCGGGGCTTGAACCCGGGACCTCCAGCACTCTAGGCGGACACCATACCTCGAGACTACCCAGCACATAATTTGCTGTTTGCAGTTACGTATAGTTAACTCTATATTTTTTTTAGAAATAAATTGTAAGAAGACAGAGATTATCGTCGTCTCTAATGAGAAAGAAATACCACAATGTAATATACGTATTATAAGGATAAATGGGAATTTGTGTAAACAAGTGAAACGGTACAACTGTCTCGGAACAGTCAAAACATCTGAAGGGAGATGCCGTGAAGACATTAGAACAAGAATCAATATGACAAAGGTAGCCTATTGGCTAATGAAAAACACTGACTAATAAAATAATTGCAGTGAGAAAACGAGTGTTGTGGTGATACATAAAGCTTGTACTTTTGAATGGATATGAAGCGTGGACAATGAGAAGTCAAGCTGAAAAACATTTGATGGCTGTGAAAATGTGGTTTGTGAGGAAAATGCAAAGAATACCAGGGACAGACAGAGAAACCAATCCAAGTCCTACAAGAAACTAATGAAAATCGTAAGCTGATTAGAGAAATAAGACGTAGACAGTCAACATTTTTGGGCATGTTATGAGAAGAAATAAATTGGAGAACTTGGTGACAACTGGCAAGATCACGGGAAGAGAACAAGGGGAGGACAGAGAAGTAAATACCTGATTGGATAAGTTTTACTTGAACCCACCTAACACACAGCCACACTCGCCACCGCCATGGATCGTAGTTATTAAGCCTTTTTGAAGCACAATGTACCAAACTATCGTCTGTCAAGACGGAAAGGTGCCAATGTAATGAACCTACCACACGTAACAAAATGGACGCTGCAGCCAAAGCCGTCGTATGCACACAACGAACAAACACACACACATACACACACACACATATATACAATTACACCAACAAGACTACATGAAAGTGCGTGTGTATGTGTGCGCGCGTGCGTGCGTGTGTGTACATATATATATATATATATATATGATTATAACAAAGCGGCCAGGCCGGAAATGCGGTTATGGCAGTGAAGCGGGGGTCAAGCGGCTAAAAGTCAATAAAGCCATGAGCCCATGGATTGCCATAACAACACGAGAGATGAACGCCGGGTGGTGGGTTGGGTGGGAAGAAGAGACGTCTAGGTGAGCAGTAATAGAGGGAGCTGCAGGATATAGCAAACATGGCGTGAGTAAATTGAGGGTCTATGCTTAAATTGAGGATAAAAGGCAGCAACAGAAGAAAACACATTCATGAATACCTGGAAAAGACAGCTATAGCGGTAGGCGTACAAGGGAATCTGAGAGGAGGAAGACCACAACATAGACATATTCAAGGTGTGAA
This sequence comes from Cepaea hortensis, assembly GCA_963921405.1. Taxonomy (NCBI): domain Eukaryota; kingdom Metazoa; phylum Mollusca; class Gastropoda; order Stylommatophora; family Helicidae; genus Cepaea; species Cepaea hortensis. The sequence goes on from OY992882.1 coordinate 5,573,689, forward strand.
AGATCATTTAGACATGACAGCAGCTGAGGTGGGACATCTGGCTTGTGACAGAAGGGGATTTCGAACGACTGTTGAAGGGACTGTTGAAGTAGTGGGTTGTGCTCAATATTTAAATTTCAAATCCCGAAACAACCAAATAATAAATTTGATTATTGCTCACTGGATTTTAGGCGGCCTGGTGTGCCTTGCCAGTGAGAAGTCCTGATCGTTCGGGTCCACATCGATTGACGGACGTCAGTCGCGGCGATCGGGCAATCTTGAGCTATAGCCTACGATGGGTAACGTTGTAATATTCTGTTATGATAATTTGGCTGTGTGCCGCGTGGTTACACATCCGCTTCACACGCCAGTTAACCGGGGTTTGTTTCCAGGTCCGGTCAAGGATATGCACTACTGACGAGCTCAAACGAGAGCGAAACTCAAGTATAGAGCTCCCATATTGACGTGGATAGGCCTTAGGTTCATACCAGAATACGATAAGCGTTGCCAGTAGTGGGTTGTGCTCAATATTTAGACTGTTGAAGGGAAAATTGTGTACATGACGCGCCCTGGGTCATGCTGATCAAGTAAATGAATCGGGGAATTTTGTGTAATTCAACTAACTCTAATGTTTGTCAAACTTGGACATTACCCAAAATGCATATACAAAATTAACACATGAGAGACGAGATGCTTGAGAAGAGCTGCCAACATAACAATCCGAGACATTTAAGAGATGTTATCAAACAGACAGTGGAATCAACCCCGTGTGCCACGTAGATTGAAAGGCAGGAGATCAAATGGTTCGGCCATCTCATTACAATGCAACACCATCAACTACCAGCATTGACTTTACATCAATGAAGATCTGGTACGAGAGCAAGAGGTCCCCCGACAAGAAAATAGATTGATAACATCAAAGATATTGAACAGTCACATGTAATAACACTATCTAGTGCCACCCATCGGGTGCTGGAACGTCACTTATTCTTACTCACGACGGCAAAAAGTAGAAGAGGACGCCGCTGATGCTCATAATGATGCTTAATGCAAGATAAAACATGGATGGGATGCAAAATCTTACGATGTATTTACAATATATTCATTATGAGAGTGGCAATGGAGCACACGGCAAAGCTTATTACGTCATTAGTTGTTGTGTACATACGTTAGTTAGTTAGTTAGTTAGTTAGTTAGTTAGTTAGTCGAGGTTTCAACTTCACGACAACGGGTCGTCCCCATTATGCTCCGTTCCTGTGCCAGTGAATATCACACAAAATGCTCCCCACTGTCCAATGTGAAAAGTGGAACAGACAGGAGTCTCGGCAATCCAAAAAGAATGCCAACACAAAATTCCTCCACGGAAACCACAGTTCATGGTTCGATGGAATCGGCAGTCACCAGAAAGACCTCATTGACCCGGGTTTTCTCACATGGCTCTGTCTCTATCCGCAGGGCGACCCGCCGAAAGTGTCGCATTAAGCACGAACTCCGCAGCTCCAGCGCCGACTTCCAGGAGTCTCCTGAAAATTTCACACGTGAAACGAAAAGCAAAATCAGTGAATTCAGCAACAGCCGGTAGCCATTGTTCATTGTTCCGAACATGCAGGTCACTGTACAAACAAAAGCGGACATGTAGAAGCATTTCACGTGAATATCACAGCTCACAGAGTCGCGCCACGCACTCACTCAGTAGCAGGGCGAGGGGAACCATATACTACCAGTCCAACATGAGGAAAGCGCGAAATGCAAACCGCAGCCATAAAGATAAATACTCCAGAGGCCGTAGCGGTTCAATGCCTAACCACCATGCTGGGGACCGGAAGTCATGTGTGTACATACGTTCAAGTCGTCACTGTGGTATCGAGACATGTAATGAAAGCAAAAGAACAGTAAACACTGTAACCTACCATGCGTGTCTGAAGAGGCGATAAAGGAGGGTTGGTGTTAGACAGTTAGACTGGCTGCCCCATCCCGTAGTCAACTGTAGCTATAATTCAATCAACAAATCTACACATGGCTAGGTGAGAGTTGCTTCAGCGCCTATTATGTCCACCAAGATTTGACATGCAGAAGAAGAAGAAGAAGAAGAAGAAGAAGAAGAAGAAGAAGAAGAAGAAGAAGAAGAAGAAGAAGAAGAAGAAGAAGAAGAAGAAGAAGAAGAAGAAGAAGAATATCTACAAGTGTTTCTTGTGTGAAAGATGCAAAGGAAGAAATCAGACAATGCCGGAAAGATGAAAAGGAAGAAATCAGACCATGGCGGAAAGATGAAAAGGGAGAAATCAGACAATGCGGGAAAGATGCAACGGAAGAAATCATACAATGTGGGAAAGATGCAAAGGGAGAAATCAGACAATGCTGTTAAGATGCAAAGGGAGAACTCAGACAACGCGGCAAAGATGCAAAAGGAAAAATCAGACAATGCGGGAAAGATGCAAAGGGAGAAATCAGACAATGCAGGAAAGATGCAAAGGGAGAAATCAGACAATGCGGGAAATATGCAAAGGGAGAAATCAGACAATGCGGGAAAGATGCAAAGGGAGAAATCAGACAATGCGGGAAAGATAATAACGGCAAACGAAGAAATGAGACAATGCAGAGAAAACAGACATTTAAAAATGCATTTACATAAACGGTCCGTTGATAGGCTTCACTGATGAGAGATTAAAATACCGCTCACGGTTCCTACAAGCCTGGTGGACTCAAGCACAGCATGTCCATTGATCAGTCACGTGATTGGTTTCAGAACGAGATCCCACGTCCAGTATCCATGACAACAATAAATACACAGCACGCGATCCAGGGTTGCTAGGATGTCAACTTTTTATCACCACTTCACGGACCATTCAATTATTTCCTGTTTGAAAATATTCCAACAGAGCTCGGCCTACCTCTGGCCGGCCGCACAGACTCCAGCTTTCACTGGTAGTTACAACTCTGGTGAGTTTACTTGTCATATTGGTTAACAAATTAATATATATTTTTAAAGGTTAGTAGTATAGTAGTTAGTAGTACATTGCCGTTTTTCACGTCCTGGGGCGTAGGGCATATGGTGCCAACATCATGTTTCTATAGACCAGTCGGCACTAGATGGGTGATGTGGTGGATACGACATCGTCCGCCTTTACTTGCCTGAACATTTCATAGTACCCAGTTCTGGCTGGGAAGTCAGATTAACTTAATAACAATCTGCCAAATCTGGGATTTGAACACAGTGCACCTGATAAGGCGATTTCACCATAGACCCAGGAAATAGTTCTTCTTATCAGAAATTCCTCTTATAAGAGTTCAAGCATATAGTAATGCATTTACAAGGTACAATACAATATTGTTCTTCACAACAGAAATTCGTCACATCCGAGATCGCCATAAGCGAAGAAGCATATAATATACACAATGTACTATACAAGTAAATATTATAACATCTGACGTGAGATGCCTTTAAGAGATTAGAACAAGAATCGTCATGGCAAAGGTAGCCTTTTGCCAGATGGAAAACATACTGACACAGAACCGTGCAGTAGATTTTCACTGTAAGATGCAAGTCTTCGAAATGCCGCCCCTTACATGTTTTTTTTTTCTTTTCTTTAAAAACGCCGCCCCCTTATGAAGCCCCCTTACTGTGCCGCCTGATGCGGCCGTGTCTCTGTATCTTAGCACGGCACGGCCGTGTCTCTGTATCTTAGCACGGCACGGCCGTGTCTCTGTATCTTAGCACGGCACGGCCGTGTCTCTGTATCTTAGCACGGCACGGCCGTGCACTGACAAATAAAATGATAATTGATATCATCTGCAACGAGGCAAAAAATTGTGAGGTGGAACATAGAACCTGCACTTTTGTATGGATGTGAAGGGTGGACAATAAGCAAAGCTGAAAAAAAACATCTAACTGGCTGTGAAAATGTAGCTTCCGAGGAAAATGCAAAGAATGCCATGGACAGACAGAAAAACTAATGAGCAAGTCCTACAAGATACAAATGAAAATCGTAAATTGTTTAGAGAAGTTAGACGTACACAGTCACAATTTTTTGGACACATTATGAGAAGAAATAAATTGGAATACTTGGTGACAACTGGCAAGATTGAGGGGGAAAAGAACAAGGGGAAGGCAAAGAAGTAAATACCTGGATGGCCTAGCCACGTGGTATGGTCGAGACAAGAGCACTGAGCTGATACCCCGACTCTGGTGATCGCGTGAGATGGTGTAATATAACCGGCCACGCGTATCGGCATGGCACATGATGATGACAATGAATAGGCCAGCATCGGCAGCCATTTTGTAAAACTGGTTTTATGTAACATGTAAGAATGCATTTTCTAACTTCCAATGACAAGGACTTATTGCATAAAATGTTCTTCATTTGATAAAATGCAGTTTTTGCTTGCTGAATAATAATTTCAATGACTAATACTTTAGCTGAAACACTTAAAAAACATAGTTACAGGTATTGTTGGAATGTTTGGCGTCTGTTATCCCCGCGGTCATTTCAAATTTAACACGAACTCTTCTGTTTGCATAAAACCGACTGAAACCGGCCAATAACTAACACCTCACTAGATTTTAGTAATCGTTTATTGTTCGCATACAGTAAACGAAACGCTTTATAGTTTATGAAGTGTTGAGAAATCGACGAGGACGGCGTATTATAGTCTTTCGACCGCACAGGGATTCCTGAAGACGGAAACTTTCTTGTTCACCAACGAGGGTGTCCAGCTACTCTCTTGTCCACCCACACAGGTCTCCGGCTACCCTCTTGTCCACACACACAGATGTTCGGTCATCTCTTGTCCACCCACATGAGTTTCCGACTACTCTCTTGCCCGCCCACACGAGTTTCTAGCTACTCTCTTGTCCACCCACACGAGTGTCCGGCTACTCTCTTGTCCACCCACACGAGTGTCCGGCTACTCTCTTGTCCACCCACACGGGTGTCCGGCTACTCTACAGGTCTAAAGTACGAAGCTAGCACACCTACCTTGTTCGAATTAGCATCCAGGCTGGATTTTTTGAAACTAACCTGGGTCCCTAGGTCGACCAAGCCTAAATGTGTGCAAGAAATGTCGTGGGGAGCAAATGTGTACAAGAAATGTCGTGGGGAGTAAATGTGTGCAAGAAATGTCGTGGGGAGTAAATGTGTACAAGAAATATCGTGGGGAGTAAATGTGTGCAAGACATGTCGTGGGGAGTAAATGTGTGCAAGAAATGTCGTGGGGAGTAAATGTGTGCAAGAAATGTCGTGGGGAGTAAATGTGTACAAGAAATATCATGGGGAGTAAATGTGTGCAAGAAATGTCGTGGGGAGTAAATGTGTGCAAGAAATGTGGGGAGTAAATGTGTGCAAGAAATGTCGTGGGGAGTAAATGTGTGCAAGAAATATCGTGGGGAGTAAATGTGTGCAAGAAATGTCGTGGGGAGTAAATGTGTACAAGAAATATCGTGGGGAGTAAATGTGTGCAAGAAATGTGGGGAGTAAATGTGTGCAAGAAATGTCGTGGGAAGTTAATGCGACTGCCCTGACATTGACCACACCACCCATGGAATAACGAATGATTTATACAAGTATGGGTGTTGCACCATATACCCAATACGCCCCGTGGTGTGAAGAGAGGTCGAGTACTTCATAGCTCATATTGCGTACTACGTAAGCATGTCTGTAAGCAGCTTCCCGCCGTGTGTCTTTGATGTGATAGGACCGCTACCTTGTTAGGTGACAGAATGCACCATGGAATGGGAGGCCAGTATTTTCTTCTGTTAGCGGACGACTAGCTCAGGTGTCGAACCCCCGTACGACCGCGCTTAAGACATTATATGTGTTGCTGTCTATCAACTACACTTCCGCGCCCGCCTTGCTTAATAAATGGACATTTCTTAGACATTACTGAAAGTTCATACTCCCAAGGTCATTGGGTCAGACGGTGATGGCACAAAACTGTGACCACGTTATAATTGTCTAATCTCCCAATGGTCAGCTGGCTTTGGCGATGACGGCCACAGCTGTGATCAGATTAAAATTCGTTAATCTTCTCAGGGTCAAGAGGTTTCTCCGATATTCCCTGGGGAGCGCCATCTGTCAACCGTTTCTCTGTTCTTCAAGGCCATTCAGGCCGGGTCAATTTATTGATTGCTATCTGCTAACCTGTTAAGTACAAAGGGACAACTAGATGTTTGTCAGTTTCTTTTTGCTTAACCAAGTACTTTCAGTGTTCCTAACTGTAAATGACCAAGTACTTTCAGTTTTCCTAACTTTGCATGACCAAGCACTTTCCGTTGTCCTAACTTTTTATGACCAAGTACTTTCAGCTTTCATAACTTTATATGACGAAGCACTTTTAACTTTTTCAAACTTTATATGACCAAGTACGTTAGATTTCTTAACTTGTTGAATCGAACTGAGCTGAGCCAAAAACAGATATCACATCAGTACCACACTCCCATAAGCGCCCCGTCTCCATCTTCAACAGCCAGCGAAGAGTCCCAATATTAATGGCATTAGCTGCAATCTGATTATAATATATGTCCGCCTGGCCTCAATTGAGTCTGAACTTTTTACAACCAAGAACTTTCACTTGTCCTAACTACATGATCAAGCACTTTGAACTTTCCCAGCCCTTTAGTGTGCTAGAATTACAAGGTTTAAATAAAGAAAGTAGAGGAATCTTCTCCAAGCATTGTAGCGCACTGAACATATTAAGATTGTCCCATATTTTTATTGACCACTCGTCCCTGGTGTTGAGAAACTATCACACTGCTTGCCTTTACTTCCAGTCATTGATCAGTGTGGCAAGCTGGTGGATCGTCAAAGTACACTTGTTTTTTCAGCGAGACATTGTCGTCATTGATTGATTGATTGATTGATTTAGGAAGCGACATCACAGCATTCGGGACATTCCCATAAGCGCTCCGTCCCCATCCTCAACAACCTGCGAAGAGTTCCAACACTAATAGTTCCAGTAGCAATCTGATTCCTCTGAGCGTCGAGCATCGGCCAGATCCCCTCGTCACACCTCGCTTACCAGACTATGGTAATCCATTTGCTCCTCCGAGGTGTACACGTGCTCCCACAAGGCCGCAACCACGTCTGTCTTGTCATGCATCAATACTCCACCAAGTTTTGCAGAACCAGCCATTCTATCCTCCTGTTCATTCCCTAGCACACCAGCATGCTCGGAGAAAAGATCCAGGTGATGCTTGCCACCCGTGACCTCCGAAGCGAAGCAAGCCACTCTGCACGAAGCCTGCCTGTCCTCACCCTCCTCAGCATGCTTTCTGAGTCAGTTACAATCACAATGTGTGTATGTATCGTGTTCTCTATCCAGCGGAAAGCTGCATTGACCGCCTCCACCTCCATTCTTAAGCTAGATGTTGTGTCATCATACGCCAGGCTCTCCTGCACCAAACATCGACCATTAGCCTTTGCCAAGAACCCCCAGGCACTTCTCCTACCTCTCAACACCGAACCATCCGTGTAGATAATCACATCACCCGGGCAAGAATTATCCTGAATTAGTTGCTGGATTTCCACTTCCGTGGCCCCTGCTGGCCATTCCCTGCGCTCCCGGCTCAATGTGATTATGTGTCGTCATTAAAGTGCAGTAGTTCAAACCCCAGCGTGCGACAGCTTTTTATCTTTCTATTGTCTGGTGTGTCATATCTTCGTCCCCCCCCCCCCTCCCCAACAAAAAAAAAAAAAAAACTGGCTAAGATGGGGATTAGGCAGACTGACAGGACCTTGGAGAGCTGCTTGTCTTCAGGCTTGATTTACTATTTGCTAATTTGAGCAATGAACATCCATATCTCACATTATGATCAACACTGTTTGAATAATGAACCTCCGTGTCTCATACTGTGAATAATAAACCTCCATCTATGTCTCATATTGTGACCAACACTATTTGAATAATAAACCTCCCTCCATGTCTCACATTGTGATCAACAATATTTGAATAATGAACCTGCGTGTCTCATATTGTCAGCAATAATATGTGAATAATAAACCTCCATCTATGTCTCCGATTACACAAAATCCGATGTTTCGAATTATAAATCTAACTATCTCATAGTGTGATCGCGCCGAGACTTCTGTTTTCAATTTTTTTAAATACTAGCTTTATTTTATTTACGTATGTATTTGGCTTATTGTACAACCGATTGATTATGTGGTTGTTTCGGGATTTGAAATTTAAATATTGAGCACAACCCACTACTGGCAACGCCGATCGCATTCTGGTATGAACCTAAGGCCTATCCACGTCAATATGGAAGCACTATACTCGAGTTTCGCCCTCGTTTGAGCTCGTCAGTAGTGCATATCCCTGACCGGATCCGGAAACAGTCCCGGATCACGTGTGTGAAGCGGGTGTGTAACCACGCGGCACACACTGGACACACCAAATTATCACAACAGAACATCACAAAGCTACCCATCGTAGGCTATGCTCAAGATTGCCCAATCGCCGCGACCGACGTCCGTCAATCGATGGGACCCGAACGATCAGGACTTCTCACTGGCAAGGAACACCAGGCCTCCTAAATATTTCAAATCCCGAAACAACCACATAATCAATTGATTATTGCTCAGTGGATTTAGGTCCTGATCGTTCGGGTCCCATCGATTGACGGACGTCGGTCGCGGCGATTGGGCAATCTTGAGCATAGCCTACGATGGGTAGCGTTGTGATGTTCTGTTGTGATAATTTGGTGTGTCCAGTGTGTGCCGCGTGGTTACACACCCGCTTCACACACGTGATCCGGGACTGTTTCCGGATCCGGTCAGGGATATGCACTACTGACGAGCTCAAACGAGGGCGAAACTCGAGTATAGTGCTTCCATATTGACGTGGATAGGCCTTAGGTTCATACCAGAATGCGATCGGCGTTGCCAGTAGTGGGTTGTGCTCAATATTTAAATATTGTACAACCGTTTTCGCCTGTACTTTTCAAAATTTGCCTACTTAGGGTTGCCGGACGTCCGGCAAAGAGAGGACATGTCCTCCTTTTTAGCCTATTGTTCTCCGTCCGGCAGGCAAAGCTAAAAACCTTTAAAATGACCGGCTTTTTAAATATTTTATGTTATTATTTTTTATGTATTGTTGTTACAACTTACAATGTATCTACACTCTACCGTGTGTTTACATTATTTATTAAAACCCATTACTTAATATTTATTTAATTTTCCTATTTATACCAAATGTGAAACACCAATTATTTCACATTTTGTATAATTTGAATCTAACTGTTGCTCTATTCGGCAACACTAACAATGCTGTAGTCTCTATGGCCAAAATGTTAATGTTATTTCCGGTTCCGGTAGCAGAGACGCCACTTAAAATTGTTTTTTTTTTTTTTTAATTTGTAATTTTTGCCGTCTATGTTTATGAAAATGGCTTCTACAAAGAGAAAATGTAAATTCTCGAAGACTATGAAAAATAGGTTTCCATGCTTCGTTGAAGGACTCACCCTTTGCGATATAGTATAGTTACTTGTCCGTTGCCAACAAAGGAACTACTGACTTGAAGCGCAATGTTGACAGTGAGAGACATAGAAACCTAATCAAAGTGCCCGCGTCATCTAGCACATTGACGACTTTTTTTTTTTCCAGCCTAAGTACTCAAATGTGTTGCTGAAAGCGCATGCGGCTGAAGCAACTTTGGCATTTCATACAGTTTGTCATCATCAGTCTTACAACTCGATGACCTGCACAGCTAGTTTGATGCATACATTATTTGAAGATTCAGAAATTGCTAAAATATTGCTTGTGCAAAAACAAAGACATAAGCAATAATAAACCAGGTGATTGCCCCCCATACTTTAAGTGGTATTTCATGTTTCGGTCTTTCGACAGATGCTAGCAATCACGGTTCGCAGAAAATATTTCCGACCGTTGTTCAGTACTTTGACTAGAAAGCAGGTGGAATCCAAACTAAGATTCTCGAGTTAGACAATACACCAAATGCAACCTCAGACACTATATCACAGTATAATTTGAGAGCACTCCAAAAACATGAGTTGTACTCCAAATGTGTTGCTTTTGCTGGTCACAATGCCAATGTGAAGTTTGGAGGCATTAACAGAAGAGAAGGTAGAAATGTGTTCTCGCATTTGAAGGAAGCCTTTAGCAAGCCATTAGTTGGCGTTGGATGTTCTGTTCATGTTCTGCACAACTGCATCCAACACGGCGCAGATTTAATGCAGATTGACGTTGAATCTATTGCCTTGAAGATATTCAATTACTTTTCTATATACACTGTCAGAACAGAAACTTTAAAGGATTTTTGTGACCATGTCAACGTTAACTATCAGCAACTACTCTATCACTCTAAATCTAGATGGCTCAGTTTGTTTCCAGCTGTTGAGAGGCTGTTGAGGCTGTTTACTGCTTTGAAAGAATATTTTATTTCTGTAAACCAACCACCTGCTATGATAAAAAAAAAAATTATTGGCAGCTATTGTAATAAAATTGTACTGATTGTGGGTTTAATCTGGAACGATTTAAATGAAACAATGAATATTTCATCTTTTGTCCTCCATTTTATCTTATTATGTCCTCCTTTGTCCTCCCCTTTGTCTTATTATGTCCTCCTTTTGGTGCCGACGTATCTAGCAACCTTATGTTCACTTGATCTTCTTCCTGTAGAGCTCATTCACTGCATTCTAGATAACACCAGATCTCAATACTTTCCAGTCGTCCATACTTTTGGTTAGAATTCATGCTTTTGAATCGTAATGACAGGCCTTAAGGCAGCTGTCTTGGTAATATTGCTAGGAAAGAAAACCTACCCACGGGTAAATAGAGCTCGTGACCTGGGATGGAATTTGTATACAGGAAGGGATGGAGTCTGTCTACAGGAAGGGACGAAATCTGCCTACAAGAAGGGATGGAATCTGTCTACAGGAAGGGATGTAATCTGTCTACAGGAAGGGATGGAGTCTGTCTACAGGAAGGGAAGGAAAAGGGATGCAATCTGTCTACAGGAATGGAGGGAATCTGTCTACAGGAAGGGAGGGAATCTGTCTACAGGAAGGGAGGGAATCTGTCTACAGGAAGGGAGGGAATCTGTCTACAGGAAGGGAGGGAATCTGTCTACAGGAAGGGATGAAATCTGTCTACAGGAAGGGATGAAATCTGTCTACAGGAAGGGAGGGAATCTGTCTACAGGAAGGTGTGGAATCTGTCTACAGGAAGGGAGGGAATCTGTCTACAGGAAGGTGTTGAATCTCACTACAGGAAGGGAGGGAATCTGTCTACAAGAAGGAAACCTGGCACAACTGTATGCTGAAGTCGGACACATTGACCTCTGAGGTGCACAACTACGTGCGATGCAATCCCCATAGAAAGAAGAAGAAGAAGAAGAAGAAGAAGAAGAAGAAGAAGAAGAAGAAGAAGAAGAAGAAGAAGAAGAAGAATCGTATAGTACTACAGGTCCAATCCCATGACGAGGCTGAGTGGTCTAGAGGTATGGTGTCCGCCTCGAGTGCTGGAGGTCCCGGGTTCAAGCCCCGGTGAGGACCGGGATCTTTTCACGTGGACTTCTAGTAATAAAATTTCCTTTGACCTCTGGGTGTTGAGATCGGACGCCCGTGTGTATTTTTTTTTTTTTTTTGGTTGCGTATCTCTTACGGGACGTTGCAGTCAACACCAGAATTTTTCAGCTACTGTTGATGTACTAGGCAAGTGTTACGTTCAGTAGCTTGCCATTGCTTTCTGAACGACCGGCTCCCATACCAGCACGTTATAACACAACGCGACACGGTCTGCTGCACAAATCGGTCGCAGCTGAGTTTTGAACGCCTGGTACCCGGCTCACGAACCGCGTTCGCAAACCTTTGGCCACTGAGACCGGCTGTGTATTGTTGCGCACGTAAAAAATTCCTTGGCAGTTAGAAATCGAAAAAGAGTAGCCTAACGGCGCTGCCCGGGACACATTTCGAGTTAAAAATCTACCCAAAGTATTTCAGGATCCTCGCCGGTGCTATGGAGTTCGTGCACTGAGCTGGGTTTCTCCAGACTTAGGTGTGAGTTAGGAGGAAAACGGAGCACTTTGGGTTACACCCGTGTGCCGTGATGTTGATCCGTCGACTAAAACTAACCTAACTAAACTAAACAGTCTCATGAACTAATATATGTAACAACCCCGGTTTTTCCAACCTGTGCATTTTAAATTAAATTGACCTGCTCTAGATATCTGTCATTCAAGTACCTGTGAATTAATTTACATAATAACATTAACTGTTTAAGTGGTATTAAGTGAAGTACGGCAGCTTGTCAATAGTATCTGAATCCGAACACTAATTACACCACCGTATTAATAGCTGTAACTGTTACGCACTAACAGTGGCTATCACCACGGCAAACGTAATGTTTGCTACCCTGATTACAATGCAAACATGTGTAAATTATGCTAATACTTCTATTGGAGCAATAATGCTGAATGTTGGAGACAGGAGGATCACGTAGTAAATCGCCTGCATTGATCTGTTATGTGTTTTGTTCCTGGCGTTTATCACGGCTGTTGTTTATTGCTTCTGGTATTTATCACTACTGTTATTAATTATTGTTGCTGCTGATAAATGATCCATATTTTCCATTATTTCACAATCATTAAAGAATAAATCAGAACATTTGAAGTTGAATGTTACAACAAAAACATTTTTTAAGAATGAAACAGACTGAAGAAACTGACATTCTACAAGATCTGAAGGGAGGGAGAGAGAGACACACAGAGAGAGAGAGAGAGAGAGAGAGAGAGAGAGAGAGAGAGAGAGCGAGAGAGAGAGAGGGAGAGAGAGAAAGAGAGAGAGAGAGAGAGGAGAGTATGCATGTATGAGTAAACGTTTGTTAGTGAGTTTATGATTGTGAGTGGGTTATGCGAGGGAGTGTGCATTGTCGTATGCTACTGTGAATCCCATAGAGAAATATATAGGATGTATTTCTAATTAGTGGGGTTTTTTGAAAATATTACAGTTCCAAGTTTTGTATTTACTTTTTATGTTTCATGAGTTTACAGAGGGTAAATACAAAACTTGGAATATCAATGTTTTCAAAACCCCACAGTTATTAAAAATACACAGGAGAAGCTAGCCTCGTGGGGCCGATACACCGGAAGCTCCCGGCGTCTTCAATTGGTAGGCATATTGTCTAGAGCGGCCATGTGGTTGACAGAGACACTGCCTTTCGCGTGTTGTTTAACACACAAAATACTCGCTTGTTAAAGTTTGCAGAAGCAATTATGATCTATCAACGCAAGCCAGAATTGTGCAAACAGAAAGACATGTTAGTCAGCTTAAAATTACCGTGGTAGATAAGTGACATTACTGTGCGAAATTGTGTATATTTCAACTTGAAGGATTTATCTAGTTAATTCACGTAAGTTGTGTGATTTCTGCAGTATGTACCTGACGAGATGCAGCGAAATATGCCAGGCAATAAATCGTGCAATCTATTGAAGGTGTTTAATTGACTTGTAAAAAAAAATCCGGACGTAGCAACGAAACAATAGATGCTAAATACGTTTATTTAGAAAAACAGACTGCAGCAGTACTATACAATTCCAGTAGACAGTGCAGTAACCACTTTTATGTTATCATACGTCACAAAATACAAGCAAAAACACATTGATTATGTAATAGCTGCCCAACCATGTAACCTTATTTCCCACGAAGAAGGAAGGTATGCTTTCATCAACAAACCCGGAGCAAACCACAGCTCTAGTGAAGCAGAAACTGAAAGCACTCATTAGTCTGGTACACCATCCGGCAGCTATGCATTCAATCTTCATTGATTCTACGTTTTAACAAATCAGAATCGTGGAGCACAATTCATTTTCCCCAGACCATCCTGGATTGAATCCAACCTGCATTGAATCCCTTCGATTTATTTAACCTACATAAACCTTAGGTGTGAAAACAAAGGTTTAATCGAAAATGTGTTTATTTGTCCAAAGTTAACATTGTTTTCGTAACATTAAAACATACAAGCGTATAGTTGTAAACAATATAAAATAACACTGATGCAGCTTTACATAACAGACATACAGGGCGTTGGGACGACTAGCCTTCATCAGCAAACAAATGCGATGTTTGTCCATCATGAATGATGAGGACCATTCATTCATTGCATCTTTATTTGATGAAGAACGAATGACTTGCGCTTTAGTTTGGATTATAGTGAGGAAGTGGTTGCGCAACTCCGTCGACCTCACTCCCTCGTCTGCATCCATCTGGTTCCAGTGGCGAGCATGGCAAGACGACTGGAGACGGACACAGATGCAGTGGACGTTAGGCTGCCACAGGCTAGTTATCACTGTCTATAATGACTCTCACATCAACTGGTAGCTTAGAGTCTCGTGCAAACGGCCCTTCCGTCAATTCCTTTGATTTTCTGCTTTAAGACAAGCGTAGCGACGAGCATATGACTACTGGCAGGATCAACCAGATATCTATCGGACAGACGGACTATTCACGCACACGCAAGCCAAGAGTAGCATCGCTAAAGCGCGCCTTCCCGGTACAAGGTGATACATACAAAACCACTGGTCGCCTACCGACGAGATTTCAAGCTACGCCGGCAAGACTGACCGAAAAAAAAAGAAGCTATACCAGGCCCACTACTCATCGAGAGAGAGAGGGCGCTTATCGAGACTTTGTCGAACGGTCGTACAAATTTTGCTCTTTTGCCCGTTCAAACCACGACCCTGGCTGCACGATGCGGTTACATTCTTGAAACGCCTGCCTCGCTAACTTGCGTTGGCTGGGAAGATCCCATTTTGGTGCACCTCACACAGCAAACACATACATACACTAAACACAACATATAGTCATGGAGAAGACCCTCCGGTGACTATATTAAGGCGTCACGACGGGATGAGAAGAATAAAAAGATTAAAAAATTAAAGCAATGAAGAGAAAATAGAAATTTGAAAAAAAATTTCTTACTTACCTCAGAATCCCAAGCTGTGTATAGCCACGCATGTCACCATTATCTTCTCTTATATACAGCCGAGGGAGTGGGGTGTGGGATGATATCGGAGTGGTGGGACGATCAAACGAAGGACATTTTATGCAATTAATCCTTTTATCGAAGATTATAGAAAGAACTCTTGGATGTTACATAGAACCAGTTCTAACATATGGTTAGTCAGTTTCAGTGGCGAAGAGTGAAATTTTCTCAATATACAACACACACAAAGCTGGTGGAGAGGCAAGGTAAGACCACTCCATACTGACGAGATGCAGCGAAATATGCCAGGCAATAATAATAATTGGTGGCGGGGCGCACAGAGTTTGATATGCAACTACTGATCCAATGTAACACACATCAAGGTGATATAGTGATCTACACCGATGGGTCAGTGGTGAGAAACATACGTAGTGGTTGTGATTTTATTGCGAAGGCTAATATTGGACTATTCTCGAAAAGGGAGAGTCTGGCAAATAAGACTACGACCCCCAGCGTGAGAATGGAGGTGGAGGCAGTAACACAGCAGCATTACGTTGGTTAGAGGAGACCACTGCAACACACATTGTATTCATTACGGATTCAAAGTAAGGTGGAGAAAGGAATGTTCCGTGTAAAATGGCTCACCTCCCTTCAGAGGTCACAGATTGTCAGAATTGTGTGGATGTTTTTCCCTGGCCATGAGGGAGTGCGGGGGAATGAACAGGGTAAAAGGCTGGCAGGAAATGCACCTCTTGGTGGTAGATTGCCTATGGACAAGGGAGAGGTGGTCATAAACCTGTGGGACCAGGTGGAGAAGGTGGGGGAGGGGGCAAATTGAGAACCCATATGTGGAAAGAATGAAATTGCAGATGATCGGCAGGGTTTCTGGAAGAATCTCAAAACTGAGAGGGAAGACCAGGAGATCTTTCAATCAGATAGCGGTGGGAAAGATTAGTAGTGTCACTCTTCACTGGCTGTTGAACGAGGGGACGGAGCGCTTATGGGGCTGTCCTGCGTGCAGTGATGTCTGTTCTTAGCTCAATTCAACTCGTGCAATCTATATATTATTGTTTATCTTCTTCTTCTTCTGCGTTCATCCAGAGTTTTTTTTTCGGATGTGATTGCGTTGTGCCTGTTTATAGCAAAGCTGCGTTCTTGCGCCGTTAGGCCGACACATCCGACTTCTGCGGGCATTTGTTGACCGGGTTAACCATCCCGGTGTTATTGTTTATTATCTTCGTTATTCAAATTCACTACAGGAAAACATTGTTTTGAAAATCTATAGATTTCAATTTTCTGCTGTCTAGTTCTATCTCTCCTCATTCTATGAATGTCGATCAAAACAGTGAATTGATTTGCTTTTGAAGCAAGCTTACTGATCATCTCAGATGAGCCCTCCAACAGATAAGCCTATGTTCCATACCATTGATGACTTGTTAAACTTATAAAAGAACGAATGGGACAAATCACTGCAGTAATGGTTCACTGCAAATCGTAGTTCATCCAAAATCTGACATCGAGGCTAGTCAGTCTCTCAGCTAAGATCTTGTATTGTCTCGTGTCGACTCTGTAGCCAACTCGTCAAGTGAGTGTGGTGCATTTGAAACTGGAGTTCTGCAATGCGGTAGGAACACCACGTTGTAACAGTCATCGAAGCCAAGGAAATGTCGGCCGAAGTCCAACATCCTGCCAATGGTAGTGTGAAACCTCTTGCGAGGATTGCATTCCGCAGCATAGACGGTGTGAAGGTTGTGGCGCCCTCACCCACAACTCACAACAAAGTCACTCAGAGGAAGAACAGGCTTCCTGGAGACAAGCTGGAGTGTGGCTCCGTGAGCCATGAACCGGGTACAAAGAAGGCAACATGGCTGCAATGACGTGTGCCTTTTTTCCCCATCAAGAATGATGATGACCATTCACTTCATCCAGTGGGGTTGAAAGTATGGAGCCATGAGTTCTAAGATGGCTGGTAAGACCTATTTTGGCTCGAAATGTTCTTTCAAAATGTGGGCAAAGAATGCTTGGCGTTCCAGGAGGAGGACCTCCTGCAGTGGTTTTTCTGTCCAACTCTCTTCCCCCCCCCCCCCCCCCCCCACACAGTTCTTGCAGTTGTGTTTGCTCCACAAGTGACGGCACCTTTTCGTAATGATGACGAATTTCGGTCTTTGTCAGCAGTCTCCCAAGTGTCGTAATGAATTCCAAAATATTTTAGTGACGTGTACCGTAGGAGAGGAGAGCGACAGAGAACGGTAGGGAAAGAAGCTGGCTCCTCACGGCCGACGGTGCTTGAATATGTGTGAGGGCACGAAGCCCCGGGTGCACGATGTTCTCCTCCCCGATGGAGGCGTGACGTTGGGAAACAATTCAACGTCGCGAAACAGGGCACGAACTAACAACAGGAGAAAGATATCTGGAGTCATGTCCGGGTGCGTTATCTCCCAGAGAGTGTCAGGAAGGTTAAATAAAAAAATCTGGAAAGGGAGAACCTCATCTGACGATTAGAAACCTGATGTGCTTACTCCCCGATGGAACTGTTATCACTGTCTGTAAAAAGTGAAACAAACGGGACACTAATTTTCACTGGTTAAAAATTGATCACCAGGCATGTCCCTTCCTTCTTCCCCCAGGTCATGAAAGGCACAGACTAAAGGAAATCACCACATCACGAACGATCAGTTTACGTGAATTCCACTGTAGCCATAGTGTTTGCACGCAACTTCCTTGTCACGGAACATCAGCGGTCTATTTATAGATGGCTCTGTCCACACAGCAGACAATTTGTTCGTTCGGAAACATTCTGTGTAATGTGTTTACTGGCATCAATGTTGGATCCTGTCATTTGGTTGTAGTTTTCACACAACTTCTACATGTTTGATGAGTTACTACACAAACTTCACAGTTACTTCTTCAAAATATTCCTTTTTTCCCTCACGATAATATTGTAATGAGCAAACAAGCTGAAAAACATCTAATGGCATCGGAGATGTGGTTTCTGAGGACAATACAAAAAATACCATGGCCAGATTGAAAAACCAATGAGTAAGTCCTACAGTAAGCAAATGAAAACCGTAAACTGATTAGAGAAATTAGACGTAGACAGTCAACAATTTTTGGACACATTATAAGAAGAAATACATTAGAGAACTTGGTGACAACTGGCAAGATCGTGGGAAAAGAGCAACAGGAAAGCAGTGAAGTAAATATTTGGATGGCTTGGCCACGTGGTATGGTTGAGACAAGAATAAGGAGCTGATCCACGACTCTGGTGATCATGTGAGATGGCGAAACATGACCGCTCGCGCTGATCGGCATGCACATGATGATGAATATTGTCAAGGGTTTTCAGTCTTATTATGAATAAATGACACACAACAACGAGAAATAGACGGTCAGCTTTACTAGAACACGATCATAAGTAATAAAATGGGCGTTGCGGCTAAAACCTTCGTCAGCACGGGAGAAAAAAAAAAAACACAAAAAGACACAACTACATAAAAAACACTTCATGAAAATATAAATATACATGTTATATAGCTCTATCCTTGTTGTGGGATTGGCACGTCTTTCACTGGATCCGCACGAATGATTCCGAGAAATGACTGGCAGTCTTATTGCACGTTTTATACATTTATATGAATACGTTTAAGGCACATACTTTGTTTGAATAACAGAAGAACAGAAATAATTGTCATTACAAAGAAAAATTGTGTACTTAAATGCAATATCAAAGTAGATAGAGCCAATCTGAAACATGTCAAATGTCAATTTATTCAAGTATTTAGGAACTTTAATAACAGCAGATGGAAGATGTATAAAGAAAGTTAAATATAGAATAGCCCATGCAAAGACAGCATCTCACCAGATGAAGAATATTTTCTGCAATTTATCTCTGTCAATCTAGGTGAGGTCAAGAGTTCTTATTAATAGCCATATTGAGCCACTCCTGATGTACAGAAGCGAATCGTGGACAATTAGCAGACAAGTGAGGAATTATATGCAAGCTGCGGAGATGTGGTTATAAAGTAAGAGAGCGCCATGGACGAATAGAAATAGTAATGAAGATATCTTAAAAGATGTTAACTCACCATGAGAATTGCTTGCTCGCATCAGGAGAAAGGGGTCCACATTCTTTGGGCATGTCGGGGGGTGAGAGGGGGTGGTGGTGGAAGAGCAAGGTTATGTTGTCACAACGGGAATGCTAGACGGGAGGGGAGGCAGGAGGAGACAGCGGTAGAATAAGATGGACAGTTTGACATTATAGCATGGAGGAAACTTTGGTATCAGAAATGATTGGCAGCACACAAGACAGAAGGCTGTGAATAGACAAGATCACCAACGCCACACGGCATGGACTGTAAGATGAAGTTTAACGGCAGACAGACAGTTCTTTCCGTATCGTTGCAAGCTATTTATCAGGTATTTATCTAACACACACCATTTTTTGTGGTATCATTGTCTGTCTGTCTGTCTGTCTGTCTGTCTGTCTGTCTGTCTGTCTGTCTGTCTGTCTGTCTGTCTGTCTGTCTGTCTGTCTGTCTGTCTGTCTGTCTGTCTGTCTGTCTGTCTGTCAGACTCTCTTTCTACCTCACTCCTGTTTCTTTCTATCAGTCTGCCAGTTTCTCCCTGTCCCTGCCCATCTAACTGTTCACTCTTCGTCCGTCTATTCCTTTCTCTGCTTCTTCTTCTCCTCACAGTCCACATATAAATTTATTTATTTCAGTATCTTCAGCTTTCTGTATTTTCTGTCAGTCTCTTTCTCTTTCTGTCTATTTCTTTCGTTCATTCTCTGTCACTGCCCATCACTCAACCCGCCTCTCTCCCACTCAATCTGTTCATGTCCGTTTCTTTCTATTAATTGCACGCTTTCAATCTCTCTATCTGTCCCAGTTTATGGTTGCAAATACCCCGGGAAGGTTAACCCGGTCAACAAATGTCCGCAGAAGTCGGGTGTGTCGGCCTAACGGCGCAAGAACACAGCTCTGCTGTAAACAGGCACAACGCAATCACGTCCGAAAAAAAACTCCGGATGAACGCAGCAGAAGAAGAAGATTTCAAAATACTTATCACACACACATACGCAACTTCTCTCTCTCTCTCTCTCTCTCTCTCTCTCTCTCTCTCTCTCTCTCTCTCTCTCTCTCTCTCTCTCTCTCTCTCTCTCTTTTCTTATCCTTTCTCAGACTTTTTCTATCTTTTTGCCCCACCCTATGACTGGCTGTCTGCCTTTCTCTCTCTCTCTCCCCCTCTGTCACTCTAGGTCTCTTTCTCTCACCTACTCTCTCTCTCTCTCTCTCTCTCTCTCTATCTCTCTCTCTCTCTCTCTCTCTCGATGTCTTTATCTCTCTATATTTGCACCTCTCCCCCATCTCTCTCTGTCTCAAGCTCTCATAGGCTGTCTGTGAAGAAATGACATTTACACAGCAAGACAAACCAAACACTGAAAACTAAATGCCATGAATGACATTTAAAATTATCTCATCATTTCCCTCTCCTTTGATGTCATCATTTCTCCATCTTGAGACAATTTCAACTTCTCAATTCCCGTTCTCCCAGACTATCTTTCATCTCCGCGTCTTGCTCACGCGTTCTCCTAAGTGCTCACATGTCGCGCGCCATTACATAATGACGTCACATGAAAGTACCCGCTGCCCGCAGTAATTGCCAGGTGAAACCAACCTAGTGCAAACTGGCCGGAACTTGTCCTGGCAAGGCAATCAAATCGTGACACAGGCTATTTATGTCAACATTTGTCAACAAATTTGTTGATAGAATCTTCTTCTTCTTTTTTTATTTATTTATTTTTTATTTATTTATTTATGTTTTGTGTTGCTTCTTTTAAGAGTGGTAAACAGGCACAACGCAACCACATCCGAGAAAGAAAAAAAACTCCGGATGAACGCAGAAGAAGAAGAAGAAGAAGAAGAAGAAGAAGAAGAAGAAGAAGAAGAAGAAGAAGAAGAAGAAGAAGAAAGAAACGGACACAGATCGATCGAGGGAGAGAGAGGCGGGTACAGAGAGAGAGAGAGAGAGAGAGACAGACAGACAGACAGACAGACAGACAGACAGACGGAGAGAGCCGGAGACGTGAACAGTTAGATCGGCAGGGACAGAGAGAAACAAACTTCTTCTTCATCTTTGTTCACGGCAAAAGAAATAGTTGGGAAACACCTGAGGTCATTGAAACAATATGTTGAATATATTTGCAAGTGTTGACTAGCGTGTGTAGAAGAGGGAACACGTACAAATCAGGGGGCACAAGAGACAATAGAGAGAACGACAGTAATAGGCCCAAAGAGACTGCAACATACCACCAGTGACCGCAAAACCAAATGTACTTGGACGTTTGACCAACTGGACAACTGTTGACGAACGTCTTCACTATATGGGTAAAGAATCACCATCAACTATAGAGTACGGCATCATTTTTCTTATTATTATTATACTTCTTCTTTATTCTACTCTCCGTTTCCTTTTTTCTTAATTCTTCTTCTTTCTAATTTCCTTTGTTCTTCTTCTCATCCTTCTTCTTTGTTTTAATCTATTACTGTGCGAGACATCAGATTGGTTTGACATCAAGCAAGGAGTCCGTCAAGGCTGTGTGCTGTCACCCAATTTGTTTAACCTGTACGCCAAAAATATAATGAGAAATGTCAGAGATGATATAAACCAGGGAGAAATATGATGCCCCAAATATTGGTGGTCATGAAATACCAGAGACTCGATATGCTGATGATACAGTATTACTATATACATCACAGACTGGTATAGAAAACTTAATAGCCTCAACCCAAAGAAATAGTGAAAATCACAACTTTATATCGTAACATAGCAAAAACAAAGATAATGCGTACAGATAAAACTACAATGGAGGAAGAAATATATGTTAATGAAGGAGGTTTGGAGGAGGTGGAAAAGTTTGAATATCTTGGGTCATTGATTACCAACAATGGTGACACAATGAAAGAAATTAAACGACGATTATTAATTGCACTTCAAAGACTAAAACAACTGAATAAATTATGGAGTGGAACAGATAGAACTACAAAAATTAGATTTTTAAGAGCATGCATCTTTCCCATTGCAACATACGCCTGTGAGACCTGGACACTTAATAAACAAGCTGAACAGCGCATAAATGCTTTTGAATATAAATGTTATAGACGGGTTCTAAGAATATCTTGGGCAATGAAAAGAACAAATGCATCCATACTTCAGTAGCTGAATATTGAAGAGGGTTGGCTATTAAAGATGATAAAACAACGAAAATTGATCTATTTTGGTCACTTGAAACGTTACGAAAGTTTGGAGAGAACAATAATGTAGGGGTATATGCTTGGGAAGAGAGGAAGAGGAAGGCCAAAGAGAAGATGGATGCAGGATGTGGCAGATGATCTCCAGATGTGTGTATCATATGCAGGACATCTTGCTTATGATTGAGAGGTTTGCTGGAAGGTTGTTATGGGAGCGAGGTTCTGCAAAGGACATGCTACTGAATGAATTAATGGATGAATGAATGAATGAATGAATGGATGAATGTGCTACCAGTATATCCACCTGCTTACCTTCCTACTACCTACCTACCTGTCTGTCTACTTATCTACATTCACACCTGTCTATTACCTACCTACCTGTCTGTCTACTTATCTACATTCACACCTGTCTATTACCTACCTGTCTGTCTGTCTGTCTGTCTACTTATCTACATTCATACCTGTTATTACCTACCTACCTGTCTGTCTGTCTACTTATCTACATTCATACCTGTTTATTACCTACCTGTCTGTCTACTTATCTACATTCATACCTGTCTATTACCTACCTGTCTGTCTACTTATCTACATTCATACCTGTCTACTACCTACCTGTCTGTCTACTTATCTACATTCATACCTGTTTTTTACCTACCTGTCTATCTACTTATCTACATTCTACCTGTCTACTACCTACCTGTTTGTCTACTTATCTACATTCATACATGTCTATTACCTACCTGTCTGTCTGTCTACTTATCTACATTCATACCTGTCTATTACCTACCTGTCTGTCTACTTATCTACATTCATACCTGTTTACTACCTACCTGTCTGTCTACTTATCTACATTCATACCTGCCGATTACCTACCTACCTACCTGTCTGTCTACTTATCTACATTCATACCTGTCTATTATCTACCTACCTGTCTGCCTGTCTACTTGTCTACATTCATACCTGTCTATTACCTACCTACCTGTCTGTCTGTCTACTTATCTACATTCATACCTGTCTATTACCTACCTACCTGTCTGTCTGTCTACTTGTCTACATTCATACCTGTCTATTACCTACCTACCTGTCTGCCTGTCTACTTGTCTACATTCATACCTGTCTATTACCTACCTGTCTGTCTGTCTGTCTGTCTACTTATCTACATTCATACCTGTCTATTACCTACCTACCTGTCTGTCTACTTATCTACATTCATACCTGTCTATTACCTACCTACCTGTCTGTCTGTCTGTCTACTTATCTACATTCATACCTGTCTATTACCTACCTACCTGTCTGTCTGTCTACTTATCTACATTCATACCTGTCTATTACCTACCTGTCTGTCTACTTATCTACATTATACCTGTCTATTACCTACCTGTCTGTCTGTCTACTTATCTACATTCATACATGTCTATTACCTACCTGTCTGTCTGTCTACTTATCTACACTCATACCTGTCTATTACCTACCTACCTGTCTGTCTACTTATCTACATTTATACCTGTCTATTATCTACCTACCTACCTGTCTACTTATCTACATTCGTACCTGTCTATTGCCTACCTACCTACCTGCCTACCTACTTACACACCTCCCTACCAACTTATCTACTTTCTTAACCCCTGACTGCCAGTCTACTTATTTCTTACCCATTTACCTGCCTGTTTACTTACCTAACTTCCGTCTGCCTACCGAAATACATACCTACCTTCCTCCCTCCTTCTCTCTCTCTCCCTCCCTCCCAACCTACCTACCTTCCTACCCACCCAGCTACCTATCTACTTAGCTACCTACCTACCAACCTATCCCCCTACTTTCCATGAAGCTGGACAAAAGAAACACTTCAAAAGATAACATTGTATCCTCCATCAACAATACATTTCTCAGATGCAGCAAACAGACCTGTCATGTTAGAAGTGAAATGTCAAATCAATCCATTCCTGTTTACTTGATCTTTTCCACTATATGCCAACTTGTCATTTACGCAATGTCACAGACGGCACACAAATCAAGTATTTCTGTTTGCTTTCAGATTTTCTGAAATCTGGCAGTTACATGATCTCTATTTCAGAATGAAGTCTTATTTTATGTTATACAGACAAATGTTACTTTGATGTTGTGTCCGATTCCACGTGAAAGGAAAGTAGGTTTCGTTATTTGTGATCGGGAGCGGGGGTGGTCGGGTGATGATGGGAGGACACGTTGTAGGGGATATAGAGAACTAGAAATAAATATAAAGCTTACAAGTAGCAAATGTAATAAATACATCACTGTCATTGAATGTCAGAGAGAGAGAGAGAGAGAGAGAGAGAGAGAGAGAGAGAGAGACGAGGGAGAGAGAGACGAGGGAGAGAGAGACGAGTGAGAGAGAGAGAGAGAGATGGCTCGGTGTCTTTCCGTTGAGTTATTGAGTTAAGTTGAATTGAGTTGAGTCAAGAACTGACATCACTGCACTCGGGGCATTCCCTTAAGCGCTCAGCCCTCATCTTCAACAGCCAGCGTAGAGTTCCAGTACTAAAGGTGCCCGTTGCAATCTGATTATATGTCCATCTTGCTTTACGTCATCTCTCTCCGTAGAGCTGCGTAACATGAGCGTGGCACAAAGCATGAACTCCGTAGCTCCAGCCACGACCCTTATAGTCTCCGAGAAAATTGCACCCGTGAACCGAACCCACAACCTTCGGCGAGCGTGCAGGCGTCGTAACCACTTGGCCACGGAGACTGCCTCACGGGCAGGGAAATGGCAAAAGGTAGGACTTTTCGGCAGGCCGTGATTAGAGCAATGCCCTGCCAAGGCCTGCAACATAATAATCGTGATGATGATGATGATGAGGGATATTATCGTATGCTTGTTCTCTCTAGCTTATTGCTTTTATTTTAGGACAGCATCTGATCGACTCCTTAGACGACACTCAACCCACAGAGAACAACGCATTCGGGCGTTCAACCAGGCTTAAACTGGTACCATGAGCAAGGACACACCTCACTGGCTGCTGGACAAGGAGACGGAGTACGTGAGGGAATGACCCTAGTGCGATGATGTTGAATTTTTATTTAATATTTATAGCACCACATCTACACCCAGTCAATTTTATTAATGGTCCATTTTTGAGAAATATCAACAAATATGATGATCCAAAACAATATTTTCCAATAATGAATTTGAATAATCAAGACAAAAACAAGCGATTGCACGATTTCTTGCTTGGCATATTTCGCAGCATCTCGTGAAGTCTAAAAACAGTTAGTTGCATATCACTTACAGGACGTCGCAGTCAACCCCAGTATATTTGTCTGTTCGTGATTTCTTGGTAAGTTTACGTTCAGTAGTTTGCCATTGCTTTCTGAACGAGCGACACCCATACCATTTTCAGAAGAAAAAAACAACGCGGGGCTGTCTGCTGTCAAATCGCACGCAGCTGTGTTTCGAACATGGGTATGCGGGATTACGAACACTGTCCGTAACCCGCCTTCGTCACGGAGCGGTACATACTGCATTTACAATAAAACCAACTTTGTGCAAACACAAAGACATGATAGTCAGTTTAAAACTACCATGGCAGCCAATTGAAATTACTGTGTGAATATGTGTCTTGTATATTTCAGCTTGATGAATTTATCTAATTAATTTAGTTTATGTGCGATTTCTGCAGTATGTACCAAATGTGATATACGCCAGGCTATACATCATGCAATCTATTGTTTGTGCCTTCGTTATTTAAACACAACCGGTCTCTGTGGCCTAGGGCTTGCGAACGCGGTTTGTGAGCCCGTATACCCGGGTTCGAAACACGGCGGTGCTGGTTTTTTTCGAAAAAGGTATAGGGGCCGGTCGTTCAGAAAGCAATGGCAAACTACTGAACGTAACACTTGCCTAGTACATCAACAGCAGCTGAAAATGCTGGTGTTGACTGCAACGTCCCGTAAGGGATACGCAACACAATTTTTTTTTTTTAAATTTAAACACATTTACCCACGGATCATGACTTGGGTAATCGTAAAATACAGTATTCAATGGCTGTAAATCTGTAGTTAGACCATTGCTTGTTGTAAATGTATGTTTACTAATGTGTACAGCTATTTTCTCTTTCCGCAGGACATACATCGCACTGATTACCGTTGAACGTGAAGGCAACAATCAATCGCTACAACTCAATCAAGAAATCACAAGATCTCCATAATTAAGCGCGTGATCAGACTGTATTCTACCGCCCCGTGGCACTAGATGATGCCCCGTCAAACATGGCGGTGAATCTGACAGACGTGATTACTATGGCCACGCTAGAGGTCAACACAACGACCTTCACTACCAAGGTTACCACCGACTACACCATAACCCCAACGGCTGTGGAAACATTTGCTGCGGTTATAATGACAATCTTAATTATGTTCACCTTCCAGGCAAACCTGTGGATTATAATAACGGTTATGGTCACTCCCCAGTTGAGGTCATGCATGACCAACATTTTTGTTGTGAATTTGTGCACCGTTGACCTACTGGCCTCGCTGGTGGCTATGCCTGTATCTGTGGTGACCTTTCTGAGGGGTCAAGATGCTCCATCGAAGGAGGTGGGTTGATCGTGGTTGTTATCTGCATGGTTATTTGTTTATCTGCGTGGTTATTTCTTTACCTGCATGGTTATTTGTTTAGCTGCATGGATATTTGTTTACCTGCATGGTTATTTGTTTATTTGCATGGTTATTTATTTACCTGTATGGTTATTTATTTATTTGTATGGTTATTTGTTGATCTGCATGGTTATTTGTTTATCTGCATGCTTATTTGTTGATCTGCATGGTTATTTGTTTATCTACATGGTTATTTGTTTATCTGCATGGTTATTTGTGTATCTGTATGGTTATTTGTTTATTTGAATGGTTATTTGTTTATTTGTATGGTTATTTGTTGATCTGCATGGTTATTTGTTTATCTACATGGTTATTTGTTTATCTACATGGTTATTTGTTTATCTATATGGTTATTTGTTTATCTGCATGGTTATTTCTTTACCTGCATGGTTATTTGTTTATTTGAATGGTTATTTGTTTATCTGCATGATTATTTGTTGATCTGCATGGTTGTTTGTTGATGTGCATAGTTATTTGTTGATGTGCATGGTTATTTGTTGATCTGCGTGGTTATTTGTTTATGTGCATGGTTATTTGTTGATCTGCCTGGTTATTTGTTGATCTGCCTGGTTATTTGTTGATCTGCCTGGTTATTTGTTGATCAGCATGGTTATTTGTTGATCTGCGTGGTTATTTGTTGATCTCCATAGTTATTTGTTGATGTGCATAGTTATTTGTTGATCTGCATGGTTTTTTTGTTGATCTGCATGGTTATGAGTGGATCTGCATGGTTATTTGTTTATCTACATGGTTATTTGTTTATCTGCATGGTTATTTGTTTATCTGTATGGTTATTTGTTTATCTGCATGGTTATTTGTTTATCTACATGGTTATTTGTTTATCTGCATGATTATTTGTTTATCTGTATGGTTATTTCTTTACCTGCATGATTATTTGTTTATCTGTATGGTTATTTCTTTACCTGCATGGTTATTTGTTTATTTGAATTGTTATTTGTTTATCTGCATGATTATTTGTTGATCTGCATGGTTGTTTGTTGATGTGCATGGTTATTTGTTGATCTACCTGGTTATTTGTTGATCTGCGTAGTTATTTGTTGATCTGCCTGGTTATTTGTTGATCTCCATGGTTATTTGTTGATCTGCCTGGTTATTTGTTGATCTGCGTAGTTATTTGTTGATCTGCCTAGTTATTTGTTGATCTACCTGGTTATTTGTTGATCTGCGTAGTTATTTGTTGATCTGCCTGGTTATTTGTTGATCTGCATGGTTATTTGTTGATCTGCATGGTTATTTGTTGATCTCCATGGTTATTTGTTGATCTGCATGGTTATTTGTTGATCTGCGTAGTTATTTGTTGATCTGCATGGTTATTTGTTTATCTGCCTGGTTATTTGTTGATCTCCATGGTTAGTTGTTGATCTGCATGGTTATTTGTTGAGCTGCCTGGTTATTTGTTGATCTGCCTGGTTGGTTGTTGATCTGCGTGGTTATTTGTTGATGTGCATGATTATTTGTTGATCTTCATGGTTATTTGTTTATAGACATTGTTATTTGTTGATCTGCATGGTTATTTGTTTATCTGCCTAGTTAGTAACTTGTTGATCTTCTTGGTTATTTGTTGATCATTTGTTGATGTTTGTTTGATTCAGTGCCGAAGAATAACATATCGCCGCACGTGACGTACCATTTGGACAGAAGGATTATATATCGCCATACTAGGGCCATCGTGTTATGTGTTTTGTTTCGTGGTATCTTCCACAATTTCAATGCTCTGTGAACGGAACTTTACATTATAATATTAATTTATGTGATTGTGTACCATGTTTTCTCCAAACCCACTTCCTGTTTGGCGCTGAATCATGATAATCTGTGTAACGTGCGTTATAACCGGCGCTGTGGAAACGAGGTTACCAACGCCAAATACGACAGTTCAAAAAAGAAATTGCAATAACTACAGCAGCCGGCCCCCTGGCCGAGGAGTTAGCAGCTTTCTCCGTAACCCCGAATACTCTCGTGGTTGACGTGAGTCCACGAGAATTGGAAGCGGTTCGAGTCGCACCAGTGACTTATGAGAGTATGGAGCCGGTCGCTCAGAAAGTCGTGGCGTGCTGATGAGCGTAATCTAGCCTAGGAATCAACATACAGCTGAAACTTGCTGATGTTGACCGCAATATCCTGAAACAGGATGGAAACGCGGGGAAAGAAAAAAGAAAATAACTACAGCACGTAGCGTACAGTCAGACAGCCTTCTAGTAATTCATGTTTTAATGTAGCGGTTGCCTGAACTAGACGGGGTCGAAATATCGATTGAGTTATTGATAAATAGATACAGCTAAACTCGTGTGGTGTACGTCGTGCAACTACCAGGTTGATATCACCACGCAGACTGGCAAAACGTGGATTGGCAGGTCTCAGATCTATGGCAGCGGACTTCGTGTCGTCACTGTGGTATCTTATCCATGTTAACACGTTGTGTATGTTTGCTGATGAAGGCTTGTCGCGGCAACGTCCTTAGGGCCTGGTCTGCCCTGCTATGACATTTAATCTTTAGGTTGCATTTTCTCCCACCAGGATAAGGCTTGTACTCTCCAACTCTCCGAAGCTGTTATATGAAAATATAAAATAAAAATAATTAGTTATATGTGGTTCCTGCCAGAGAGAGAGAGAGAGAGAGAGGGAGAGAGAGAGAGAGAGAGAGAAAGAGACAAACAGAGAGACAGACATAGAAATAGAGAGAGAGAGCGTTATAGAGAGAGAGACAGAGACAGAAAGACAGACAGACAGAGAGTTAGACAGAGACAGAGAGACAGGCTGAGAGACAGACCGAGAGACAGACAGAGATAGAGAGTTAGAGAGAGACAGAGAGACCGAGAAAGAAACAGAGAGAGAGAGAGACAGAGACACAGACAGAGAGACAGACAGAGAGACAGACAGAGAGACCGAGAAAGAGACAGAGAGATAGAAAGAGAGACAGACATAGAGAGAGAGAGACAGAGTTACAGAGAGAGAGACAAAACAAAGACTGTCACGGTGAACATACCTTACCATTAACTCAAACTAGACAGAGTTACAGAGAGAGACAAAACAAAGACTGTCACGGTGAACATACCTTACCATTAACTCAAACTAGACAGAGTTACAGAGAGAGAGACAAAACAAAGACTGTCACGGTGAACGTACCTTACCATTAACTCAAACTAGACAGAGTTACAGAGAGAGACAAAACAAAGACTGTCACGGTGAACATACCTTACCATTAACTCAAACTAGACAGAGTTACAGAGAGAGACAAAACAAAGACGGTCACGGTGAACATACCTTACCATTAACTCAAACTAGACAGAGTTACAGAGAGAGACAAAACAAAGACTGTCACGGTGAACGTACCTTACCATTAACTCAAACTCAGTCAACAGAAATCAGAATGGGGGAGATACAGTTTAAAATGATGTAAAGAACAAGAGAATCAACTTCATTGCACCAGGTTTAAACCCGTTTGGCTCGGTCTCTCTCAGCAGGGCTGCCTGCCGAAAGCTTCCCACAAAGCAAGAACTCGGTTGCTACAGCGACGACCCCCAGGAGTCTCCGAGAAAAAGCACTCGTGAACCCAACGATGTGGGCTGGTATCAATCCCACGACCTTCGGAGCGTGAGGCAGGCGGAGTAACCACATGGTAACGGAGACTCCCAGTGGGGAGATGAATGGGGGGGGGGGGGAACAACAACAATAATAATAATAACAATAATAATAATAATACAGCCAAACGTCAGTTTTCGTTGCCTTCGATTATCATAGCTTTCGGTTTTCGTCGATTTTTTCCTAGAAAAATCTGTCTCGGTTTTCGTTGATTGCCTCGAATGTCGTCGGCGTGCCCACATGACCTCACTGCTAATTTTGCAAAATCAAAGGGACCCACGCGTTCTTCTGCTCAGTTTGGCGTTGTTTTTCGTTGTGTGAGCATCACTTGCTAATAATGAAATATGAGGCGGCATTAAAATTGCTAAAATCGGTGGCATGTACTGGAAGTCGCCATTCACGATAAGTTCCAGTGTGGCGGAAAAGGAAGCAATAAAGGAGTCTAATGTAGCGAAAGACATGAATGTGCTAAGGAAACAGAGATCGCAAACAATTGAAGATGTCGAACAGTTATTATTAATCTGAATAAATCACAATCAGTTAGATGGCGATTCTGTTTCGGAGGTAATCATATGTGAAAATACCAGACTGTCGTATGCCGATCTCATTAAGAAAATGCATGGGGCGAGTGCTAGTGTACTTAATGATTTTAAGGCCAACAGAGGATGGTTTGAAAAATTCAAGAGGTGCACTGGCATACAGTGTTACTAGGCCCGTCGAAGGTGCGAGTTCGGATAAGTCTAAGGCCAAAAAATAGTATTAAACACTATATTTATTCTCTATAAAATATGTTTTTTGGTATGTATTTTGGAGTTTCTAGGACGAATTATTGGATTTACTTTGAATAATATAATATTCAAATAATTGCCTCGGTTTTCGTCAGTTTCAGTTTTCGCCGATTGTTTTCGGACGGATTATCGAAGCAAACCGAGGTTTCACTGTAATAATAATAATAATAATACAGTAATAACAATACTATAATAATAATAATAATAATACAGTAGTAACAATACTAGAATAATAATAATATAATAATAATAATAATAATAAGACAGTAATAACAATAGAATAACGTAAACATAAGCTAAATCATAATACAATGAATCTGACGTTTGGATCTAAGTGACCTTCCTCAGAAACAACACAAAACAAAACGTAACCAAATATGAAAACACAAACACGCAAACACAGAAAAGTGTACACAATGGACGCTAACGGACGATCGCTATATCTGGGGACACGCAAGTCGTTCCTCCACCCCGAGGCGGACACACAACAGTGGGGTGCCCGTGAAGTTATGTCACGTGCTAGTTGAGCGGTTGCATATCAATAATTAAAACATAAGAAAGTCCGCATGGCAGAGTGGGTAAGAGCGCTCGGTCTTAAGCTTCTGGTGTGCTGATGCCGAGGTAGCAGGTTCAACCCCTACACCTGTTAGTTGGACTAAAATATTGACTTCCCTGATTTGGTGACGTAAATTTTACGTGCCCTTGTAGTCGGAGTGGGTTCACCTGATGGCGCGGGACACTGGTACAAGGGAAAGCTAGCCCACGCGCAAAAATAAATCCTGGATTGACTATGCTCAAGTTCTAAGCCATCTAACGAAAACAATATTAAAACAAACAACCAAATAAATAAAGAAAACAAGTCAAGTCCATGTGACTATCTTCCCTAGGTTTGTGCTGTCAACGGATTCTTCAACACGTTCGTCATGACCTCCTCCATGCTTTCCTTGTGCGCTGTCTCGGTGGAGAGGTACTACTCCATTGCTCTGCCCATGCACCACGCCGGACATGCCACGCCCTGCATCTACCTGATCGTCGTCGCCTTCATCTGGTCCACAGGTGTTATTTTATCAGTTCTACCCCTGGCAGGCGTCAGTTCCTACAGGTAGGATTATCATATTTAAGAAGGGAAGTGCTTAGTTCCTGCAACCGTTGAATTTTAACGCTTCCATTTAAACATTTATTTTAGTTCCAACAGGTAAGTTTGTAATTCCTTACACAGGAAATTTATAATTCTCACAGACAGCAAGTAAATTGCTCAATATAGAATGGTCAGTATAGCTCTTGTCTTCAACTTGATTGCAGAGAATGTTCTTAATCCTGTGTAGTGTTGCCTTTGTTTGGATTATTGGACATTTAACGTCCTTAGATCATCTTACATCATCATCATCGTGTGCTATGCCGGTAAGCGTGGGCGGTCATGTTTTGCCATCTCACTCGATATATATATGTGTGTGTGTGTGTGTGTGTGTTTGTGTATGCGTACGTGCGTGCTGATGGGGCTGATGATATAAGTGACAACAATTCTAACGAAAGCACTTCTTTCCTCCTCAGCTACCACCCAGCAAAGAGGGCTTGTACCTACACCTCCCAGGCCAACACTACCTCAGGCAGCACATTCATCATCCTCATATTTGTCATTTCCTTTCTCGTCCCTTCGCTGGTCATGATCGCCATGTATGTGAAAATCTTCTGCGTGGCCAGAAAGGCTGCAGCAACTGTAGGACCCAGACCTAGAGCCACCATCACGGAAGATCCCGGACATGGAAGCAGAACTGAACACAATTCTAACAGACAACCAATATTTACCATCTCAACACCCACAGCTGCGACAAACATCCAGTCAAAGATATCTCACTCAGACCTACAGCGGGCTGTTTCAATAAATGATTCTGAATATCCAAAGACAAAATTCTCTAAAGGAAATATGATGCCTACAGAAGATTATAGTATTGGCCAAGGGGAGGTTGTCAGCAATGCATCTCTCCAGCTGCCAGCGGAAAACAAGCACGGCAGTAAACAAGAAGGAACTCGCCAGGGGACAACATGGCTACACGATCATCTACATCGGGGCAAAGCTCATTGTAAGTTTCTGTGCGCTTGCAGCAAGAAAGAACCTGCTAGAAATACGTCCTCAACCATCTCAGTGTCTCACGTACAGTCTCCAGACTCAGCGCTCATCCCCGCAAGTAATAGAACAGAAGAAAACGTACAGACCAATCCCAAGGATAACTGTCATGGGGTCTCCATTGCTGTAGGAAAGGTGAAGACCAGCCACTCCAAGGCTCTTAGAACGTTGATGCTAATTGTTGTCACACATTTGATTTTGTGGGGTCCGTACTTTGTGTGCCAGATTTACGAACTATCGCGCGGGAAGACGGTCTCACAAGTTGCAGAAATCGTCACAACATGGCTGAGTTTTATTAGCTATACGGCAAATCCGTGTCTCTACGGTCTAATGAACAGAACTATCAGGGAGGAACTAGGTCAGCTTCTGAAGATTGCATGTGCCTGGGGTTGCTGCTGCAGTTGCTCTCAGGGAGCGGTCACTTGGAGACGCCCATGTCACAATCCTCCTGTAGACGATGTGGATGAGGAAGATGGATTTGGGGAGGGGGAAAACTTCTACCAGTTTTTACAGAGAACGCAAGCTAGTGACACTACGCCACAGGCCAATTTGGACGCAGAAAGAAATCGCTGACTTCCGCTCATCGTAAACAAAACATGGAACCTCTAGACCAAAAAATAAACTGCTGTTTTCATACTGTTGACATTTTGTAAATTTGATACGCATTCATCATCAAAAGAAGAACAACCTGATGTGCCTATTACATACCACCAAAAGAAAAGAATGATCAAATCAATAAGAAGGCCACCAAACTTTACTCAAGACGACTACGTTATGGACAGACCAGAACAGGTCATTCTTCTGCGCCTCAGAACAGGACACAATAGATTACGCAACCACATGTATACAAAATTCAAGATTGGTGACTCAGCCATGTGCACATGTGGATTGGGGTCGCAGACAGCAGAGCACATACTCCAGGATTGCCCAAACTACAACATACCCAGGCGAACCTTCTGGCCTAGAGAGACAACAGTGGAAGATAAACTCTATGGACCGCTGAATGAACTAAAAAAGACTGTTAGATTCATACAAGAGACAACATTGCAGTTATAAACATATTTCAGGCGAACGAAAGAAGAAGAAGATGATCATCGAATGATACAATGAGTTATATTTTCCTGTATACATGTGCAAGATTGATTTCCGCTGGCTTATCAGTTAGTTCGGTTTGCTTTGTTTCTTTCTTGATCACTTCTTGATCGGTTTGCTTTGTTTCGTTGATGATCACTTTGAGAAAGCAGTCAGAGTTTATGTATATGAAAAAGTTGTCCACCAGTATTCAAGCGCGAATGCTATTTGAAGGGTTATACTTCACCTTACCTACACCACCAGTGTTCAAGCATGAATGCTATTTGAATGGTTATACTTCATATTAAATACCCCACCGGCACTCAAGCATTGAAAAAAAATTAATTTGAAGAGTTATACGTCACTTTCACTTCCCTACCAGCTCTCTAGCATGAATGCTATTTGAAGGGTTATACAGGGTGTATTTTTAAAGACTGGTGTTTTTGAAAATATTGCTGTTCCAAGTTTTGTATTCACCCTCAGTGGAGTTCATGCAACAGAAAAGTTAAATACAAAACTTGGACCTGCAATATTTTCGAAACCTCACAATCATTAAACATACGCCCTATACTTTACTTTATCTACCCACCGGCGTCTGTGTCGAAGAGGTAGCGAATGCGATTCGTAATCTCACATTAACTACAATTTATACAAGGTTTTGATTGGTTACATTCCATATTATGATGAAAATATCTCAGGATTTGATTGGTTACATTCAAACATCACCCACACATACCTAAACAGCTACAAACATGACATTAACATTGCAAATATATTGTCTAATGTTTATGGAGGTCTTCTTGTCATCGGGCATGCTGAGAATCTGGTCAATAGGGCATTTTTTTATATATGTTTCAGGTATTTTATTATTCGAAATTAATTATTAATGTTAAAAGTTTGCTATCGTCTTCGTTTCTTCCTTCATATTTTGTTGTACAAGTTAAATTGTATGTATAGATCTGCATGTCATTAAAACAGGTTTCTGTCAGGATGACAGAATCGTATAATTTGGTGAGAAAACCGAACTTGTATCATAATGACAGAATCGTATAATTTGATGAGAAAACAGAACTTGTATCAGGATGATAGAATCGTATAATTTGGTAAGAAAACAGAACTTGTATCAGGATGAAAGAATCGTATAATTTGGTAAGTAAATTGTTTGCTCAATGATCGGTTTATTTGACATGTAATGTACCGCGTCGGCCATTTTCTCCTTCTGCCTGTCGTCTCTCACTGGAGCAAAGTCCCGCAACAAACTTACACCATGCCCTTTATAGACTTGATTATGGTTAGTTGGATTTGCATAAAAGTTGTTTGCAGGATGATTGGTTGACGTCCCCACATATGCTTACTGACATTCCCATGTTCTCGTTTGACATCCTCTCATATGCCTACGGATACTCTTATGACCTTATTTGACGCCCCAGCTGCATCTTCAAACCATCTTATAGCCTTGTTTGAAATCTTCAGCTGAGCCTTCAGACCATCTTATAGCCTTGTTTGATGCCCCAGCTGAGCCTTCAGACCATCTTATAGCCTTGTTTGACGCCCCAGCTGAGCCTTCAGACCATCTTATAGCCTTGTTTGATGCCCCAGCTGAGCCTTCAGACCATCTTATAGCCTTGTTTGATGTCCTAGCTGAGCCTTCAGACCATCTTATAGCCTTGTTTGATGTCCTAGCTGAGCCTTCAGACCATCTTATAGCCTTGTTTGACGCCCCAGCTGAGCCTTCAGACCATCTTATAGCCTTGTTTGATGCCCCAGCTGAGCCTTCAGACCATCTTATAGCCTTGTTTGATGTCCTAGCTGAGCCTTCAGACCATCTTATAGCCTTGTTTGATACCCCAGATGCACCTTCAGACCATCTTATAGCCTTGTTTGATGCCCCAGATGCACCTTCAGACCATCTTATAGCCTTGTTTGATGCCCCAGCTGAGCCTTCAGACCATCTTATAGCCTTGTTTGATGCCCCAGCTGAGCCTTCAGACCATCTTATAGCCTTGTTTGGTGCCCCAGAATCACCTTCAGACCATCTTATAGCCTTGTTTGACGCCCCAGCTGAGCCTTCAGACCATCTTATAGCCTTGTTTGAGATCTTGAGCTGAGCCTTCAGACCATCTTATAGCCTTGTTTGAGATCTTGAGCTGAGCCTTCAGACCATCTTATAGCCTTGTTTGAGATCTTGAGCTGAGCCTTCAGACCATCTTATAGCCTTGTTTGAGATCTTGAGCTGAGCCTTCAGACCATCTTATAGCCTTGTTTGAGATCTTGAGCTGAGCCTTCAGACCATCTTATAGCCTTGTTTGAGATCTTGAGCTGAGCCTTCAGACCATCTTATAGCCTTGTTTGAGATCTTGAGCTGAGCCTTCAGACCATCTTATAGCCTTGTTTGAGATCTTGAGCTGAGCCTTCAGACCATCTTATAGCCTTGTTTGAGATCTTCAGCTGCGAACAGATACTTTCATGGCATTGTCTGACACCTTCAGCTGTGCCCACAGACCCCCAAATGTGCCTACATACTCTCTTATGGCCGTGTTTGGCATTCCCAGTGACGTTCACATACCTTTGTATGACATCCCCAGCTGTGCCTGCATACCATCATTTAGCCTTGTTAGACATTCCCAGCTGTGCTAAATACCTTCATATGGCCTTGTTTGACATTCCCAGTTGTGCCTACATACCTTCATATGGCCGTATGTGACATCCCCACCTGTGCCTACATATCCTCATATGGCCGTGTGTGACAGCCCCAGCTGCGCCTACAGACCATCCCACGGCCTTGTGTGACAGCCCCAGCTGCGCCTACAGACCATCCCACGGCCTTGTTTGACATTCCCAACTGTGCCTACAAACCATCCCACGGCCTTGTTTGACATTCCCAACTGTGCCTACAGAGTCCCTTATTATCATCTTATTTGACTTTGAAGCCAAAATATTTATTACATTCTCCAACATGAAGTGTTATTTTGTATTAATTTTCTGCTGATGTCAAATACATTTCTATTTACATGAAAAATAAACATTGAATTCTCGGTTGTTTTCATTGCGGTATGTTGAATATGTCTGAACTATTACTGCTCTTGAAGGTAAGTCTACAGATCAACTGTATCTCTTGCAACACAGTTACATATAAGATTATTTCTGTATGTAGAATGTCAGGTCCTAGATATGGCTGAGTTACCATATGACAGTAGACGGTACTTCCTACTTTCTGTTAGCACCGAAGGTTGGGTAGCGCTTACCACATCCGACATACCACATTGTGCCATCGGCTTCGGGCGGAGGAGCGCAATTGGGAGGGTACAAGCCTTATCCTAGTGCGAGGAAATAAAGACTAAACGTCATGGCAGGGCAGACCAGGCTCTGAGTCTTGGTCGGCAGCTGGGATCTCCGACAGGCGGACAGTTAGAGTATTACTTTGCTGATCTGGCAGCTTCTGCAGCTTGTCTTGTTCCAGACGTATTGGTGTTACCTTTCGTCTGGAGTAAACTAGACAGGCTGAGAGAGGGATCATGCTGCATGGGGTACACATGTTATCTACATTTCAGCCCAGACTTTGTGTTATGGAGCGGTAAAACTCTATTTTACAAACTATCATCTGTCAAGACGGCAAGGTGCCAGTCAGTTAATCATATTAGTTGTATCTCTGTCAACACATGCACATATCAGTTGTATCTCTGTCAACACATGCACACATCAGTTGTATCTCTGTCAACACATATGTTGTATCTCTGTCAACACGTACACACATAAGTTGTATCTCTGCCAACACATGCAGCTATAAGTTGTATCTCTGTCAACACATGCACATATCAGTTGGATCTCTGTCAACATATGCAGATATAAGTTGTATCTCTGTCAACACATACAGATATAAGTTGTATCTCTGTCAACACATGCATATATCAGTTGTATCTCTGTCAACACGTATACACATAAGTTGTATCTCTGCCAACACATGCAGCTATAAGTTGTATCTCTGCCAACACATGCAGATATAAGTTGTATCTCTGTCAACACGTGTACATATAAGTTGTATCTCTGTCAACACATGTACATATAAGTTGTATCCCTGTCAACACATGCATACATATGTTGCATCTCTGTCAACACATGCACACATTAGTTGTATCCCTGTCAACACATGCACACATTAGTTGTATCTCTGTCAACACAAGCAGATGTAAGTTGTATTTCTGTTAACACAAGCAGATGTAAGTTGTATCTCTGTCAACACATGGAGATATAAGTGGTATCTCTGTCAACACATGCACACAATCAGCAGATGGGTGTACTACTGATCTGGTTGCCTGGCTCTCCAGCCCGCTCTCTCATCTGATATCACGATGAAGTCTATATTATTATTTCTGGCCCAGACGTTGAACCTGTCCACATCCACCTACCCCTGTCTTCATTTGCCTCCTCTCTTGTCTAACATGTCTCATATAAACCTAATTTCTCAAGCTCTTCTGCTGATGTGTCCCGTAGGTTTCATGTCTTTTTCTCATGGTTCGTGTGAGTAGCCTAGTAATACCGGAGCTGTTGATACCTCAGTGTCTTCTGCCTATGATATTCTCAATGTTAACTCTGTCCATGATATTCTCAACATTCTTCTCTGTTGAAAATATCTCAACTCTCTTCTCTGT
Organism: Cepaea hortensis; assembly: GCA_963921405.1. Taxonomy (NCBI): domain Eukaryota; kingdom Metazoa; phylum Mollusca; class Gastropoda; order Stylommatophora; family Helicidae; genus Cepaea; species Cepaea hortensis. The sequence continues at coordinate 5,612,719 of OY992882.1, forward strand.
TAAAGATTTCTCAACTCTCTTCTCTCTTGAAGATTTCTCAACTCTCTTCTCTGTTGAAGATTTCCCAACTTTCTTCTCTGTTGAAGATTTCTCAACTTTCTTCTCTGTTGAAGATTTCTCAACTTTCTTCTCGGTTGAAGATTTCTCAACTCTCTTCTCTGTTGAAGATTTCTCAACTTTCTTCTCTGTTGAAGATTTCTCAACTTTCTTCTCTGTTGATTTCTCAACTTTCTTCTCTGTTGAAGATTTCTCAACTCTCTTCTCTGTTGAAGATTTCTCAACTCTCTTCTCTGTTGAAGATTTCTCAACTTTCTTCTCTGTTGAAGATTTCTCAACTGTCTTCTCTGTTGAAGATTTCTCAACTGTCTTCTCTGTTGATTTCTCAACTTTCTTCTCTGTTGAAGATTTCTCAACTTTCTTCTCTGTTGAAGATTTCTCAACTTTCTTCTCTGTTGAAGATTTCTCAACTCTCTTCTCTGTTGAAGATTTCTCAACTTTCTTCTCTGTTGAAGATTTCTCAACTTTCTTCTCTGTTGAAGATTTCTCAACTTTCTTCTCTGTTGAAGATTTCTCAACTCTCTTCTCTGTTGAAGATTTCTCAACTTTCTTCTCTGTTGAAGATTTCTCAACTCTCTTCTCTGTTGAAGATTTCTCAACTTTCTTCTCTGTTGAAGATATCTCAACTTTCTTCTCTGTTGAAGATTTCTCAACTTTCTTCTCGGTTGAAGATTTCTCAACTCTCTTCTCTGTTGAAGATTTCTCAACTTTCTTCTCTGTTGAAGATTTCTCAACTTTCTTCTCTATTGAAGATTTCTCAACTTTCTTCTCTATTGAAGATTTCTCAACTTTCTTCTCTGTTGAAGATTTCTCAACTTTCTTCTCTATTGAAGATTTCTCAACTTTCTTCTCTGTTGATTTCTCAACTTTCTTCTCTGTTGAAGATTTCTCAACTCTCTTCTCTGTTGAAGATTTCTCAACTTTCTTCTCTGTTGAAGATTTCTCAACTTTCTTCTCTGTTGAAGATTTCTCAACTTTCTTCTCTGTTGAAGATTTCTCAACTCTCTTCTCTGTTGAAGATTTCTCAACTCTCTTCTCTATTAAAGATTTCTCAACTCTCTTCTCTGTTGAAGATTTCTCAACTCTCTTCTCTATTAAAGATTTCTCAACTCTCTTCTCTATTAAAGATTTCTCAACTCTCTTCTCTATTAAAGATTTCTCAACTCTCTTCTCTGTTGAAGATTTCTCAACTTTCTTCTCTGTTGAAGATTTCTCAACTTTCTTCTCTGTTGAAGATATTCTCAACATGTTTCTCTGTTCACACTATTCACAACACCAAAATACAGAGGTCACAAATCAAAGGTTGTACAATTTATTATCTGGCATATTTCGCAGCACCTCGTCAGTTGCATACTGCAGAGTTACATTACACATGCCAGGAATCATATTTCGGCTGAAATAAACAGTCACATAAATGATGGACGGAGGGAACAGCAGAGCCAATAGGAATATCGATACATGAAGCCCATAAGCAGGCTCTCTCCTGCTGTTTATAGTTCATCTCGATACTACAAGGTACAAGAGGAACCTGATGAGATGAGAGATGAGATGAGAAACAGTCACAATTCCAAAAGTATCAGTGACTCTGCAGAATGCACCTGACAAAATACAGCGAAATATGCAAGGCAATAAATTGTGCAACCTATTGTATGCGGTTTATGTGTGTACATTCACAACATTCTGATCTGTCCACGATACTCTCCCTCTTTGAGTCTGTACTGAAGTGGCTACGTTGCCTGCCTTGCATTCCGAAGGCTGTGGGTTCAATTCCTGGCTATGTTGTGTGGTTCACTAGTGCCGTTTTCTCGGAGTCTCCTGGGGGTTGTCACGGGGGCTACAGAGTTCGCGCTTAGTGCGATACTTTTGGCAGGCCGCCAGCGCAAAGAGACAAAGCATATGGGATCAAACCCAGTCTCTCCTCTTGCATTTTAACCCTTCCCCCCTCTCTCTCTCTCTCTCTCTCTCTCTCTCTCTCTCTCTATATATATATATATATATATATATATATATATATATATATATATATATATATATATATATATATATTCTTCTTCTTTCGTTCGCTTGAAATATGTCTATATCTGCAATGTCGTCTCTTGCATGAATTGAACTGTTTTTTTTCAGTTCACACAGTGGTCCATAGAGTTTATCTTCCACTGTCGTCTCTCTAGGCCAGAAGGTTTGCCTAGATATGTTATATTTTGGGCAGTCTTGGAGTATGTGCTCTGCTGTCTGCGACGCCAATCCACATGTGCACATGGCTGTTTCACCAATCTTGAATTTTGTATACATGTGGTTGCGTAATCTATTGTGTCCTGTTCTGAGGCGCAGAATAATGACTTGTTCTGGTCTGTCCATAATGTGGTAGTCATCTTGAGCAGGTTTTGGTGGCTTTCTGACTGATTTGATCATTCTTTTCTTTTGGTGGTATGTAACGGGCACATCAGGCTGTTCCTCTTTGGCTCCTTCCTTAGCCAATTGATCAGCTCTGTCGTTTCCGGGTACTCCACAGTGGGATGGTATCCACTGTATGGTGACTTTATGCTGACTGCTAAGTTCAGAAAGTAGTGTCCTTAGTACTGGCAATTTCCCAGAGAGGAGCGCCTCGAGTACTGATTTTGCATCTGTTAGTAGCACCACAGGTTGTGTACCATTGCTGTTATTTAGTAATTTCTCTGTTGCTATCTTGATTGCCTCAATTTCGGCATCATAGTTATGGCAGTACTTTCCTGTCGGTACTCTGGCTGTGTCCCTAGTATTATTTGGGTATTCTATGTACACTCCCGCTCCTCCATTTCGAACAGCATTTTGTGCTGACCCATCTGTGTAGACTCGGATCCAGAGGTCCTGTGGGTATTCTTTATCAAGGAAGCTGAGAGTGGCTGTTCTGCGCTGCACACTGTTCTGTTCTTCCTTGTCAAATATTCCTCTCACTTTTGTCTGGATTTGTAACGATAGTCTATGCTCATCTTTCCATGGAGTTCGCTCTGGAATAGTTGTTAGGGGGATACCAACTGTGGGCAGATCAGTGGTTTCTCTGCAGAGTCGTTTGGCCTGGTGGATAAAACTACTTCTTTTCAACTGCCCCATAGCTAGGTTTTCAAATCTGTTCTTCATAGGGTGGCCTGGCAAGCTGAGGAACTTTTCTGCTTGTATTAGCGTTTTCGTATCTCTGCGCTCACTCAGTGCCTGTGTCCTCCCCATCTTCTCCATTTCCACTATAGGGGTTGATCTCATCCCTCCTGTGGTGACTCTAAGTGCTTGATTTTGCACCTTGTCCAGCTCTTGTAGTGTGGTATTTGATGCTGAACACCACGCAGTTGACCCATATTCCAGGTGTGGTCGTATGCTCTGTTGGTAAACTTTGCTAAGTATTTTCGTACTGGCTCCCCATGTGGTTCCACTTAGCTTTCTCAGGATGGCTATTTTCCTTCTGGCTTTTGCTACTGCTTTGTTGATGTGCTTTCTCCATGTCAGCTTGCCATCAAATGTTACTCCAAGGTATGTTGGTTCTTTATCTTCTCTTAGGGGTGTTCCATTTATCTGGATGATCCCTGCCTTTTGTTTTGGAGAGAGGGTAAATAGGGTGGTGCTGCACTTGTCAGTGTTTATGCTGACACACCATCTATTTGCCCATGCAGCAAATGTATCTACAGCTCTTTGTAGCAATCTGGTGGCCACTGATGCATATTCATTTGTGCTCCATAGAACCAGGTCATCGGCGTACATTGCCGCTTTAATTCCATGCGGTAGGTGAGCAACAAGATCATTGATGAAGATTAGAAAAAGTGTGGGGGACAAGACTCCGCCCTGGGGGACACCGTGACGCAGTAGTACTTTCTTGCTCTTGAGTCCGTCTACCTGTACTCGGGCTCTTCTGTTGTGCAAGTATGCTTTCACCCATTTGTACATTCTTCCATTGACTTTGCAGTTTCTCAGTTTCTTCATCAGACCTTCTTTCCAGACTTTGTCAAAGGCTTTCTTCAGATCTATCCATGTCGCAAGCACCAGCTTCTTCTCTTGGAATGCATCCTCAATTTCTTGAGAGAGGTAGGTTGTCTGATCTTCCGTAGAGTAGCACTGCCTAAAGCCAGCCTGCTGTGGCACAAGGATGTTTTTACTTTCAATGTACCACTGCAGTCTGTGATTGATGATGCGCTCCAGTGTTTTGCAGAGACAGCTGGTGAGGCTAATTGGTCTGTAGCTAGAGGCAATGGAACCATCTTTCCCTGATTTTAGGAGGGGTATCATGATTGCTTCTCTCCAGGCTTGTGGAACACTGCCTAAGGTCCAGCTGTTATTGAAGATCTGCAACAGCTTTGTTTTGGCCTCTGTTCCTAGGTTCCTGATCATTTCATTGGAGATACCATCAGCTCCTGGTGACTTTCTCATTTTCAGTTTTGATATGGCTAGCTCCAGTTCGCTGATTGTGATGGGTGCCTCCAGAACCTCATGTACTATTTCCTTCTGTCCTGTATGTTGTCGTTTCTCTCGAATCTCTTGTTGTTTCTCTGGACTAATTTTGATATTGCTATCTTGTGCGAACGAGTCCGCAAAATGGTCAGCTGCTTGCTTTCTTGTTAAGATTTTTCCATCTTTATGTAGTGCAATTTTTGAGTTTCTCCCTGTGCCCTCGTCATTAAGCTGTTTTATTAGCTTCCACAATTTCCTTGTCTCTTTCAAAGTTCAGAGACTCTGTTTTCTCCTGCCAGCTTTTCCGTCTAGCCTGCAGCTTGGCCCTTTGAAATTTGGCTTTTGCATGCTGGAATTTATTGTGGTGCTCTTGGCTGGGTGTGGCCTCTGCTTGCTATCTACACACTTCAACATCATTATGCAACTGTTCCAGTTCACTACTCCAGTAGGGTTTATATTGTTTACGGGCTCCTCTTGGTACTCTTTCTCGCGCTGCCTGTAGTATGCATTTCCCAAACTCTTCAACTGCTTTATTTATGTCTTTCTCAGTGTTCAGGTTTCTAACCAGTATGCTGGTGCGATGCTTGTACATTGCCCAGTCTGCTTTCTTGTAGTTCCACCTCGAGAGGGTGCTGCTTTCACTTACAAGCTCATTTTCTACGGTTAGAAAGACTGGCCGATGGTCACTGCCACCAAGTTGTTTCCCAACAGTTCGTGTAATGTTCCACTCCAGGTCTGGTGAATGAAAAGCCAGGTCAGGTGTAGTTGTAGAGTGCCATGATCTCGAGTAGAAAGTATGTGGGTCGGACGGCTTGTTAATCAACATGAATCTATTCTCATCCTGCCAGTCTTCCAGTCTCTCTCCTCTCTGGTCCATGTGATCATAGCCCCAGCTCTGCGAGTGGCTGTTGAAATCGCCACACACAATCATTTTTTCTTTTAGTGGTAGAGTGTTCAGTGCCTGTGGGCGGTCACTTGGACAGTAGTAATTGATCAGATGTAGATCTGTATTACCTGTCTTAAGTTTAAGTGTCTGATACTCAGCCCCTTCCATGTAGACTTTGATTTGGGAAGCCATGATGTTGTTTCTTACAAGGGTCAGTATCCCACCTTTTCGCCTGTTCTTTCGGTCAGATCGGTAACACTGGTAGCCTCTGATTTTGAAGGCTATATTTTCATTGAGGTGAGTTTCTTGCAAGCAACATATGCTTACTTTTTCTTGGTCCAAGATTTTTTCTAATTCTATTTTTTTGTTGCTGACTCCCTCCGCATTCCAGTGCATTATTTTAAGTCTTCGTTTAGTATGGCCAGTCGTCCTATTCTCATGTCCCCTGGCTCCACAGGACATCTGAGAAGAACCTCCAGTAGTTGGGGTTGGACCCTTTCGAGACATAGGGCCCGGCACTGCACCTGCCTGGGGGTCCAAAGCAGGGCGAGCACCATAACGATTAGCAGTAGTCGACATATTCCATTTTGCGTGATTGCGTGGCATCCTGCTTTCTGTGGTGCTCCTCTTGGCTGGTTGCCTCCGTCTTCGGCACCTTTCTTTGCTAGAGCAGACTGTGGTCTCACTCGAGTGTAGATGTGTACACGCGCACACACCTGTCTGCGCATGCATGTACGTGCATACACATCTAGAGCATACTGGTTATTTTCCGGCGCCAGAGACTCGCCGTCGCCCCTTCTCCTGTTAGTTTAAACAGGTCCGCCACGTGAAGGCCAGGAGTTGGACTTTTGCTGCATAGGTTATGTATTCACGAGCCATTGAGGTATTTGAGCAATGTTGGGCGCTCACCCCAACACCGCGCCTCGGCTACATACAGCAACATTTGGAACCCATATATATATATATATAAACTGAGATGTTTATCTGCCTAAATAATTGGCAGATCACTCAGTCAATTAAATCATCATCGTATGCCATGCCGATAAGCATGGGCGGTCATGTTCTGCCATCTCACCAGAGTCGTGGATCAATTCAGTGTTCTTGTCTCGACCATGCCACGTTGCCAAGCCATCCAGGTATTTACGTCTCTGCCTTCCCTTTGCTCTCTTCCCCTCGATCTTACCAGGTGTCACCTAGTTCAATTTATTTCTTCTTATAATGTGACCAAAAATTGTGACTGTCTACGTCTAATGTCTAATAAGTTTACGATTTTCGCTTGTATCTTGTAAGGCTTGGTCATTGGGTTTTCCGTCTGTCCATGGTATTCTTTGCATTTTCCCCAGAAACCACATTTCCACAGCCATCAGATGTTTTTCAGCCTGTTTGCTTTAAATTAAATATAACTGCGTAAATAGTAATTCTCAAAAGAAACGACCAACACAACATAGAATTATAAATGTATAAAATGTATATATTTATTTTGTATACATTTTTGCAGTTTTCTAGTTGAACAATTTCAAATTAATAAACGCGAACTGAGAAGTTCTTGTAATCATAACATAATCAATTGAAAGACAAATTCAGCAGCGACATGCTAAAAAGAAACATTTTCTGACGAAGTCTGTTGACCGGTCACCATATTTGCCATTTCTCACGTTTGTGGTGCATTCTGGGAGACCTGTCTATGCTGTGATTGTTGGAGGCAGACATGGTGTCTTCCCATGATTCATCGGTGAATTGGTTTACGAATAATTGACTAGACAGCACAGATACAACATACATGTGCAACAAGCTAATTAATTATGAACCAGTATGTGTGTGTGCAGGCATGCGTGTGTGTGTGCGTGCGTGCGCGCGCGGGCACGCTAACAAAATAAGACTGAACTAGTAATGTCACCAGCACGGTCAGGCCTGGGTTTGATGCCAGGGCTCATCACTGGCCAAAGTGAGGGAGAGACTGACCACCTATTCATCCTTGCTCTACAAAATGTGATGTTGTGACCACATCAGACCCATAGCAGTAAACTTCAGGGCTGTTTTTGGTGGATGAATGTTGTATGTCTATATATGTTTTATGTATAGCACTAGGATTTACATTTGAGCTTTATTAAAATCTGAATACAGTATCTTTCTCTTTATCGTTCATGCTCTTTCTCTCTCTTTCTTACAGAGGGTAAAAAATGAAGAGTTTATTTTGACTGTGTGAAAACTTAACAAAATCATCAGCACATATGAGGCAGTTGTATGTATGGGGCAATTATAAACGTTGGATAGTTGAAAGTGTGGGGCAATTATAAGTGAGGAACAGTTGTAAAGGTGAGATAATTGTATGTGTGGAGGCAACTTAAAGTGTGGGAAATTTATAGTTGTGGGACAAATGCAAGCATGGGGCAACTTTGACCGTGGAGCATCCGTGGCGTAAGTGTGATTGTGGGACAAATGTGAAAGGCAACTGTAATAACGGGACAACTGAATGTGGGACAAATGTAAAAGATAACTGTAGGAATGGGGAACTGTGAATGTAGGACAAATATAAACAGACAACAGTAGGAATGGGACAAAATGTGAATATGGGACAAGTGTCAAAGACACTATAGGAATAGGGCAACTGTGAATGTGTGACAACTGTAAACATACAACTGTAGGCATGGGGCAAACTGTGAATGTGGGACAAATGTAAAAGACAACTGTAGGCATGGAGCAAACTCAACATATGCTCCACATAGAGAAAACTAGATATAAACTTGACAGATTCTACACTGAACAAGACATCAACTAGACACTAGACTGGGACAACCAGATACCAGACTGACACATTTTAGACTTTACATTCAGACAACAAGACACTAAGCTCAGACATCAAGTCACTACACTCAGGCAAAGCACTAGGCTGAGATAATAGATAATACACCATCCAGACACTAGACTGAGACACTGGATAAGACACTATCCAGACACTAGACTGAGACACTAGATAAAACATCACCCAGACACTAGACTGAGACACCATCCAGACACTTGACTGAGACACTAGACAGACAAGACTAGTTGTCTGTCTGACACAGACAGGCACAGCCCCGTTTGATCCAGTGCTGGGTAGGTTTACTTCCAGCTTGCAGGTAGATGGCAATTACAAAGTTGGTGGAGTGGCCTGTCGTCGACAGCACCCCCTTCCTCTCCGAGGTCTTGTAGATAGGGCAGACGTATCGAGACGGGCCACGATCAATGTCCACACTCATCTTCGGCTTGAGCCAGATGATGGGCACGGATTCGTACAGGATTCGCGGCAGCTGCTCCTCCAGATGCCCTCTGTTGGAGGATGTTGATTGTTGAATTTCACATCTAATTTATATCTTCCTCTTGATTTGCTCACATGCTTCTCTCTCTCTCTCTCTCTCTCTCTCTCTCTCTCTGTCATTCACTCACACACAAGATTAGCATGGCCGAATGGATCAGACAGCTTGCTCTTAGAATTCCAGTGCGTTGATGCTGAGGAAGCGGGTTCAACCCCTACACCGGCCAGTTGGACTACAATGTTGACTTATTGTCCTTGATTTGGGGATGTAAATTACAAGCACCTCAGAAGTTGGAGTGGATTTGCCTGATGGCGAGGGACTCTGGCAACAGGGAAAGCTAATCCACAGGTAAACATCAGTCCATTGTACTAGAAGTAGTAGCATATGTATGGACTACCCTTGAGTTCAACGCGAGCAAGCACAAAATAAAAAAAACACATAAGCTACTCAAGCACATTTACATGAGTATTCACTCACACACATAAGCTACTCAAGCACATTTACATGAGTATTCACTCACACACATAAGCTACTCAAGCACATTTACATGAGTATTCACTCACACACATAAGCTACTCAAGCACATTTACATGAGTATTCACTCACACACATGGTCCCATACATACTTTCTTATTCGGTAATTTATTCAACTACATATTGCGCGCATGCACACACACAATGCCTGTCACACAACAACGCATTCTTAACCCCACGTTGCCATGAATTCAAAGACTCACTCCTCATTGATACAGACAAGCATACTCACTCCCTGACATACAATATGACAGACACAAACATATACACAGACAAGCATACTCATTCACTCGCACACAGTATGACAGACACCAACAAACACGCCCACTCAGCTGTTTATTCACACACACACAAACATATACGCCCACTAAGTTGTTTATTCACACAGATTGGTAGAGTGGCTGCCACTCCTAAGAGCAGCCAGCTAGATTATGACAAAGCTAACATGATTCTAACAGACACACAGAGCATGCTGGGAAAGGTGAAGACAGGCATACTTTATGCAGAATGCTTCAGTTCAAAATCAAAGATAGGGATCATTTGTTGGATCTTTTCTCCAGGACTATTCTCGTTTGGTGAGAAACATCAGGCGAACAGATTAGCTGGGTCTTGACTGTTGTGTGGGGTATTGAAGCATGACAAGGCAGATGTCAGGGTTCTTTGGGATCAGGTGTATAGTGTGGAGCCTGGAGAGAATGAAGAGGATCTGGCCGACAATCAGTACTCAGAGAAAGGCCAGACGGACATGTAATCAGACAACTGGTACCAATAGTACTGGGACTCTTCCTTGACTGTTGAAGATGAGGATGGAGCACGGATGGGAATGTGCCAAGTGCTGAGATGTCGGTTCTGGACTCAGCTCAAGGCTGATGTGGTGACAGAAATCTGGGATGCGTGACTGGCTTTCCCCCTGGAATCTCAGTCACTGGATAATATGTTTTTACTTTTAATATTTGGTTAGTACTGTTATTTACTGCCAATATAGTACCTTGTGGTATATGGCAGGGGGGTCTTTGAGCCTGAGGAATTAAGGCCGCCTGGCTAGTTTAGTCACTGCGAACTGTGCAGGTTAGGGTTTTCTTTTTTCCCCCAACAGAAAAAAAAACTCCCCACCTTACCGAGGATTTGAACCTGGCTCTCCCGAACTAATAAACTATATCCGGCATTCTAGCCACTCGGCCAGCCACTCCTTATTTGGTCAGTACATACTAAAGAAATCTGGCTACCACAATGGCCACTTCCACTATGTGAGCCTCTCTGAAAGTAAAATAACTTGTCCTTAAGTGAGTAGTGAAGATTATCACTGCATTCTGGAAAGGCCCATATGTTCTCCGACCCCCTCCTAAACACCCCTGCCTGCGTATATCGATTGATTGTGCCAGTTCTGTGTTGATTAACCACAGGTCTTGTGGCCTTGAGAAAAAGTTCATGTCTAGCGGCTCCCCGCTTCACTTCCATCTCCTTCACTCTGTCCAGCATCTCTTATGGCGCTGGTGATGTCTGGCCCATCCATTGCCCTCCCGTCCTTGATCACTGCCATGTCCACCAAACAACCAGCTCGCTTATTAACTTTCACGCCCGAATGACCTGGCACATAGATGACAGTTAGCTGGACTGATTGTGTTTATTCACTGTGGTTATTTCCTGATCTTCTAGGAAAGTTTCTGGAACTGAGAGTTCAGACACTAACGAAGTCCACAGACTCAGGGGGACTTTGATGAGTTCCCCAGAAAGAGCATTTGATTCCTTAGTCTGGCACTAACAGATTACATCAATTCAAAACAGCAGGTATAGAAAACTGTAAACAGACAATAAATTAAACTGCAGAAAACTAAACAGAAACCAAACTAAATTATAGGAAATTATAAACAGATAATAAACTATACTGTAGGAAACTGTAAACAGACAATAAACTATACTATAGCAAACTGTAAACAGACAATAAACTATACTACAGGAAACTGTAAACAGACAATAATCGATACTCCAGGGAACTGTAAAAAAGATAATAAACTATACAATACAAACTGTAAACAGACAATAAACTATACTACAGGAAACTGTAAACAGATTTTTAAAAAACTATACTACAGAAAACTGTAAACAGATAATAAACTATACTACAGGAAAATGTAAACAGATAATAAACTATATGGCAGAAAACTGTAAACAGGTAATAATTTAAGCTATATGAAACTGTAAACAGATAATAAAATATATTACAGGAAACTGTAAACAGACAATAAACTATACTACAGGAACCTTTAAACAGATAATAAACTATACTACAGGAAACTGTACACAGATAATAAACTATTCTATAGGAAAATGTAAACAGATAAACTAAACTATAGGAAACTGTAAACAGATAATAGACTACACTACAAGAATCTATAAATAGATAATTGACTATACTATAGGAAACTGCAAACAGATAATAGACTATACTATTGGAAACTGTAAACAGATAATAAACTATACTATAGGAAACTGTAAACAGATAATAAACTATACTACAAGAAACTGTAAACAGATAATAATCTATACTGTAGGAAACTGCACACAGATAGTAAACTATACTATAGGAAACTGTAAACAGATAATAAACTATACTATAGGAAACTGTAAACAGACAATAAACTATACTATAGCAAACTGTAAACAGACAATAAACTATACTATAGCAAACTGTAAACAGATAATAAACTATACTACAGGAAAATGTAAACAGATCATAAACTATATGACAGAAAACTTTAAACAGATAATAATTTAAGCTATATGAAACTGTAAACAAATAATAAACTATACTACAGGAAACTGTAAACAGACAATAAACTATACTACAGGAAACTGTAAGCAGATAATAAACTATACTACAGGAAACTGTACATAGATAATAAACTATTCTTTAGGAAAATGTAAACAGATAAACTAAACTATAGGAAACTGTAAACAGATAATAGACTACACTACAGGAATCTGTAAATAGATAATTGACTATACTATAGGAAACTGCAAACAGATAATAGACTATACTATTGGAAACTGTAAACAGATAATAAACTATACTATAGGGAACTGTAAACAGATAATAAACTATACTACAGGAAAATGTAAACAGATAATAAACTATATGGCAGAAAACTGTAAACAGGTAATAATTTAAGCTATATGAAACTGTAAACAGATAATAAACTATATTACAGGAAACTGTAAACAGACAATAAACTATACTACAGGAAACTTTAAACAGATAATAAACTATACTACAGGAAACTGTACACAGATAATAAACTATTCTATAGGAAAATGTAAACAGATAAACTAAACTATAGGAAACTGTAAACAGATAATAGACTACACTACAAGAATCTATAAATAGATAATTGACTATACTATAGGAAACTGCAAACAGATAATAGACTATACTATTGGAAACTGTAAACAGATAATAAACTATACTATAGGAAACTGTAAACAGATAATAAACTATACTACAAGAAACTGTAAACAGATAATAATCTATACTGTAGGAAACTGCACACAGATAGTAAACTATACTATAGGAAACTGTAAACAGATAATAAACTATACTATAGGAAACTTTAAACAGACAATAAACTATACTATAGCCAACTGTAAACAGACAATAAACTATACTATAGCAAACTGTAAACAGATAATAAACTATACTACAGGAAAATGTAAACAGATCATAAACTATATGACAGAAAACTGTAAACAGATAATAATTTAAGCTATATGAAACTGTAAACAAATAATAAACTATACTACAGGAAACTGTAAACAGACAATAAACTATACTACAGGAAACTGTAAGCAGATAATAAACTATACTACAGGAAACTGTACATAGATAATAAACTATTCTTTAGGAAAATGTAAACAGATAAACTAAACTATAGGAAACTGTAAACAGATAATAGACTACACTACAGGAATCTGTAAATAAATAATTGACTATACTATAGGAAACTGCAAACAGATAATAGACTATACTATTGGAAACTGTAAACAGATAATAAACTATACTATAGGGAACTGTAAACAGATAATAAACTATACTACAGGAAACTGTAAACAGATAATAATCTATGCTGTAGGAAACTGCACACAGATAGTAAACTATGCTATTTTTTGTTGTTGCGTATCCCTTACAGGACGTTGCAGTCAACAAGAGCATTTTCAGCTGCTGTTGATGTACTAGGCAAGTGTTACGTTCAGTAGTTTGCCATTGCTTTCTGAACGACCGGCCCCTATACCTTTTTCGAAAAAAACCAGCACAGCCGTGTTTCGAACCCGGGTATACGGGCTCGCAAACCGCGTTCTCAAGCCCTTAGCCACAGAGACCTATACTATAGAAACTATACTATCGGAAACTGTAAACAGATAATAAGCTAAACTCACAAACACACGTAATCAAAACAGGGGTATATTTCTAGCCCACATAAAGCTAATCTTGGTAGTATTTATATGGCTATCATTACCTTCCCAAATATGCCTCCGGCATTCTTATTGTATTCCCACAAATGCATCCAGTTCTAATTTTACGAGGGCCAGTCGACCTCAGAGCAGCTCAGGTGGGACACACATTCAAATATCTGCTGGAGGTTGAACCCTAAACCATGGCCGTGGGCTTGTGCACCAGACAGCACCACAGTGTCTAGTGCACAAGCCCACAAACAGCATTTAGACACTGGTGCTGTCTGGTGCACAAGCCCACAAACAGCAATTAGACACTGTGGTGCTGTCTAGTGCACTAGGCAGCACCAGTTTCTAGATCCTGTATGCGGATTATAATGAACTCCGTAGAATTGGCAAGGATTCAAATGTATGTATACCATAATCACACACGCTTGCAATATTATTTTCTGGGCAGGTTTCCTAATTTGAAATTTACTTAGGGAAGTGGTCTATTTACCATGATCTTTTCAATATCTAATTGCCGAGAGATTTTAGATGGACACAACCTGTGCAGGCTCCTCAAGTGTATTTTCCCTTATCTGTAAAGGTAATATTTTATAATTTCATATCTGATTCACTCTCCCAGGATCAAGGCAGCTCAGATGGGACACAAAATATAATATACTGGTGCCATTCTGTTCTATTATACTCGCACCATTCTGTTCTAATTTTATAAAAAGGCATAGTCAAGGCTGTAAACTGGACCAGGATTGCAAGTATTAAATGTGGAGTCTTTAGCAACTCCTCTTGATCAGGATATCTCCCAACAGTTAACAACATTTCAAATGCCAAGAACAATAATAAAACAAAGATAATCAGAGTAACTGCCCCTGAAACCTCTAACCACGGTGTACATACTTCTCTCGGTCCCACCTGGCACCGTCCAAGAACAGACCATAAATATAGGCACCATCAGTTGGAGCTTTGGGCATGCGATCTTGAGGAAGGATCTGGAATAAAATCATGCCAACGGTGCAGTCAAACATCAGCTTCCTTAGCAGTTCTAATGGAAACTTATTTTCACATCAATTCCATTGTTGATATGGGCCAGGTTATTTGCCTCAGGGATAAAGGCCGCTTGCCCGCCACACAGTCGCCAAGTAGTGTGCAGGCTGGGATCTCTGCTTGTTGTTAACACCTTAAGCCTTGCTGAGGGTCAAATACATGTTCCATCATGTGGAGATTTTGACCACTCAGCCATTTGCTCCTAGCTGTTGGATTTTCCCACCAGGACATGCTGGTGTGGTGGGAAACGAGCAGGTGGACGGATTGGCTGGGTCTGCACCACTTTTTGGGGTATTGGTGCAAACAGATCACCACGGCTTGTTAAGAACGGTGCTGCAGGGAGTGACCAGAGGACCTGGCCAACACTCTGGACGCCAAGGTAAGGCCAGACGGACACATAATAATCAGGCAGCTACTGGTAACATCAATATGAGACTCTTCGCTGGCTGTTGAAGATTAGGATGGAGCACATATGGGGATGTCCCAAGTGCTGTGATGGCGGTTCTTGCCTCAACTCGGCTCCTTGCTCTAGTGCATGAACAATGTCATCCATGAGCATTCAGCAAGCCACTTAAATGGACGTGCATCCATGAGCATTCAGCAAGCCACTTAAATGGACGTGCATCCAAGAGCATTCAGCAAGCCACTTAAACGGACATCCATCCATGAGCATTTGGCAAGCCACTTAAATGGACATGCATCCAAGAGCATTCAGCAAGCCACTTAAATGGACGTGCATCCATGAGCATTCAGCAAGCCACTTAAATGGACATCCATCCATGAGCATTCGGCAAGCCACTTTAATGGACATGCATCCAAGAGCATTCAGCAAGCCACTTAAATGGATGTGCATCCATGACCATTCAGCAAGCCACTTAAATGGACATGCACCCATGAGCATTGAGCAAGCCATTTAAATGGACATCCACCCATGAGCATTCAGCAAGCCACTTAAATGGATATCCATCCATGAGCATTCAGCAAGCCACTTAAATGGACATGCATCCATGAGCATTCAGCAAGCCACTTAAATGGATATCCATCCATGAGCATTCAGCAAGCCACTTAAATGGATATGCACCCATAAGCATTCAGCAAGCCACATAAATGGACATGCACCCATGACCATTCAGCAAGCCACTTAAATGGACATGCACCCATGAGCATTCAGCAAGCCACTTAGATGGACATGCACCCATGAGCATTCAGCAAGCCACTTAAATGGACATCCATCCATGAGCTTTCAGCAAGCCACTTAAATGGATATCCACCCATGAGCATTCAGCAAGCCACTTAGATGGACATGCATTTTCAATCTTTGCAAATCATCCACCTTTGACATTAGGGTCAGGAGCAGCTGGTCAGTGGGGCTAGAAAACAAGGTTCATATAGCAGTGGACCTGAGTTCTACCACAGGTGAAATAAACAATGCTAGGCTAAACACTGTTTGGGCAAGCAACTCTTTGTTTTAAAGCTTCCAGTAAAAGCATCAGCCAAAAAAACCAGTAGTGGTATTATGTGTTACCATACTAGTATATACCAGGATATAAATCATAACACCGAGGGAAGTGTAGGAATGATAATTGTTAACATGTAGGAATATTGATTGTTAACATAGTAATTTAATTGTCAATTCTATCTTATAAATGTACACATACATGTGCGAATATATATATACAGGAGGTGGAGGAGGAGGAGAATCTGAGAGCTTGCAGAAGACAGCCCATCAGTAAGAATGGCTACTGGAGATACACTGTCCTTGTGTTCATTTTAACTTTATACATTTTAAGTATAATATTTCCTGTGTAAATTACTGAAACAATTTCTTGATGATGTATTTATTAGCAAACAGACATGACATTGAGACAACAGCACCTAGAGACAGTTTCATCTACAGAAACAACAAGCTAGTCTAGAGTATAAGCAAAGTACAAGGCACACTAGAGAGAGAGAGAGAGAGAGAGAGAGAGAGAGAGAGAGAGAGAGAGAGAGAGAGAGAGAGAGAGAGAGAGAGAGAGAGAGAGAACATACGTTAAATTTAAATACAGTTGTAGCCGACTGTAGATAATTAACAGTATAAGTACATGTCATACAAGAGAGAGTTAGTTAGTTAGTCACGGTTCCAACTTCACAGCAACGGGTCGTCCCCATTATGCTCCATTCCTGTGCCAGTGAATATCACATAAAATGCTCCTCACTGCCCCATGTAAAAAGTGGAAAAGACAGGAGTCTCGACAACCAACAGCCCGCACAGGTATACTGTGCATAATGCTGCTGTCAGAATGTCAACACAAAAGTCCCCCATGAAATACACAGTTCATCCTCAATGGAAGCGGCAGTCCCTAGAAAACCAGCAGCCACACATTACTGCACAAGACAAAACCAGTCCGATTTGCGACAAAGCCAGCTAAGCCACTTCTCACGAACTTGCAGTTCATGCCACAAACAACCGTGGACAGATAGTAAAAACCACTGTACATAATGCCGTCGCCAGAATGCCAATACAAAAGTCCTCCGTGAAAAATACAGTTCATCTTTGATGTAAGCGGCAGTCATTTTCCCATCTGTATGTTTTTATAGAATTTCACAAACACAGTCTAGATATTTCTAGATGTTGTTTTTTCCGTTTCTAGATGTTTTCTGTCTAAGAAAAGTGGCAACCCTGAGCCAGCTACGCCATTTTTTCCAAACATGCAGTTCACGCCACAAACAACCTCGGACAGATGTAAAAACATTTCAATGTACATAATGCCGTCGCCAGAATGCCAACACAAAAGTCCTCAACGAAAATACAGTTCATCATCGATGGAAGTGGCAGTCACCAGAAGACCAGCAGCCACACATTTATGCATATAGCAAAAACCGGTCAATTCTGTGACACAGCCAGTCGCCATTGCTCCGAACATGCAGTTCACGCTCCAAACAACCTCGGGCAGACAAAAGCATTTCACACAAAATTCACAGCTCAGTGTCGTGCCACACACTCAACTCAGTAGCAGGGTGATGGAACCATACACTTCCAGTCCAACATAAGGACAGTGGGAATGCGAATGGTAGCCATGAGCATAAACACTCCAGAGGCCTACCCGTTTCAATGCCTTTCCTCCATGCTCGGGACCGCAAATCGCCACAAGAGAGATAGAGAGAGAGAGAGAGAGAGAGAGAGGGAGAGAGAGAGAGAGAGAACATTTGACAATGTTTTCATTGAGCTTAAACAGAAGACCTATTTCCCATATTTAAATGTTTTGAAAAACAAACTCTCAGAAAAATTCTTGAAAATCAAACACTACTTTCTTTATTGGTACTGGACTTTTGTTTACAATCATTACCTCAAAATCAAATGCCAGTTTGTCTATCGGTATTGTATATTTGCGGGCAAAATTTTGCATAACCCCCGTCAGGAAGGCTTGGGTGAAGAAAAATCCGGACACCCAGAAGTCCTCGGGTTTTCCCTCCTGAAACCATTTCTGAAAAACAAAATGTTTAAAGTATTGCTTTAAACATTGTCCTTTTCTTTTAAATTTTTATGTTCAACCCGAAGACACAGTCTTGTTAATCTTACATCTTCTACCCCTAGGGTATAGAGGTGCCAGTTTGGTTTAGTCTTTCCTCTTCTACCCTGGCATGTAGAGGTACTTTACACTCTTGTTTAGTCATTTCTTTACTAACTTGAGGTGTAGAGGCCCATTTAATTTGTTCATATATTTGTATTGTTACAACCGATGATTAAAACATAAACAAGTCACTGGGTCACCACTTTCATTGCTGACAGTAGATGTAGGGCATTAAGTTCAAGGCATGCCTTTGGCAACAGTATTACACAGAAATATCAATTGGGGAACCTTTTGAGGCAAATAAGACAGTTCATAAATAAACACACATAGTATTGTTTGGCACTCGTAGAAGTAGAAGAAGGAAATAGAACCTAGAGCACACACTAGACAACATAACAATTGAACACTATAGTTATAGACAGGGATTCGAACTTGTCACTTCCAAATGATGACGGCGCCTCGCTGCAGGGACATGTACTTCGATGCATGACCAACTAGACACCACCTTATGTTGTCTAGTGCATCCTCTACTTCTTGCTTCTATTACTATGTGTGTTTATTTATGAACTGTCTTATTTGCCTCAACTGGTAGACCTCATAGAATGGCTCTACCGCCAGCATGGAAGATAGATGAAAACAAATGACAATCATCATCATCATCATCAAGTGCCTTAACTGGCTCGGGTAATCATGTTTCATCACACAGTGTGGTCTACAGTGGCATGTAACCTTTAGCCTGCTGACATCATTGTAGTGCCTGGACCCAAGACTGTCATGAATAATAATAACAGCAATAATAATAATAATAATAATACAATGATACTAAATAATGCAGAAAAACATAAAAGGTATAGTATGTCATTACATCAAGATTTGTAATTAAAACAGTATATGAAACTACATCATGACAGGTAAAGACATTGTAGAGAATTATGATATGAGATCAAATTACATTTTGACAGGTAAAGACATTGTAGAGAATTATGATATGAGATTAAATTACATTTTGACAGGTAATGACAATGAGGACAATTATGATATGAGCTCACATTACATCATGATAGGTAGTTAGTTAGTTAGTTAGTTAGTCGACAGATCATCCTCATTGCACATCGAACCATTCAGTCCATAAGTGCTCGGATCCCCTCCTCAGCAAATCCCGCAACGTGTAGCGGCTAACGACGCCAGTTCTGTGTTGGTTTATAAATCTTCTTTGGCTTCCTGCGTAGTGTTCTTGTTTGGCCACCCCTCTTTTAATTTGCTGCTCTCGCAGTCTGGCCAT
The DNA here is from genome assembly GCA_963921405.1 of Cepaea hortensis. Lineage (NCBI taxonomy): Eukaryota > Metazoa > Mollusca > Gastropoda > Stylommatophora > Helicidae > Cepaea > Cepaea hortensis. The sequence continues at coordinate 5,632,234 of OY992882.1, forward strand.
TGTTGTAGATTCACAGTCATCACTTGGTTCTCGCAAAAGTCTTACTTCTCGTAGAGCATTCAGAATGTCGGCCTGGTCTATGGCGCTTCCGCCCTCCACAGTAGCCTCACCTGCGAGCTTGTCAGCCCGCTCATTTCCTTGTACTCCCGCATGCCCTGGCACGAAGATGAAACTAATCTTTGCCAGTCGAGACCGCTCCAGAGGCAGCAACCATTCTCTTCGGATCGACCCCTCCTCTATCCTCTTGATCATGTTCATTGAGTCGCTAAGGAAACAAGCCCTAGTGAATGTCTGTGTCTCGAGCCATGTTATTGCTTTACTTACTGCCATGACTTCCATGGTCAGGCTACTTGTGGTTTCAGTGAAAGCACCAGGGTCCTCCTTCACAATTCTCCCTCCGGCCCGAGCTGTAAAGGCCCATGAGCTTCTCACATGTCGGACGACCGACCCATCTGTGTAGATGACCGCGTCACCGTCTAGCGAATTCTCGAAAATCACCGCTTGTACTTCAGCCTCAACAGCAGCCGGATTTTCTTGTCTGCATTTTCTATCTAGTTGGATGCAAACTGAAAAGGATGTGCAGAAGTCTGTTGGCACTCGCACCCACTCCTCGCCAGGTTCTAAGTCCTCAAGTGAACACACCTGTTGAAGAATGTCTTCGGCTTGACCCATCCACGACTGTCCTCTTTTTAACCTGCTGCCCTTCACCTTCCTAATTTCACTATGCAGTGGATGTTGTGTGTTTGCGTTAATTCTGAGGTAGGCGCGTGCCCTGCAACCTTGTATTCTCTCTTCAATGGTTGGAAAACCAAGAAGGTAGCGCATCGCCCTGCATGCTGTATCTCTTGTACATCCAAGAATAATGCGCATAGCTTCATTCTGTATCCTTTCCATCCTTTCTATCTGCTTATGGCTGAGAGTCAGGATTGCCATTGCATACTCCAAAACAGACATGACCAACCCCTCGTACAGAAGACATAGATGGCGCTGCTCACAGTTTGCTGCCGCCATCACCCGCATCGCTGCCAAACCCCGCTTGGCCTTTGTTATCACCTGGTCTATGTGCACATTATAAGCAAGGCTTCGATCAAACCGTATCCCCAGGTAATTCATTGCCTGCGTTCTTTCCACCGTCTCTGAACACAGCATTACAGTTGGTGTTGGAGTGTTGACAATATGATTATTCAACGAGAACCAAGTCACTGTTGCCTTTGTTGGGTTGACCATTGCCCCAGCTTCATCACACCAAGTACTTATGCGATTGAGTTCGGTTTGTAGTTCCACAGCAACCTCCTCTCTATCCTTCCCCTGACGATACACTAAAACATCATCGGCATATGACAATGTCCTGCCAGGTCCAGTGATCTGCTCACTGGTGATTCTCACTGTGTAGGCATTGAACAGTACCGGAGATAATGGTGATCCCTGTGGTAGGCCAGGATATATTGTTGTTGGTTCCGAAGTCCAACTGCCACATCTAAAAACTACTTTCCATTGGAAGAGGGCTGCAGCGATCCAACTAAGGAGGAATGGACTTACGTTTAGTTAAGTTACGTTTAGTTTCTACTCATGATAGGTAATGACAATATAGACAATAATGATACAAGATCAAATTACATCATGATAGATAATGACAATGAGGACAATTATGATACAAGATCAAATACATCATGATAGGTAATGACAATATAGACAATTATGATACAAGATCACATTACATCCAGAAATCTCAGTCTCTCCAAAAAGTCACTAATGTAACCCCCCAGCGGCTTCAGAGAGGGGTACGAACGCTTGGCCCACATGGCTGGCTGTTTGCCCAGCATGAGACTCCCGGCCAGGGCCTCCAGGTCAGCTGACATCACCACCAGGCCTTTCAGTGCCTTCTGGATGTTCACCAAACTGGAGCGGATGATGACCAGAAGTCTGCAGAAACCAAACAATATTTTCTTTTAGAGCTGCTTTATTAGTTTTTGTTTGAATAAACCAAACAATATTTTCTTTTAGAACTGTATTTGTTGTCTGCAGTTTACTAGTTTGTTTTAAGAAATGAAACAATATTTTCTTTTAGGACTGTATTTTTGTCTGCAGTTTACAAGATTATTTTTAAAGAAATGAAATAATATTTTCTTTCAGAGCTGTATTGTTTGTTTGCAGTTTTAGAAAGAGTGCTGAAATGCTATATATAACCAGTTTTGCTGTATGGCAGAGAGTCTTGGAATGTAAATGAACAAATTAAGAAGAAATTAGAAGCAACAGAGATGTGGTACCTGAGACGAATGTTGCGAATTTCTTGGACTGCCAGAGTAACTAACAACGAATGCCTGAAAGAGGCTAATGAAACTAGAACATTATATACAACAATAAGAAAGAGACAAACATCTTTCTTTGGTCATGTGATGAGAAGAGAGGCATTGGAGAATATCGTGACAACTAGAAAGATCGAGGGGAACAGAGGCAGAGGCAGACCAAGAGAAATTAAGCTAGATGGACTGAGATGGTGGCATGGAGGAATATCATCAGCGGAGTTGATCCAGAACACCAAAGACCGAGATCTGTGGAGAGCCATGAACGCCTAAGCCAGCTGGCAGGGCACTTGATGATGAGGATGATGAGTTTAAAATTATTTTTTGTTTTAAAGAAACGAAAAAGCCTTTAGCACTGTCATACATATCTAGGTAAAGGCAAAGTAAATCTCTTTATTATAATTGATTCTGGACACAAATATAACTGTTGATACTTCTTCTCATTCTCTTTGTATGTATGTTTGTGTGTCACATAACATGTTAGTATGTATTGTTTATAAGCAAAGCTTTCATATTACCATGTTTGTGTGTGTACATGAATGTAACATGCTTAATACATAACATATAATTGATGTGCGAAAGATGAGTAATTGCAAGGACCGAAGGTAAGACAAACTTGTATGCCCAATTTGCAACCCTTTGAAAATAAAGTTTGTGCATTCATTTCTTTCTATTCTGTTTTATAGACATGCAGACAAATATTAAGACTGAATATTTATTCTACAGTAGTAAGGACTTACAGAGGTGTAAGTACAATAATAAATGGTTTCCAAGTTGACATCCCATTGTTTTATATATATACTATTTTATGACTTACTATTGCATTGTATTACAGACACACAGACTAGAGTTAACAATTTCCTTCTTTATTCTACTCTATTATGGTCAGAGACCAGTGTTAACAATCTATTTTTTATTCTCCAATATTATAGCACGATACTAGAGTTAATTTCTCATTATTCTCCTACATTACAGCATGAGACTAATGTTAATAATTTCTCTCTCTATTTTTTTTTTCCGCGTTTCCATCCTGTTTCAGGATATTGCGGTCAACGTCAGCATCTTTCAGCTGTATGTTGATTCCTAGGCTAGATTACGCTCATTAGCATGCCACGACTTTCTGAGCGACCGGCTCCATATTCTCATGTCACTAGCGTGACTCGAACTGCTTCCAATTATTTGCCTATACAGTATTAAAAACACAGAGACTTGCATCTGTCTTTATTCTCCTGTCAAACAACTACACGGACAACAAAGACCTGTTGAACCGCTCCATTTCCTGTACGAGCACCGTGTTCATACTCTCCATGTACGTGACTGGATACTTCACTATTGCTGTCTCGATGTTGAAATCTTTCGGAAGCTATAGAGAACAAATTTGCTTCAATTTATTACCGACAGTACGCATATTAATTTTTAAACAGTGTGACTTAGAGAGCACATTACAAATACTTTCTCACCTTACAAGTGACAAATAAAAATGAGTGGCAAGTTAAATATAAGTTTGTTGGTGGATAGGTTAGGAATCCTGTCAATTTGTTGGTGGGTTGTGAATTCTATGAGTGTGTTGTGGCTTGGTTGGGAATGCCGTGAGTTGTTGCTTGGTTTGAAATCCTGTGAGTGTGTTGGTTGGTTTGGTTGGGAATCCTATGAGTGTGTTGTGGCTTGGTTGGGAATGCCGTGAGTTGTTGCTTGGTTTGAAATCCTGTGAGTGTGTTGGTTGGTTTGAAATCCTGTGAGTGTGTTGTGGCTTGGTTGGGAATGCCGTGAGTGTGTTGTGGCTTGGTTGGGAATGCCGTGAGTTGTTGCTTGGTTTGAAATCCTGTGAGTGTGTTGGTTGGTTGGGTTGGAATCCTGTGAGTGTGTTGCTTGATTGGAAATCCTGTGAGTGTGTTGGTTGGTTGGGAATCCTGTGAGTGTGTTGGTTGGTTGGGAATCCTGTGAGTGTGTTGGTTGGTTGGGAATCCTGTGAGTGTGTTGGTTGGTTGGGAATCCTGTGAGTGTGTTGCTTGATTGGGAATCCTGTGAGTGTGTTGCTTGATTAGGAATCCTGTGAAAGGCTGAGTTTGTTGGTTCAGAATTCTACGGAAAACTGTGAGTTTTAACTTGTGAAGTCCCATACATCAGTGTTAAAGTTGTCTAAACCATGAAGAGTACATGCTTATATCGGAGCGAGATTGGTGAGACTTCTCTCCTGACCCAACACCAAAGAACCACCTCCATGGGAGCTGTGTGGCAAAGCTTCTTTCCCCTCTCCAAACCCAGGAACCATGCGGGGTGTGCAAAACCGGTCTTGGAACTTCACATCTGTAGGAAGGCGTAATTAAGATGTAACCAGGTCACAATTCAGGCCATACATACGGACTGGCTTGAACCAGGCCTGGGCTGGGCATGTTTTCTCCACAGGTGTTAGGACACCATGATACATCAGTGAACTAACTGAAGCTCACAATATGATTGAAACGCTGGGTTAAAAACGTTACTTGCATATCCTTACAGGACATTGCAGTCAACCCCAGCATTATTTGGCAGTTTATGACTTTTTGGCAAGTTTATGTTCAGTAGTTCGCCATTGCTACATGAACGACCAAAGCTCATACCTTTGTATGGAAATCAACGCAAGGCCCGCAGCTGTGTTTCAAACGTGGTATGCAGGATTATGAATTGTATTCGTAACGCCTTTGCCATTGAGGTGGTGAAGCGCCAGGTACTTCTCTCAAAAAGAGTTTGTTGCTGCATGACAACGCCCGCCCTCATACGACTGCGCAATCACTGGACACACATTTCATTCTCAATACGCACAAACCGAATGCTCAGCAGAACATGTATTACATAAACCAAAACCAACATGTTCAGAATGACACAAACTGAAACAGAAGCAAACAACAATATTTGTATACTTTTCCCAGAATGTCTGCTGCCACGACAGCCAGTGCCGCATCAGACCCTTTGCTGGCACCTCCACCCCTGCCCTCTGTCAGTAAAACAGATTCAAACAAGAGCTTTGTCTCGGCAAGTTCCCTGGATATGTCCACGTTGTCATGCATGCCAAATACTTCTGGGTACTGGGTCACTGGCAGATGCTGGGGAGAGTTAGAACAAAGTCATCTGAACTTAAGCATAGTCCAAACACATGCTGAATACTTCTGGGTACTGGGTCACTGGGAGATGCTGGGGAAGAATTGGAACAATGTCACTGGAACTCAAGTATAGTCCATACACATGCTGAATACTTCTAGTAGTTGCCTCAGCTGGGCAGTGCACTAGACTCACTTTGCGTGTGGATTAACTTTCCCTATTACCAGTATCCCTCACCATCAAGCGAACCCACACTGACTTCTGAGGTATTTGTAATTTACATCCCCAAGTCAGAGGTCACAGATCGTGAGAATTGTATGGATATTTTGCCCTGGCCGTATGGCGGAATGGACAGGCTGATAGGCTAGCAGGGAATGCACCTCTTGGTGGAATTTTGCTTATGGACAGGGGGGAGGTGGTCGTGCGCTTGTGGGACCAGGTGGCGAAGGCGGAGGAACAGATTGAGAACCCATATGTGGAAAGGATGAGATTGCGGGGGATTGGCAGGGGTTCTGGAAGAATCTCAAAACTGAGAAGGAAGACCAGGAGAACTTTAAATCAGATGGCGATGGGAACGATTAGTAGTATGACTCTTCGCTGGCTGTTGAACGAGGGGACGGAGCACGTATGGGAATGTCCTGAGTGCAGTGATGTTGGTTCTTGACTCAACTCAACTCAACTCAACATCCCCAAGTCAAGGACGAGAAGTTAGCATTTTATTCCAACTGAACGGTGTAGGAGTTGAACCCGCTACCTCACCATTAGTTTAAGAGTGAGTGCCCTTATCAATTTGGTCATGCTGACCTGAAATGAGAAATGAATTGACTTGATGAAAAAATTACAAGCAATAGAACCATCTTCACGGTGCTAGATTCTATTCCGTATGGCAGGGTCTTCTTTCTGCAGACTGGCCACCTGAAAGCTTCGCCCAGAGCTCCAATGTCAACTTGCACGAGAAAGAACGAGGCATTATTTGTTGTTTGTGGTTAGAGGGTGTGAAATCGTGTGAAATCTACAGAAGAATGATGGTTCAGTATGGAGATGGTTGTGTGAGTCAGGGGAGATTGTATGAATGGGTAGAAAGATGCAGTGGAAACACTCGTCTCAAGTTAATAAAAATGTCAAGACACAGGAATCCGCAAGGGAAAGTCACGATGAAAGCCATCTATTTGGGTATCAAGGGCCCTATATTGGTGCATTTCCAGAAAAGGGGTGAAACTGTGACTGGTGCTCAATACAGTGACATGCTAATGAACAAATTCAAGCCTGCGATACGACTGAAACACTAGGGAATTTTCTGAAATAATATTATAGCTGCACAACAATGCCCACAAATCTTCTTGCTGTGCAAAGAGTGCATACGCTACGTGCTCTGAAATCTGAAGTCTCGAAACATCCAGCATACAGTCAAGACCTGGCGCCATCAGACTTTCACTTGCTTGGACCCTTGAAAGAACATTTGCATGGTCATAAGCAGGTGACGAGGTAATGGAGGTGGTGCACAACTGGTTTAAGGTCACACCCAAACACATTTTTCTAGAAAGCACCAACAAGCTAGTGGATAGGTGGACCAAGAGTGTTGCCAGGCAGTGGGGATTATGTTAACAAATAAAACATGAACACCATTTCTGGTTTACACTATTGTAAACAAGTTATTTGTAAAATTCCTGCTACTGAATGACTTCCCCTCATATGACAAATAGCAAAATCAATACACTATACATATCATAAATATATCTCATGTCCTAATATATGTACCACATACATAATGTAACACATAACATACATTTACTGCATCATCATCATCAAGTGCCTTGCTGAAGCTTTGGCGATCATGCTTCTCCCCAAATTGCAATCTTCAGCAACATGAATAAATGTTGACATTTACTGCATACAATAATCAATATATCACATACAATAATCAATATACCACATACAATAATCAATATACCACATACAATAATCAATATACCACATACAATAATAAATATACCACATACAATAATAAATATACCACATACAATAATAAAATGTCTTAAACAATGTAATAAATAACACAACAAATATATAACATAACATAATAAATATACCACATACATTTATAATTTTTACACATAACAAAAATATATAACATAACATAACAAATATACCACCTACCTTAATAAATTTAACACAGTTTTCGTAATCTGCTCTCAGGGGTAAGTGATAGTTGCCACTGGAGCTGAACTTGTAATTAGGGTCAGTAATGAGATTCTCACAGAAGAAATCCCCCAGGATGGTCAGCAGACAACGTCTGTCCCAATCATCGGTCACCCGCCCTCCATAGTTGCATTCGCCAGTCATGTAGGTGATGGCGGCAAATGGAATCTCATCGTATTCATTGATAAACATCTGCCACAGGAAATAGCTAGCAATTACCTCAACATTGTCAAATGTTTTGTATGAACAACTGCAAGCTGAAGACACACAGCATAACTAGACAGGACAGAGACTGCAAATATATATATCTGTCTACTGAAAGGGAACATGGATGGACTAATACCTGAATTTGAATAGTTTTGCACCTATCCAACATAAGCGTGGTCTGATATGGACCCTGTTTAATCGTGACAGAAAGATTTGCTCTGATGACACTCTCAAATAAGACATCCTTAACCAGACTCAACAATCTAATGGATATCCAGCCGACTTCATCAAGCGTCACTGCCAGCCACCCAAAACTGCTTCCACAGAATCAATGGTTCCCAAACTTCAAGTGTTTCTTCAGCTAACTTTTTGAGAGAACAATAATGGAACGAATTATGATCAATTTTAAACAGCAGTAAACCAAACATTCTCTGCTGATGAACCAATGATCAGATATAAAACCACCCCGATAACTACTCCACCTGGAAAAGAACTATTGTCTCCATACACCAAATCAAACTGTATATATCAATTCCAGTGTTAGCACCAAGCAACTTACATTGGTAGAATAGAACAATAATTGTCAAACCAAGTAACTGAACACATACCACTGCTGGTGGAAAAAAGAGTTAATCAGTCTTCAGGAATCCCTGTGCAGTCGACAGGTCATAAAATGTAAAGCACAGTGATGTCTAGACAACAGCTTAATAGTCATCATAAAGTTAACAAAGAAAAGGCATTTCATATATTGTATTTGTTCTACTGTCCTACAGACAGTTATGTTGCTATGCAACCACTATTTTACCAGACTTCCACATACTTTTGAAATAAGTTTACTTCCCAAATAAATGTATTGCAAATGACATAAGAAATTGTTAAGTTTTGTGCATTTCAAGACAAAAGCAGCAAACAACAGGTTGCAACATTTATTGCCCGACATAGTTTTGCAGCATCTCATCAGGTGCATACTTCAGAGTTATGTATCACGTGAAGTGCCGACAGAATGATTTCGCAGTGACTCAGCAATTACCGTGGGGATAACATTTCTCCACATTTGAACAGTCTCAGAGACAATGTGTAAGGTATTTCAGCCGAAATATGACTCATCCATTCACTTCATGTTCTAGAACTCTGCATGATGCACATGACGAGATGAAGCACGATGTGTCAGGCAATAAATTGAGCAACCTATCTTTTGTTGCTTTTGTGCTTATATGTTTGTGTGTATGGAACATCTCAAGTTGACATACAGAAAGTTGACACAATACCTGCAGTTGTCTCACGGATATTCGCAGATCAGACTCATTAAAGCCGTAAGCAATATTCCAACCATTCGGACCAAACTTACGCCGTTCTTGTACCAAGGCATGGAAGAAGCAAAGACCAAACAAGAGTTTGGTAAAATTCTGTGGAGATAATTTGTAAAACATCTCACTTTGGGGAATGCAAAGCCAGAAAGGACCTTGCTTAAAATAATATTAATAGCTTAATTTTACTGCTGTTCCTCTTCTACCAAATTAAGAATAAAATCAGTGGAATTGCAGGAAAGCTATGGTGATGTGAACAATATAAAATAACACGAAGCAATACAACTTTACATATTAGCAACTTTAACCCTTTACAGGGCTTGTCCGTTTTTTATCCCTGAACAGGCAAGATTTTTTCAGGTTTGGTAAAATTTCGGGTTGCGTTAGTAAAAACATCACAGATAAGGTGATAAGGATAAGGAATCAACCAATTTTAGTTAAATAAACAACACAATGAAGGGAAAAGCATGCAGAATATGTTACTCACATGATTGTTGCCGGTTATCCATATATGAACACAAATATTTACGAAATACAGTTATTGTTTGTGATTTTCAGTCATCTATACGGCAATTTATAAACACATTTGCAGAATCATAATCACTTTCTTTAAAGTCCGACTCACGACTGCTAATGCAAAGTAACGCTTTTCACTGATATCTAGCTCCGATTAGTAGTCAACTTCGTGCTCTTTAATGTCACTTAAATTGAACCTAGCGAAATCTTGGCTATCACTTGAAGAATCGCCGAAATCCATTTTGAAAAACTAAGTGTAAAAACCCCGAAAACTATCAAAAAAAGTCCGTTCAAATTCATAGTAGGTGCTTGCAAATGGTGGCCACATTGTCAAGCTATCGGCGAAAGCAGCCGTCGGAAGTATCGGAACGCTGAGAGATCGTGTTTTTACAATGCATAATAGTATCGGGCGCGTTCGGCCGATCTGCCCGTTTAAGGTATCAGACGGAAATGGACGTTTCATCCTGTAAAGGGTTAAAGTCATAACCATGGCACACCTCTACTTTCCATCCATTTTCCGCCGTCCATTTTTGTTTCGTCCAAACCTAATTATTGTTTGGCACAGAATCTATTAGTGCAACTTAGCTTCACAACATAAAGACAAATGTAGAAACAAAATTATTAGCTCAATTTCACTTGAAGCTAAGCAGAAATCTGGCAACTGACCCCATCCTTCTCAGGTTTCATGTGATTGACACATCCAGTGTAGAAAGACTCGTCACTGATTGGATCGTTGAGGTAACTTTGTAGCATATTTTGTCTCAGGCCAGTTGGTGGTTCATTGGTCATCTTCACACCATTCTGTAGCACCGACACCGGAAACTGTCAGGACAAACATAAACCAGAATTCTGACCCTTGTAGAAATGAAATTTTGATCATTGCAAGTGTTCCTTATCAAATATAAATAAACATAAATACAAGTCATACAGGTTAGCAGATCTGGTCCACTAAATATACTGATAAATAGTACATCTCTTAAACAAGTAAAGAATTTAAATATCCAGGAAGCATGACTACAGAAGATGGCAGAATAGACAGAGAAATTGAATTTATATATATATATATATATATATATATATATATATATATATATATATATATATATATATATATATATATATATATATATATATATATATAAACTATCTCCAATACTGCAGCCAGAGACCGAAATTCGTGGCGTACATCATTACGCAAGGGTGCAGTCACTTGTGAGGCAACCAGGACTGCAAGAGCTGTGAAGAAAAGACAGAACAGAAAAACCACTGCAGAAAATCCTCCTCCAGAAACATCAAACATTCTTTGTTCACATTGTCAAAGAACATTTCGAGCCAAAATAAGCCTTATCAGCCATCTTAGAACTCACGGCTCCATACTTTCAACCCCACTGGATGAAATGGATGGTCATCATCATTCTTGATGGACAAACAACACAAACAGCACATCTCCAATACTGAAACATACAAATATACTGATGTCCACATAACACCAAATAATAAGTAGCATATTGACCCCAACCCCATGCTGCCAATGTCAGACTTGGACTTTATCACAATCACACTTATGTAAAATCAACACCTGTAAGAGGAGATGCTTGAGAAGAGCTGCCAACTTAACTATCCGAGATAAAGTAAGAAATGATGTTATCAAACAGTGGGATCAACACCTTGTGCCACATTTATTGAAAGGCGGAAGATCAAATGACTTGGCTTTCTTGTTTGAATGCAACACCATCAACTACTAGCAGTGGCCTTACATCAATGGGGATCTGATATCAGAGCAAAAGAACCCCCCTCCCTTGTCCATCAAGAATGATGATGACGATTCATTTCATCCAATGGGGTTGAAAGTTTGGAGCCATGAGTTCTAAGATGGCTGGTATGGCCTATTTGGCTCGACATGTTCTTTGACAATATGGGCGAAGAATGTTTGACATTCCAGGAGGAGAATCTCCTGCAGTGGTTTTTCTGTCCAGCCTTTTTTTTTCACAGCTCTTACAGTTATGTTTGCTTCACAAGTGACTATACCCTTGCGTAATGATGTACGCCACAAATTTCGGTTTTTGGCAACAGTCTCCCAAGTGTTGTGATGAATTCCAAAAGCTTTTAGTGAGATCTTCAGGCTGGCAGGCAAGCATGCTCAAGACTGCACCACCAAGGTTCCCCAAATATTTTTTTCCCCCGCATATCCTTTACAGGACATCGCTGTCAACATCAGCATCTTTCAGCTGATTGTTGATTTCTTGGCAAGATTACGCTCAGTAGTTTGCCATTGCTTTCTGAGCAACCGGCTCACATACCCCGTAAGTTACCGACGCAACGAGAACTGTCACAATTCTCGCACACATCACGTTACTCACGAGAGTATATTGGATTACGGAGAAAGTCGATAACCACTAGGCCAGGGAGACTGCCTCCCCCCCCCCCCCAAATATTATGAGTGGTTAATAAATGACATGCATTAATAAATAATATTTAAACATTCACAACAACAACAATGTATGCCCAGTGAAGGTAAACACAGAATCCACAAACAACAATGTATGCCCAGTGAAGGTAAACACAGAATCCACAAACAACAATGTATGCCCAGTGAAGGTAAACACAGAATCCACAAACAACAATGTATGCCCAGTGAAGGTAAACACAGAATCCACAAACAACAATGTATGCCCAGTGAAGGTAAACACAGAATCCACAAACAACAATGTATTCCCAGTGAAGGTAAACACAGAATCCACAAACAACAGGTTGCAGGATTTATTGCCTGGCATATTTTGCTGCATCTCGTCGGTTGCATACCGCATACTTATATATCATATGAAGTGATATATTAATCATATGTTGGCACACAGTCTCTGATACTGTTCACATGTGGAGCTACGTTGTCCCCACGGTAACCACACAGCCACAGTGACTCCCACACAAAAGGACCCTGTATTAACATAACACAAGTAATAGGAGGCATCTGATCATCAGAAGATGAAGTCCTCACATTCAATCCCTCATCCACAGTAAGAAAGTGACATAAATACCAGCAATTGTCATCCAGATACAGTGAACATAAACTCCACCAAGACTGGAACTGGAGCGTAAATGACAACCAGACATTCTCACTCTTCTTACCTTTGGGGAAGGGTAACTGGTCAGCCACAGACGGAAATCTGCGGCCACGTTATCTGGTGCAAACTCCTCACAAATCTTCTCCAGAGCATTCATCCAGGAAACAGCCAGGTGGCAGTTCTGCAGCAGGACCCAGGTGCCTTCCTCCGAAGCCTGCTTGATCATCTTGGCAGCAATTGGTCCCTGGGTGAAAGAAGTGCTGGATGTGAAAGTTTTCCAGAAAGCCTTACCCAATTCCCCTAAAACAGATCATTTATTTGAATAGCGAAGACACAAACAATAAATTGCATGATTTATTGCCTGGTATATTTTGCTGCATGTCATCCGGTGCATACTGCAGCAATCATACAACATTAACTACAACTAAAATAATTAGGTAAATCCTTCAAGCTGGAATACACAACACACATGTTCACATACTAATTTTGTCTACCACGGTAATTTTAAATCATACAGTCTATTTTTTGTGTCTTCGTTTTTCAAATTCACTGAGGGAAAACATTGTTTTGAAGATCATATATTTTTCAGCTGTAATGAATCTTATCTTATCAACAACAGCAATAACACACGCAGTAACAACAACAAAAACAATTATTTTGAAACTGATTGGTTGCTGTCAGAACCTTCTTATTCCTCTCTTGTAGAGGCCAGCATAGATAAGAGCTCTCATTCTTAAACATCCGGTGTGCTGATGCCTAGGTAGCGGGTTCAACCTCTACACTGGTCAGTTGGACTAAAATGTTGACTTCCCATCCTTGACTTGGGGATGTAAATTACACGTCCCTCTGAAGTTGGAGTGGGTTCGTCTGATGGTGAGGAACACTGGTAATAGGGAAATCTAATCCATACGCAATAATCAGTCCAGTGTGTTATAAACAGTAGCACGTGTACGGACTATGCTTGAGTTTAAAGCGATCAAACATTTTGTTAAATTCCTCTTTTGAGGGGAGTGCATCACACCTAGTTGTGCAGCTCAGAGGTCGGTGTGTCCGACTGCAGCAGGCATTTGTCTCAGGTTCATTTCCTCTAGACAGATTCTATCATGTCAGGTCCATTTCCTCTAGACAGATTCCATCATGTCAGGTTCATTTCCTCTAGACAGATTCTATCATGTCAGGTCCATTTCCTCTAGACAGATTCTATCATGTCAGGTCCATTTCCTCTAGACAGATTCCATCATGTCAGATCCATTTCCTCTAGACAGATTCTATCATGTCAGGTTCATTTCCTCTAGACAGATTCTATCATGTCAGGTTCATTTCCTCTAGACAGATTCCATCATGTCAGGTCCATTTCCTCTAGACAGATTCCACCGTGTCAGGTCCATTTCCTCTAGACAGATTCCATCATGTCAGATTCATTTTCTCTAGACAGATTCTATCATGTCAGATCCATTTCCTCTAGACAGATTTCATCCACGGTAGCGGACTCTACCTACCCTTGGGTGGTTTTCTCTCCTAAAATGTTTGCCAGGGCTACAGCCTTAAGGCCTACTCTTTATGATTTCCAAATGCTGTAGGATGTTTAATGTGTACGAACTGCCCATGTGACCCCCTGTTGTGTACTATTATTCTAGAAGGCTAGGCACCTAATCTCACTACCAGAGATCAGGCATCATTACCTACTAGTGGTTCTGAGATTTGAACCAGGTACCTTCTGAGCCTGAGGCTTTAATGTATAAGTACATATCTATACTGCTATACGTTAAACCTTTAAAGTGTGATATATTTATACATATCTGTGCTGCTATAAGTTAAACCTTTAAATTGTGACATATTTAAACATATCTATGCTGCTGTAAGTTAAACCTTTTAATTGTGATATATTTTTACATATCTATTCTATGCTGCTATAAGTTAAACCTTTAAATTGTGATATATTTATACATATCTATGCTGCTATTGCTAGCCGGTCTCTGTGGCTAAGGGCTTGCGAACGGGGTTTGTGAGCCCATATACCCGGGTTCGAAACACAGCGGTGCTGGTTTTTTCGAAAAAGGTATAGGTGCCGGTCGTTCAGAATGGCAAACTACTGAACGTAAAAGTTGCCTAGGAATCACGAACAGCGAAAATGCTGGGGTTGACTGCTACGTCCTGTGAAGGACATGCAATTAAATTTTTTTTTTTTTAATGCTGCTACAGGTCAAACCTTTAAAATGTGATATATTTATACATATCTATGCTGCTATAAGCCGGTCTCCCTGGTCGAGGGGTTAGCAGCTTTCTCCGTAACCCTGAATACTCTCGTGGCTGACGTAGCGCACGAAAATTGGAAGCAGTTGAGTTGCGCCAGTGACTTATGAGAGTATGGAGCCAGTCGCTCAGAAAGCAATGGCAAACTACTGAACGTAATCTTGCCAAGAAATCAACAATCAGCTGAAGGATGCTGATGTTTACAGCGATGTCCTGTAAAGGATATGCAAAACAACATGTTGCTATAAGTTAACCCTTAAATTATAATACATTTATATATATCTTTGTTAAATACTTCCATTAATCTCCATGACACTATAGAGGAGAACAATTCAACAAAGCCAACATTTTCTCATCTTGACTTTTAAACCAATATAGATGTACACACAGCTAAGATTTTCCTTCACAGTTATTTTAAATGAAATAGCTATGGTCCCAAAGTACCATCATCTCATCCATAAATATGTTCTTGTGACAATGACAGACTGAAAAGACTGATCCCCAAGCATATCACACTGAGCCATGTAATAACCAGTCACAACTGAAAATAACCCTTACCTGACCTTGCCCTAAGGATATGGAGTTGAACTTTTTGCCGCCAAAACCTCTGTCGTCTGCATATTTTAACAAGGCCATTGTAGGGTCAGCGCCAGGGGAGAGAATAAAGATCAGCGGTGAGCAGGCATTCGAATCGCTGAATGTTTTTGCCAGATCAAAAGGAGGTGGCTGGACAAAGATCTTGCCCAACTTCTCTGTGACAAACTCTGTGATAGCCTGTGTTATCTGAAAAGACAAAGCAGAGTTGAGGTTTTCAGTTACCTTCAGTTTTCCCAGCAATCCTGTCAAGAGAAATATTATCTTTATATTTATCCTAAACTTTTACAGAATGTAATGGTGGGCTCGTAACAGATACTGTCAATGGGATGACAAGTGTTACACTTTCATATATACTAGGTCATAGAATAAAAAGATGTACCAGCTACCAACCTCAGTCTTTCTTCTTCTTTTGCTCTCATTCCTTATTGGGGCACGGGACCTCAATCACTTGCTCAGAGACGTTCTGTCTTTTGGTATCTTTAGGAGCTATGTCCATGCCCTCCCCACATTATTCATCTGTCTCTTATTTTCGTGTCCATGAGCTCTTCCTCTGTTTCATTTGCTGTGTTTGTTTCAGACAAAGGGCTTTTTTGGTATACTATTCTTAAGTTTTCTTAATGTGTGTCCTATCCAGTCTCAGCAACTTTTCCTTACCTCTTGATCGACTTGTATTTGTTATTCACAACTTCTGTACAGTAAATTAAATGAGGCCAGCTTCATGGCTTAGAGGTTATGACTTTTCTCCGTAATCTCGTATACTCTCGTGGGTTAACGTGATGACGGTAAGAATCAGCAGTGGTTCGAATCGCAACGATAACTTACGGGGTATGTGAGCCGGCCGCTCAGAAAGCAATGGCAAACTACTGAGTGTAATCTTGCCAAGAAATCAACATACAGCTGAATGATGCTGGTGTTGACAGCAATGTCCTGTAAAGGATATGCAAAAAAAAAAAAAAATTAAATGATGATAATGATAATAATCAATAAGGGGAGTTAAATTCATATTACCAGGGGAAACTTTTCTATCTTCAGAGATGATTCTTGTTCATTCTCCAGAAAGGTATGTTAATTGCATTGCATCTGTTTACAGGAATATTGCAATATTTATGTTGTCTTGTGATCACAACAAGTCGCATAGCAAATACTGTTTAGGACTGGGTTTGTCTTCTCACGTCTACTGCCACACACCTTGGTCAGACTTCAGTATTGCAACTCGCACTACGCAACAGCTACAAACACACTCTAAACAGAATCTCACCTTATCTGGGCGAATACAGCGCTGCACCATCATCTTCTGAAACATAGTCAGCTTGCCCTCCCAGGGTTCAGCCATGGCAGTTTTGTGTGGCTCCTTAGATTTGTAATAATCTTCCCACCTGGTGACATTGCTGGCAAAGTGTTCCCTGCTCAGAGACAAGGACATTACAATAACATCACCAGCAAAACAAACACTCTGTGTTTGAGGGAAAGGCCTCAAAGTACTGATTTATTTATGGGCTGTATTTTAAAGTCATACATAAGCTAAATAATCTTAAATATATACATGTTTCTTGTGTTTTGTTGTCACTTCTGTGTGTAAACCTATGTATGTGTTTGTGTTGGAAAGTGTAGAACAAAAATAAGATCTTGAGGTTTTGAATATCTGACATATGGAGGTTTGGCTTAGAGGTTAAGATGTCTGTCTCAGGTTCAGCAGTTGCCTGGTTCAAATCCCAGCATTGGGCTGGGCAATGTTATAAGAACCATTGGTTTCTTATATTACACACCCCCTGATCTCTTCGGTAGTGAGATCAGACAACTACCCTTCACAGATAAGGCTCAAAAACAAAAGATACAATATACAAATTGTGCATGTGAAAAATCCCATGGCAGTTGGAAACTGCAAAGAGTAGGTTGCAAGGCTGCAGCTCTGACAAGAAATAACCTGCTTCCATGGCATGGTAGGGCGGCAGTGCATGAACTCATACATGCTGTATGAGACCTCAAGATGTGGAGGAACATGACTGCCCAAGCCAGTCCGCAAGGGATTTAATGATGAACAATTCACAACCCTTTAACTGTATCTGATTTGGGATTTCATTGACACTGTTTCTGCACATCAAAGGTCACATACAAGATAAACAGCACACATCAAGCACTCATTCCTCGGACAACCTCAATCCTTTAAATGCTTTCAAGTCGTTGAGGCGGCACAGCTCATCCCAGGCAGCATCACTCAGCCACTTTGGTGCGGGGTTTGGTACTTTGTTTTCCAGCCCAACGCCACCAGTGAGGAAAAAGATGAATTCAGAGTGCTCCATTTCATTTCTGGCTCTAGGGATGAGATAGTTTTAACATGGACATTTGATAACAAGATAATTTAACATGGACATTTGAGAACAAGATCATTTTAACATGGACATTTGAGAACAAGATCATTTTAACATGGACATTTGAGAACAAGATCATTTTAACATGGACATTTGAGAACAAGATCATTTTAACATGGACATTTGAGAACAAGATCATTTTAACATGGGCATTTGAGAACAAGATAATTTTAACATGGACATTTGAGAACAAGATCATTTTAACATGGGCATTTGAGAACAAGATCATTTTAACATGGGCATTTGAGAACAAGATCATTTTAACATGGGCATTTGAGAACAAGATAATTTTAACACGGACATTTGAGAACAAGATCATTTTAACATGGACATTTGAGAACAAGATCATTTTAACATGGGCATTTGAGAACAAGATCATTTTAACATGGGCATTTGAGAACAAGATCATTTTAACATGGGCATTTGAGAACAAGATCATTTTAACATGGGCATTTGAGAACAAGATAATTTTAACATGGAAATTTGAGAACAAGATCATTTTAACATGGACATTTGAGAACAAGATCATTTTAACATGGACATTTGAGAACAAGATCATTTTAACATGGACATTTGAGAACAAGATCATTTTAACATGGACATTTGAGAACAAGATCATTTTAACATGTGCATTTGAGAACAAGATCATTTTAACATGGACATTTGAGAACAAGATAATTTTAACATGGAAATTTGAGAACAAGATCATTTTAACATGGGCATTTGAGAACAAGATCATTTTAACATGGACATTTGAGAACAAGATCATTTTAACATGGACATTTGAGAACAAGATCATTTTAACATGGACATTTGAGAACAAGATCATTTTAACATGGACATTTGAGAACAAGATCATTTTAACATGGAATTTGAGAACAAGATCATTTTAACATGGAATTTGAGAACAAGATCATTTTAACATGGACATTTGAGAACAAGATCATTTTAACATGGACATTTGAGAACAAGATCATTTTAACATGGACATTTGAGAACAAGATCATTTTAACATGGACATTTGAGAACAAGATCAGTTTAACATGGACATTTGAGAACAAGATAATTTTAACATGGACATTTGAGAACAAGATCAGTTTAACATGGACATTTGAGAACAAGATCATTTTAACATGGAATTTGAGAACAAGATCATTTTAACATGGAATTTGAGAACAAGATCATTTTAACATGGAATTTGAGAACAAGATCATTTTAACATGGAATTTGAGAACAAGATCATTTTAACATGGACATTTGAGAACAAGATAATTTTAACATGGACATTTGAGAACAAGATCAGTTTAACATGGACATTTGAGAACAAGATCTTTTTAACATGCACATTTCAGAATAAGATAATTTTAACATGGACATTTGAAAACAAGATCTTTTTAACATGGACATTTCAGAATAAGATAATTTTAACATGGACATTTGAGAACAAGATCATTTTAACATGGACATTTCAGAACAAGATCATTTTAACATGGACATTTGAGAACAAGAGTGCAGACAGTGGCTACCAAGCAAGGACTAACTTAATCAAGCTACTCCAAACTTGTGATTCAAGAGCACTTACCTCAAAATATTTGAACACAATATGAACGAGAAAACCAGCTTGTCTTTCTCGAACAATGAACGGCAGACGTTGCAGTACAGACTGTAGGTAAAATGGTCTGCCAGGAAGCGGATTCGTTTCTCCAGAGCCTTGGATTTGTTGCTGCGGACACAGTGGATATAATTAGTCTTAAATAGAATGATCACAAAGATATTGAAACACATAAGGCAAATAAGAAGGATCTATGTGGCGAAGTGGTTAAAGGCTGGGATCGCCGGTGTGATGCAAATGACTTCCTGTTATATCTTAGACTTCTGTGGGAATAATATACTCCACATTCCGTGTATTTAGTATTTCAGCCGAAGTATTATTCATTTATTCACTACATGTGATATATTACTGCAGTATGCACCTGACGAGATATGCCAGGCAAGAAATTGTGCAATATACTGTTTATAGCATCTTTGTTTAAGTTCACTAAGCGAACACATTGTTTTGAATAATTACTATCACAGATATATCACATCTTACCTGTTTTAAATATATCAAAATGTTATCTGTTGTGAATGTATAACACAATTACTAGCCGGGCTCCCTGGCAAAAGGGTTAAGGACGCTGTTCGTAATCCTGTATACCCACATACAAAACACAGCTGTGCGAGATTCGGCAGAGGCTCGCGTCACGCTGGTTTCTTACAGCAAGGTATGTGAGCTGGTCGTTCAGAAAGCAATGGCAAACTACTGAACGTAAACTTGCCAAGACATCAACAGCAGCTGAAAAATGCTGGTATTGACTGCAATGTCCTGTAAATAGGATATGCAAAAACAAAAGCAAACAAAAAGATATATCACATTCTTACCAGTTCTTATTATATCACAATGAAGCTACGTGCATAAACTGAGGCACAAGAGATACACTCGCATGGCAGCAAGATTCCTCCTGAATTTCTCAGCCATGAAAAATAGAATAAGGATGTTAGTAGCATGCCCATATAAATGCCTAAGAGGTCCACCCATTGCACGAGTGCTCAACAGAGGAACAGAGAAAAGGATAAAGATGAATAAATCACATCTAGGTGGGGGATAGGGACACAAAGTAGTATATGAACCACGAATATGGATCCTTGACAAGAACAGACACCAGTTCTCCAATCACAGGTTTATCTTTTATGTCCTGACAAAACTCGACAAGAGATGCACAGATTGGAATCCAGTGCCAGTAGATGTAGAGGTAAAAAAAAGATTCTCAATGATAAGTGTGGCATGGCGGATGTTGTTATATATACAGATGGACTCGGGCGAGAGTGTTGTCAACAAATTGTGCAACTCTGCCTCACTTTAATCCAATTCATCACGCAAGTCATTCTTCTATTTCGCAAGGGTGTAGTCACTTGTGAAGCAAACAGGAGTGCAAGAGCTGCAAAAACAAAGGCTGGACAAGAACACCACTGCAGGAGATCCTCCCCCTGGAACGTCAAGCATTCTTTGCCCACACACATTGTCAAAGAACATTCTGAGCCAAAATAAAACTCACCAGCCATCTTTGAACTCACAGCTCCAAACTTTCAACCCCACTGGATGAAATAAATGGTCATAATCATTCTTGATGGATAAACACCATATATACAGACTGGTTGTTTGTGTGGCATCAAAATTGTGCATGGCTATCTTACCTGTCCTGGATATATGCCTAACTTACCTGTCCTGGATATATGGCTGTCTTACCTGTCCTGGATATATGGCTATCCTACCTGTCCTGGATATATGCCTAACTTACCTGTCCTGGATATATGCCTAACTTACCTGTCCTGGATATATGGCTATCTTACCTGTCCTGGATATATGCCTAACTTACCTGTCCTGGATATTTGGCTGTCTTACCTGTCCTGGATATATGCCTAACTTACCTGTCCTGGATATATGGCTGTCTTACCTGTCCTGGATATATGGCTATCCTACCTGTCCTGGATATATGCCTAACTTACCTGTCCTGGATATATGCCTAACTTACCTGTCCTGGATATATGGCTATCTTACCTGTCCTGGATATATGCCTAACTTACCTGTCCTGGATATTTGGCTGTCTTACCTGTCCTGGATATATGCCTAACTTACCTGTCCTGGATATATGGCTGTCTTACCTGTCCTGGATATATGGCTATCTTACCTGTCCTGGATATATGGCTGTCTTACCTGTCCTGGATATATGGCTGTCTTACCTGGCCTGGATATATGGCTATCTTACCTGTCCCTGATATATGGCTATCTTACCTGTCCTGGATATATGGCTGTCTTACCTGTGCTCGATATATGGCTGTCTTACCTGTCCTGGATATATGCCTAACTTACCTGTCCTGGATATATTCCTAACTTACCTGTCCTGGATATATGGCTATCTTACCTGTCATGGATATATGCCTAGCTTACCTGTCCTGGATATATGCCTAGCTTACCTGTCCTGGATATATGGCTGTCTTACCTGTCCTGGATATATGCCTAACTTACCTGTCCTGGATATTTGGCTGTCTTAACTGTCCTGGATATATGCCTAGCTTACCTATCCTGGATATATGCCTAGCTTACCTGTCCTGGATATATGGCTGTCTTACCTGTCCTGGATATATGCCTAGCTTACCTGTCCTGGATATATGCCTAGCTTACCTGTCCTGGATATATGTCTAGCTTACCTGTCCTGGATATATGCCTAGCTTACCTGTCCTGGATATATGCCTAGCTTACCTGTCCTGGATATATGCCTAGCTTACCTGTCCTGGATATATGGCTGTCTTACCTGTCCTGGATATATGGCTGTCTTATCTGTCCTGGATATATGCCTAGCTTACCTGTCCTGGATATATGCCTAGCTTACCTGTCCTGGATATATGCCTAGCTTACCTGTCCTGAATATATGGCTATCTAACCTGTTCTGGATATATGCCTAGCTTACCTGTCCTGGATATATGCCTAGCTTACCTGTCCTGGATGTATGGCTATCTTACCTGTCCTGGATATATGGCTATCTTACCTGTCCCTGATATATGGCTATCTTACCTGGCCTGGATATAAGGCTATCTTACCTGTCCTGGATATATGGCTGTCTTACCTGTCCTGGATATATGCCTAGCTTACCTGTCCTGGATGTATGGCTATCTTACCTGTCCTGGATATATGGCTATCTTACCTGTCCCTGATATATGGCTATCTTACCTGTCCTGGATATATGGCTATCTTACCTGTCCTGGATATATGGCTGTTTTACCTGTCCTGGATATATGACTATCTTACCTGTCCTGGATATTCGGCTAACTTACCTGTCTTGTATAGACATGATGAAGAGGTTGACAAACCATGTCAGAGAGTACTGATACATGGGGTCAATACTGGGCAGTTCCGTGATGGAGAAGAACAGCACCGAGGAGTGAGTGGCGATGGGTCGATACCCCATACGAGATGCTTCTATCTTCTTTTCTGTCTCTTCCCCAATCTGTGAATGCATTGACAGAAATCACATATATCATGCCTTTACAGAAATATAGAAGGTTTAACTGTCGAGTGCCAAAGGATACGATACTGCCAAATGTTACCTC
Organism: Cepaea hortensis; assembly: GCA_963921405.1. NCBI lineage: Eukaryota > Metazoa > Mollusca > Gastropoda > Stylommatophora > Helicidae > Cepaea > Cepaea hortensis. The sequence continues at coordinate 5,655,273 of OY992882.1, forward strand.
CCATTTTGACAGAAGGACGATATATCGCCATTCTAAGGTAATTGTGTTATTCGTTTTGTTTGTAGTATCTTCCGCAAATTAAATGCTCAGTGATGTTTTGTTTGCTTTTGCCACAGTTTGCTTATGCTATTTCCTCATTAGAACATTTAGTGCATGGTTCCATCACCCAGCTGCTGAGTTGAGAGCTTGGTGCAACACTGTTAGCTGTGTATTTCATCTGGAGAGCTTTTTCGTCTATCCGAGTGGTTTGTGTTATGAACAGCATGCTCAGAAAAAAGGCTTGTGGTCTGTTATACCTGGTTTGCCTTATCTGGTTTGCCTTATACTGTAATGTGTGCACAACTGCTGGTGTTTTAGTGACTGCTGCTTCCATTGGTGATTAAATGTAGTTCTAGTGGCTAAGGGCTTGCGAACGTGGTTTGTGACCCCGTATACCCGGATTTGAAACTCAGCGGTGCTGGTTTTTTCGAAAAAGGTATAGGAGCCGGTCGTTCAGAAAGCAATGGCAAACTACTGAACGTAAAATTTGCCCAGGAATCATGAACAGCAAAAATGCTGGGGTTGACTGCTATGTCCTGTGAAAGACATGCAACTTAATATATAAGTGGCAGATCATTGTGTGGGCATTCTGGCAGCGGCCTGATGCATGCATGTGCCTGCTTGCTGCTGGATTTGCTTCCTGTTTCACTTTTCACATGGACAATGAATGTGTGCTTTTTGCTGGCACAGGAACGGAGCAATTAAAAGGTGACCTGTTGTCAAGAAGTTGAACCTCGACTATCTAACTAATAAATAACTAATAATGCTATATCAATCAGTGGAATATTTACCTTCTGTTTCTTAGAAATTTCATCAGCAAGAATTTTGGATGAGTCCAGCACTTGAATTGCCGACTCATCTTCCAGAATGTTGCCCTCAGACGCTGACAGAGTACTTAATATCTTGTCCTCAATCTCTTTGAGCTGCTTCCTGTTGGCAGCACTGGTCACAATCAAAGTCTGCCTCTCTTCCTCTAGCTCGGGCCTGAGATATTCACACAACAGCCCAGGTCAAAAATCTACAGATATAACTACAACTGTAGACAACCCAGGTCAAACATCTACAGATATAACTACTACTATAGACAGCCCAGGTCAAACATCTACAGATATAACTACTACTATAGACAGCCCAGGTCAAACATCTACAGATATAACTACTACTATAGACAGCCCAGGTCAAACATCTACAGATATAACTACTACTATAGACAGCCCAGGTCAAACATCTACAGATATAACTACTACTATAGACAGCCCAGGTCAAACATCTACAGATATAACTACTACTATAGACAGCCCAGGTCAAACATCTACAGATATAACTACTACTATAGACAGCCCAGGTCAAACATCTACAGATATAACTAATACTATAGACAGCCCAGGTCAAACATCTACAGATATAACTACTACTATAGACAGCCCAGGTCAAACATCTACAGATATAACTACTACTATAGACAGCCCAGGTCAAACATCTACAGATATAACTACTACTACAGACAGCCCAGGTCAAACATCTACAGATATAACTACTACTACAGACAGCCCAGGTCAAACATCTACAGATATAACTACTACTATAGACAGCCCAGGTCAAACATCTACAGATATAACTACTACTATAGACAGCCCAGGTCAAACATCTACAGATATAACTACTACTATAGACAGCCCAGGTCAAACATCTACAGATATAACTACTACTATAGACTGCCCAGGTCAAACATCTACAGATATAACTACTACTATAGACAACCCAGGTCAAACATCTACAGATATAACTACTACTATAGACAACCCAGGTCAAACATCTACAGATATAACTACTACTATAGACAACCCAGGTCAAACATCTACAGATATAATCACTACTATAGACAACCCAGGTCAAACATCTACAGATATAACTACTACTATAGACAACCCAGGTCAAACATCTACAGATATAACTACTACTATAGACAACCCAGGTCAAACATCTACATGTATAACTGCTACTATAGACAACCCAGGTCAAACATCTACATGTATAACTACTACTATAGACAACCCAGGTCAAACATCTACAGATATAACTGCTACTATAGACAACCCAGGTCAAACATCTACAGATATAACTGCTACTATAGACAACCCAGGTCAAACATCTACAGATATAACTGCTACTATAGACAACCCAGGTCAAACATCTACAGGTATAACTGCTACTATAGACAACCCAGGTCAAACACCTACAGGTATAACTGCTACTATAGACAACCCAGGTCAAACACCTACAGGTATAACTGCTACTATAGACAACCCAGGTCAAACACCTACAGGTATAACTGCTACTATAGACAGCCCAGGTCAAACACCTACAGGTATAACTGCTACTATAGACACCCCAGGTCAAACACCTACAGGTATAACTGCTACTATAGACAGCCCAGGTCAAACATCTACAGATATAACTACTACTATAGAAGTGGGCCAACCACCACTTCCAAATTTACCAAACTACTAGAAAAAATGGGGGATCCTACTGCAATCTAATTTTTGTTGTTGTTTGCATCTGCTTGCTTTGAAATCAAGCATAGTCTGTACACATGCAACTACTTCTAGTGCACTGGACTGATTCTTTAGAGTGGATTAGCTTTCCCTATTAGCAGTACTTGAACCTGCACCTTATGCTGAAAACAATCATAGCTCTAAGTGTTTACTATGGAGTTAAGTCTAATTGGCGAATTTGAGAATCTTGACTGTGTCTTTACAGAATCACAGTGTTGCGAAGTGGTTAATTTGCCTGCCTCGCTCTGAAGGTGATGGGGTTTGATTTTGGAGTCTGTCATTTGGTTCATGAGCGAAATAGAAAGGGACTAAGTCATATGGGATAAAACCTGGTGCAATGAAGTCAAATTTTTTATTTATTATACAACAAGACGACCCGGCCCGGCTTCGCCCAGCCCCTGGTGGGGAGCGTCTCATTTAATTCATATTCGGCCCCTGCTCCCGTTCCCGTTCCCAAAAAAGACCATCCGGCCCGGCTTCGCCCAGCCACTGGTGGGCAGCATCTCATTTAATACATATTCGACCCTTGCTCCCGTTCCCAAAAAATTAAAAATTAATTTTAAACTAACTAACTACTTCAGTTACATCCATGCGAGTGAGAACAACAACTGTTTCTAACAAATTTCTGGTTTAATCAGAGAGTGAGTTCCCTTGCAGCATGATGGCGGAACACATTCATCTGTTTCTAAAGTTCGTGCCATTTTCTTTCGTGCTGGAGGAAAAATTGTTGATTTTAAACTAAATAACTATGCCAGTTGGCTGCGCAGGAATGAGAAGAACATCTGTAGAAAATTTCATCTCAATCGGATGGACCGTTCAGGAACGCATAAAGGACACACAAAGACACAAACATTCTCTTTTATATATATATAGATAATGTATATTTTGTGTCCACATTATTTCACTAAACAAATGGTTCCATACTGTGTTTGAACTGTCTAACACAATATACAACGAACATGCTCATCTTACTTTTCTTTGGCAACAACAATACCCAGGAGCTGGTCCTCCAGCCCTTCTGGGGTGATCATGAAGTTCAGCAGGGATACTTTTGTGGATATCTCTGGCAGGTAGTGGGGGTTCCTCAGCTTTGTGGTGATGTAGAATCTGAACTCATGGCTGTACTCCAGGGCTTGGTCCCCCATCATGATCATCTCAACACCACCTGGGTCCAGTGATTGTAACAGATGTCAATGTCAGATGTCATGACTGCCAGGTGTTGATTGATCATCTCAATACCACCTGGGTCCAGTGATTGTAGCAGATGTCAATGTCAGATGTCATGCCTGCCAGATATTGATCATCTCAACACCACCTAGATCAAGTGATCATAACAGATATCAATATCAGATCTGTCATCTTCTCCTCGCTAACTCTAGTTCTATAGGGTGTATGTTTAATGATTGTGGGGTTTTTGAAAATATTGCCATTCCAAGTTTTGTATTAATCTTTCATGGTGCATGAGTTTACAGAGGGTGAATACAAAACTTGAAATGGCAATATTTTCAAAAACCCCACAGTCATTAAAAATACACCCTGTAGAATGGCCACACAAGAAGTCCAGTGTTTCAGGAAGTGTGTTACTGTAATTGAGCTAGAGATGAAGAACAGTCTCTGGTGCTAGATAGGACAAACACTGAGAATAACACAGAATAGTATAACTAGAAAATCTCTTTGCTGAAATCCACAGGGAAAACAAAATAGAATGAGACCTAAAATACACAGAGAAGAGAATTAGAGCTGGAGATGGGCATGGAGAGAACATAAAAAGATAACATGAGACAGTAAAAGTAAGGACAGCCTGAAGTGAGTTGGGTGAGGATCAATGCGCTATTGGGAGATAAAGGGTGGAAGTGAAAGAAGAAGAGGAGGAGAAAGAAGAAGAAAAAAGTGAAGAAGAAGAACAACAACAAGAGTAAGAAGAAGAAGAAAACGAAGAAGAGGATAAAGAGGAAGAAGACAAAGATGAAGGGAACTAAGAAGAAAAGAAGCAGAAGGATAAAACGAAGAAAATTTAAAAAAGAAGAAGTTCAAGATTGGTTTATAGGATGTATGTGTGGCAATAGTTCCAGTGGCCAGGAACCTACTTCAGTCCTGCCCAACTTACAGTTACCAACAGAAACAAATATGGCTGCACCAAATTATGTCCATCAAAAGTTGTGCAGGGATATCATGACCTAAAACTAACTACTGCTTTGATTGAATTCATTAATGTGAAGGTTTGCGTGGAATGAGGAAGAAGAAGAACTTCAGACCCTTCTCTTGGGAAGCAAGTGTACTAACCACTACGATTCCACGGCCTTGCTGCCCTTACCTTGTTTGAATGTCTGCTTCAGCAAGAGTGGCTCTAAGGAAGGTTCCAGTTCTTCATAGACATTCTCCAGGAGCAAGGGACTTCCAAAAGTGATGCAGTTCTCCAGGGATCTCATGTAATCAGAGTCGGACAACTTGATCACGTGCAAGCTCTTGTCCTTCTCCATGTTCTTCACCCATCGGTTGGCTTGCCCATCAGGATCAATCATCAGTGGCCTGGCAAACATACACCTCAGTAGTATTATCAACCTGCATCCCAATCCATGAACCGCACCAATAATCTCATCAGCACGGCCGGACCAGGGTTGGATGCCTGAGCTAATCTCCTCCTCAGTCAGTGACAGATTGGCCAGCTATGTCTCAGGCATGTAAGCCTTCAAAACTGAATGGCCCTATCACTTCATATACCCATAGCAGGAAAATGCTTCGGATCAATTAAAAAAAATTCCTAATCCATTATACAGGTCTGACCAATGAGACACTGATCTCATTAATACGAGGGTAGGATCAGAAAGTTATGCACCACACTTATTATCTCCGTTAATATATTAACCGCTTTTTATTATTTTCACTTATTAATTTTTATATTTTTTATAATTTTTCATAATAATTATTACTAATTATTTTTATTATTCACTTATTAACCGTTAATAACATACAAATGAAAGTTAGCCACAAATAGTCATCCACATGTGCAGCTAAAATTTCTACTTCTCAACATAAACCCCATAAACTTTAATGGTTTTACGTCATCTTGAAACAAGAGCATGCATCCCAGATCTGAAACACATTTTATCCTGTTCTCATAGCCATTTCTTCACTGCATTAATCACTCCCTCGTTGTCTTCAAACTTTGTCCCACGGATAGTATTCTTATGGGGACTGAAAAGATGAAAATCAGATGGTGCCAGGACTGGACTGTTAGGTGGATGGGGGAAGTACATTCCACCACATTTTATCGATTGCCTCCCTTGTTTGCAAACTTGCGTGATGACATGCATTGTTGTGAAGGAGAAGCAGTTGCTCTTGACTCTTGTGAAACTTTTGATGTAAATTTCCAAATTGATGGTTGCACCTTTTGGCAGCACATCCATGAGAATAACCCCATCAATGTCCCAAAACACATTGAGCATGACTTTACCGGCTGATAGAGTTGTTTTGAATTTTTTCCTTGTTGGTGTTTGAGGATGATACCACTCCATTGACTATCCTGTTGTCTCCGGCTTAAAATGATGAACCTAAGTTTTGTCTCCTGTCACAATGTTTGATAAAAATACATTCCCATCTGTCTCAAACTCCCGCAGCAATTCCGAACAAATTATTTTCCTTTACGACTTATGGTCCTCTATGAGAGCTCGAGGAACCCATCTTGCACAAAACTTTGAATATCTCAGATTGTTTAAAACTTCAGTTGATCTACCTTTGCTTATTGAAAGCTGCATGGACAATTGTTGACTTGTGATACACCTATCTCTGCCAATTATGATGTCAGCACGTTCCAACATGATCCGTCAGGTGGCTGTGGCAGGACGTCCAGAGCGCGGCTTTCAGCCAGCTCTACATCTCCACTTGCAGAAACCAAAACTCTCTGCTCCCAGCGGCTAACTGTATTTCTATCGAGTGCAAAAGTGCCACAAAGAGCACACAAACGATTGTGAATTTTAACAACAGTTTCTTTCTCAGCAATAAAAATTCTATAACAATCCTCAGCTTGTAATGTACATTATTAACATCTGTCATTTTAACGGTTTTGCGTTGCGGTTAGAATTGGTTTACAGAGATGCAATTTGGTATACACCTTTAAAAGATTATAAACCTTTAATGGGTGCAAATGTAATGCTTGTATCTTTATTATTAGCTGAGATAATAATTGTGGTGCATAACTTTCTGACCTATCCTTGTATGTTTCAACACTCAGATATTGTATTCTGGCACTAAAGTTAAGTTTATCGAGTGTTTGTGGAAAATGAAAGGCCAGAAAATTAGGTTATCATGACATTAACTATGTGTTGTTATATATTAAATGACTCCATACATAACATCTACTATAAGAAACACGTGTTAGTTTATGATGTTGTAAAGTCTAATATTTAATCAACATTTGTATCAACTAGAGGTTGTTAAGATGTTGATATGGTCAAAAGGATACGTGCGCTCCTTCTTAAACTCCCAGTGTGCTGTAGGCCAGTGGGTTAGCCACTACACCAGAATTCTCATTCGGACGTCTCTACAAATTCAGTTAACTTCTTGTTCAGAAAGCCATGGCAAATTACTGAACGTAAAATTGCCTATAAGATCAACCTGGGGTTGATGACAATATTATATAAAAGACACACATTTGTTCGGGGTTGGTATGTGTTTTCTCGGCAATTCCGCCATTCAAATATGAGAACATGACAGAAACTATTCACTCGATCTCTGATTTGTGTGTGTTCATAAATATGTTATATTGCTTACATTTTTATTTATTTCCCCGCTATAAATTACATGGGTGCTAATTTTTCAGGTTTTATCAACAATTCTGGCACCAGCATAAAACTGAAGCCACAGCAGTATAGTGGCTAGATGCTCGCCTGCTGATCTAGTGAACGTGAATTGAAATCTGCATCAAGGCAGTTTTTTTTAATAACTTAGACTCCAAGATTCACTGCCATACAGCAATACAGGTTCTATATAGCACTTTAGCACTCTCTTTCTTACATTCAATAATAGTGACTTATTGCATAGTATACTCATGATTTTCCAAAATGTATCCTTTGCCTGCCCTATTCTGCTCTTAATCTCTGTTGTGCATCTTCCATCTGATGTTATAAATGCCAGTAGGTATTTAACACTACCCACTTGGTTAAGATTTTCCCTTCTATTTCTATTTCACATTTTGGTGTCACCTTTTTCTTTGATATCACCTTTCTGACTGATTTCTTAATATTCAAGGAGAGTCCCTTCTTTGCACTCTCTGTTACGACAATATCCAACAATTGTTGTAGATCTGTTGCATAATCCACAACCAATTCTGTGTCATCTGCATAGCATATATTGTTTATAATGAAGTGTCTACAAAATGTATATGTTGAATGAACTAATAAACAGTCTACAAAATGTATATGGTGAAAGAAATAAGGAATAATCTATAAAATGTATATGGTGAAAGAACTAATGATCAGTCTACAAAATTTTAATGGTGAAAGAAATAAGAAATAATCTACGAAATGCATACTGTGAAAGAAATAATGACCAGTCTACAGAAACAACTAATTAAGTCTACAAAATTAACATGAAAGAACTAATAAAACATCTACAAACCATCTGCGGGAATTGGCAACAATGACCCCATTATCTACGGAGAATGAGTCTCTGGGCAGTCCCGCAATGTTCCATGCTTGAATTTTGATTGGTTCACCCAAAGTTCTTGTCAGTGAGAACTCAGCAGATGCAGGAATACTCTTCGACTGAGCAGAAGGAATGAAGTTGAAGGCCATCAGGCAAATAAATTCATGATGACATCACTGTCGATGACAGATCATCATCACTACATGCCTTACAGATAAGCTTGGGCAATCTTGGTTAACATCTCATAAAATGGTCAAAATACATGTTAATGTAACAATTAGGATGTTACGTTGAAAAAAGCAAGAACAAGGTTGGACATGGGTGTGATGCCAGATTTCAAGAAAAGACTGAGCACCTATTTCTCCCTGCACTCAGACCTACACTACAGTGATGATCCTAACATATCACAAACCCAAAGCAGGTTCCCGCTGCAAGACTTGTTTTCTTTTAAATACAATGATCAAGGCCTTGACTTAGGCCTGCATACTTGTCCAGATTACACCATTTGGTCAAGCGATATAGTTATGTATCACTTTTTGTTTTCTCATTATCTTTTCCTATAATTGTACCTGTTGTCACTAAGTTTTAAAGTGTATTTCTTCTTATAACATGCCCACAAATTCTTGACTATCAATGCCTAATTTTTCTAGTCAGTTTACATATGTCATCTGTTACTTGCAGAACTGACTCAAATGTTTTGTTTTTCTGTCCATCTGTGGGACATTGTACTCAGAAACCACACATATGCCGCCAACAGAGGTTTCTCAGTTGACCGTCCAGGTCTCACAGACATACAACAGCATCAGCCCAATACAACACTTTATCTGTTCTCACTGAAACTGACAGCTTGCTATTTGTGAGCATGTTTTACATCTTGCAAGAGCTATTATTTAAAATATGGTGCCCAGTCCAGTACCAAATTGCTAGCGAACTTGCTTGCTGGTCATGAGTTTGAATTCGCATCAAGGCAGGTTTGTAAAGAAAACTTTTAAGTGACAGGGCTCCAGGTCTAAGATAGGCGCCCGGAAATGTCTTGGCAAGTACATGTGGCTGCCGTGATACTGACCACATCAGATCTTGAGAGCTGATTGGTCTAGACATCACCCTTGAGTGCTGATTGGTCTAGACATCACCCTTGAGTTCTGATTGGTCTAGACATCACCCTTGAGTGCTGATTGGTCTAGACATCACCCCTTGAGTGCTGATTGGTCTAGACATCACCCCTCGAGTGTTGATTGGTATAGACATCACCCCTTGAGTTCTGATTGGTCTATACATCACCCCTCAAGTGCTGATTGGTCTAGACATCACCCTTGAGTTCTGATTGGTCTAAACAAACATGAGGCTAGTAATATATGCCCAATACACCATAAAGCTTGTCACAAGAATCCCTCGCTTTGCTTACTTACCTCATTTGAATATTAATGAACCAACTGTATTTTTTTTTAAAGAAAAAAAAACACCATCATAAAGGTGTTTAGATAACTATTAGTAGGACAATTTTTTTAGGTGTGATGTATACAGTTCTCTTGCCCCAGTTGTTCCCACAGTGTGCAGGATAAGTATTATTATTTTGCATTTAACAGATACACAAAAGGTATTTGCCATACCAGATTGTCCATCTATCTATTTCTCTCTCGCTCTGTCTACCTACATAGCAATCTTACTAGCTACCTACCTATGTGCCTACCTATCTACCAATCTAACTATCTATATTTTTAACCTCTCAGACACCTTGATATAGCCAAACACAGCAGGGATCTAACAGACGAGAACAACCCCAAAACACTGGATGTAGGCTATAACAGTTGATCACCTAGTGTAGAGACACAATCATCTAGTGTAGAGATACAATCAGCAGACACTGTTAAGAGGGAAAGTCAATAAGTAAGTCACAAATGGCTGTAGTAAAATAACTAAATATGATAACAACTTGAAACCAGTTTCTTTTTATAATACATTGTCCCTTTATTTCTCAACATAATTTCCACAAACATTGATGCACTTATACCATCATTTTATCAGTCCTCCCAAACCAGCTGCATAGAACTGCATGCTCTGTTTTCTAAACCACGTTTTCACTTCACATTCAACTTCGGCGTCATTTGCGCCCTAGAGAAAATTTTTCTACCTAGCTATGCACCGCTTTATGGGACAAACATTTGTCAGTATAAACAGGAAGCATTTGCTTATGAATGTCCTTTGCAGGCAGTCCTTTTGCCCACAAAAAAACACACAATAGCACGTTTCTCTTTGGTTGTACATGCCGTAAGTATGTACACTTCGTAAGTACAGTCGCCATTTTGTTTATGCGCTGCACATGCGCATGAAACACCTAGCGCCACCTGACGAACGGGAATATAAAGTTCGATGTTGCTGTCACCTAATGACACCTGTAAAAAACACCAACTACATTTATCTGCCATCCCACAGATCTGTGTGACTTACTTATTGACTCACCCTCGTATTTCATTAAACGTGTGACGTACATGGTACTTGATCACCATCATAATCATCATCATCATCACATTCATCAGAATAATTACCTCACTGCTAACATGAATATGTCCACCGTTACCATCATCAACACTACCACTACTATCATCATCTTCATCATCAACACCCCTATCATTATCATCAACATCAAAATCAAACATGACTTACTTTACAAATTTTCACCCAAACTTTGGCCATATCATCTCTGAACGCAGACGTGAAAGGCCCCAAATAGGCAATCACGCCAGCAGAAATCAGAATGTCTCCTATCAGATTGTCGTAGATCTTCTGTAGGTTCTCCGCTGCTTCAGTCCACCGAGTCTTCTCACCACCCAGGCCTCCAATCAGTTTTTCTGCTCGTACAAGTTTCTTACCACACAGATCAACCTGGCAATTTACAGACATACAAAATCTGGACATCATGATAGTTATTTCTTCCGACACAGATCAACCTGGCAATTTACAGACATACAATCTTGACAACCTGATAGTTTTTTCTCCCCATACATATCAACCTGGCAATTTACAGGAACAAAAAAAAAAAACTGGACACTCTGATAGTGGTTTTATTCCACATATCTCATCTCATCATATTCCTCTTGTACCTTGCAGTGTCGAGGTGAAGCATAAACAGCGGGAGAGTGCTTGTTTATGGGCTTCATGTATCGAGATCCCACAGTATGCTGCTATTCTCTCTGTCCATCGCTTACATGGTTGTCCTCTTCCTCTGCTTCCATCTGGTCTGTACATCATTGCGTGTTGTGGTATACTGTTAGTTGATAACCTAGTTACATGGCCAAACTATTTGACTTGCTGCCTTCTAATAAAATCTAGCGTTGCTATAACCCCCACTTTAGTATACTTCTTAGAATCTTTTCTCTCTTCCCCTCCCTCCCAGTTGCCTTCACTATATCAGCTACTATATGTCATCCATTCTTTTCCTTACATTATTTATCTCTCACTCACCAGTTCTCTCCGATATATATCATCATCTAATCATAACTTACCTCCCCTACTATCTCTTGCCAACTATGAGTTTTCTTCCCTATATCATTTTCTCTCTTGAGGTCTGTCCCACATATCATAATTATCTCTCAGCAAATCACAAGTTCTCTCCCCTATATCATTTCTCGCTTGAGGTCTGTCCCACATATCACAATTATCTCTCCCTCACCACTAGTTCTCTCTCGGTTCTCTCCCTTATACTGCAAACATTTCCCACCCAACACCAGTTAATTCCCACTGATCACAAATTCACACTATTTAATCAACAATCTCGCCGTTTACTTTTACCGAATTAAAGTACAATAACCAACCATATTTTCCAGATGATCTTTCTTCTCTTTCATGTCTGTAAACGTCTGCTGCAGGTCGGCCAGTTTTTTCTCCACTGCTGCTAACTCGGCTCGTTTTTTGTTCAGTGTTGCCATCATAAGAGAGAGGTCAGTCTCTGCTTGTTTCAATTTGACTTTTTTGGGTGCCACAACTTTTGCCACACGGTCATATATTTCCATAGCTAGAATCCATTTGCACAAACCTGGAGGTATTTTATGCAAGAGTTACATGATTTGATAATTAAGAAATCATTAAATGTAGTTTGACAATTAGGACCTACACACTAGTATGACAATAAAGAAATTACTCAATACAGTTTGACAATAAAGAAAATAGTTTGACAATAAAGAAACTACACAACAGTTTGACAATAAAGAAACTACACAATAGTTTGACAATAAAGAAACTACTCAATAGTTTGACAAGAAAAATAACATCTACACACTACAATAGATGCTATTTAGCACAAACAGCAAACATTGATTGCAGGAGAAGAAATTATTTTACTTATCCTAATAAAAAAAACTATGAATGTGCCAACTTTTTTCTTTATCTCTGTGTATCATGCTCCATAGGAGCAACCTCGCCCGGTAGGGATAGTCATGCGCACCGGGTGACTCCAGACCGTCAACAGGCTACTAGGTGCAACAGATTAATATCATTGAAAGTAGGAACTTGGAACGTTAGAACAATGAATGCAGATGGAAAGTTAGAAAACATCAAAAAAGAAATGAAGAGAGAGAAGATTAACATATTAGGAATATCGGAAACGAGATGGAAAGGAGCAGGGATAAGGACAGGAGAGGATTGTAAGATTATTTACTCTGGGGGAGAAGAACAGCAAAGAGGTGTAGCCATCATATTAGATAAGCAAACATCAAATTCTGTCAAAGGATATCATGCTGTGTCAGACAGAGTCCTATTAGTAAAATTAAACGGAAGACCTTTTAAAATAAATGTCATTCAAGTATATGCCCCAACAAGTGAAAGCAGTGAAGAAAGCATAGAGGAATTTTATAATGACGTGGAGTCTGCTTTGAAGAACTGCAAAAAATCAGAAATAAATATCATAATGGGTGATTTCAACGCAAAAATAGGACAGCAAGGCGATGGATGCAGTGTAGGCAACCATGGTTTGGGAGAGAGAAATGAAAGAGGATACAGACTTGTAGAATGGGCAAAAGAACAAGAAATGGTTGTAGGAAACACCTGGTTTAAACAGCATCCTAGAAGATTATGGACATGGAGGAGTCCAGACAGCAGGATTAAAAACCAGATAGATTACATCCTGATTAGCAAAAGGTTTCGAAATGCGTTAACAGTCGTAAAAACAGTTCCAAATGCAGACTGTTACAGTGATCACAGATTAATTACAGGCACATTGAGGGTAAAGTTAAAGAAAGTCAAGTATACAGCAGGAAACCCTAAATATGACTGGTGCAAATTGAAAACTGACAAAGAAATACAAGATAATTTTAACATAGAAGTAAAGAACAAATTTGATATATTGTCTGATCTAGAGATCCTGTTTCAAGATGTAGATGATCAATGGGAAACGATGAAGAATTCAATCAGTTGCGCAGCAGAAAAAACTATTCCAAAAGTAAAGAAAGTGGGCCGTAAGACATGGATGACTGAAGAAATTTTACAACTAATGGAAACAAGAAGACAGAACAAAAATAATCCTGCCAAATATGAAGAAATTCACAGAAAAGTGAGAACCTTATGTAAGGAGGCAAAAGAAACATGGCTTGAGAAAAATTGCAGAGAAATTGAAAAACAACACAACAGTAACAATGCGAACCTAATGCACAAAAGAATTCAGGAGCTTACTAATCAAAGAACACGTACATCAGCAGGCTGCCTAAAGACAAAAGATGGAAGAGTCATAATAGAAAAAGATCAGATATTACATGAATGGTCAGATTACGTGAAAAACCTGTATGACGACAACAGAGACGAACAGTATGATGTTCAAAATAATAATGAAGGACCAGCAATTTTGAAGATGGAGGTTCAGAATGCTCTTAACCATATGAAATCTGGCAAGACCCCCGGTTCAGACAGCGTCACAACAGAAATGATTAATGCTTTAGAAGAATATGGAATAGATCAAGTTACCAGTCTGCTTAATACAATATATGATACTGGAAATATACCTCAGGAGTTATGTAATTCTGTATTTATTGCAATCCCAAAGAAATCAGGAGCCTTGGAATGTGATCAACATCGAACAATTAGTATAATGAGTCACATCACGAAGATTTTGCTAAGAATTATCATGCAAAGAGTTAGGAGGAAAATACAACCTGAAATAGGAGAAGAACAATGTGGGTTTGTGGAAGGCAAGGGTACAGTAAATGCTGTGTATATACTGAGAAACATAATCGAACGTTCTATAGAAGTAAACAAAGATCTACACCTTTGCTTTATTGACTACACAAAGGCTTTTGATAAAGTGAGACATGTCAACATGATAAGGATGCTTGAAGATCTACAAATTGATGGAAAAGATCTTAGACTTGTAAAAAACATATATTGGAAACAACAAGCTGCCATAAGAGTTGATAATGAAGTAAGCCAATATCAGCCTATTAAAAGGGGTGTGAGACAGGGATGTGTAATGTCTCCAGATCTGTTTTCCCTGTACAGTGAAAGTATTTTCAGAAATATTGAAGATATGGAAGGAATCAACATTGGGGGACGATGCATCAATAACATTAGATATGCAGATGATACAGTCTTGATTGCAGACAATGAACAGGACCTGCAAAATTTAGTAGATGCGATTGTGACACACAGTGAACAACTAGGGTTAGAATTAAATTGTAAAAAGACACAGATTATGGTCGTCACTAGGAAGGACGAAATACCACAATGTAATATACAAGTAAATGGGAATATTCTTCAACAAGTGAGCAGGTACAATTATCTCGGAACAGTAATAACATCTGATGGGAGATGCCTTGAAGAGATTAGAACAAGAATCGCCATGGCAAAAGTAGCCTTTAGCAAGATGAAAAACATATTGACCAATAAAAAGATGTCAATTGAAACGAGAAAGAGAGTGTTGAGATGCTACATTGAGCCTGTACTTTTGTATGGATGTGAAGCGTGGACAATGAGCAGTCAGGCTGAAAAACATCTGATGGCTGTAGAGATGTGGTTTCTGAGGAAAATGCAAAGAATACCATGGACAGCCAGAAAGACCAATGAACAAGTCCTTCAAGAAACAAATGAAGATCGTAAATTGATTAGAGAAATTAGACGTAGACAGTCAAAATTTTTTGGACATGTTATGAGAAGAAATGGATTGGAGAATTTGGTGACAACTGGTAAGATCGAGGGGAACAGACCAAGGGGAAGACCTAGAAGCAAGTACCTGGATGGCTTGGCCTTGTGGCATAGTCGAGACAGAAACACGGAGCTGATCCACGACTCTGGTGATCGGGTGAGATGGCAGAACATGACCGCCCACGCTTACCGGCATGGCACATGATGGATGGATGGATCATCTTCTATCAGATGTCATTATGTAGTCTAGATTTTTTTTTAAAGGCTCACCTGTCTGATCTTCACACTTGTATGATAAGATAAAACATTACTGACTATAATGATACACGTGATATCTATTATCAGATACCTTCAGCGGCAGACGAGGCTTTGGCCACAATTTTGGGGTCAAAGTCTGGGTTGGTCAGGTACTGTTTCCTGATGATGATCATCACGGCCTCTGGAATGTTGTCCTTGTCGTAGCTCTTGAGGTCATTGAGGAAGTTGAGATCATTGAGCAGCTTCTTGCTGGGTATCCAGTAGTCATTGATCTGGGGAATACAGTTATCATATAAACTCATCTGCATACAGAAGATTTGAATCCTCATACGGCTATAACTTGTAATTATTATATTGTCTATCATTATTTTGTGTTCTCTTGCTTTGAAATAATGCGTATTCCATATGTGTACTACTACTTCCAGTGCACTGGGCTAATTTTTGTGTGTGGATTAGCTTTCCTTTCCGGAGGTTCTTGTAATTTACGTCCCATCCCAAATAAAAGACAAAAAATCAAAAATTTAGTCTAAATGATTATGTAGGGATTGAACCTACTGCCTCAGCATCTGCACAGACCTGCTGGTCTGCTTTACCGGAGTACACGTAAGACAAAATGAATGCTCTGGTTAAACAGACTTCATCAACAAATAAAAAAAAAAAAACATTTCAACTGAGGAGAAACAGCACTTATTATAGTTTTGAAACACTTGGTATGTACCTTGTTAGCTAGAAGGCACACACAAAGAAATAAATGGATAGACATCCTCAAGATATGGTCAGGATACAGCCTACAAGAATATACAACAATGACTCAGGACAAGAAACTACTGGATGTGTATTGCATCAAACCTGTGAAACTGGCACTGTATGAATGATGATGTTGATAATGATGTCGAATAAAATGATGCTGTTGTGATAATGATGATGATTATAATGATGTTGCTAATAATGGTGCTGCTAATAATGTTCATTATAATGATGTTGCTAGTAATGATGGTCATTATAATGATGTTTATAATAATGATGATGATGATAATGATGTTGATTATCATGTTGCTAATAATGATGATTATAATGATTTTGATAATGATATGAGGGAGTCTTCGTGGCGAAGTGGTCAAGCCGTTTAACTTGGGCTCTGAAGGTTGTGGGTTCGATTCCGGGCCACGTCCTTCGGTTCACGAGTTAAGTTTTTCGGAGACTCCTGTGGGTCGTCGCTAGAGCTACAGAGTTCGTGCTTTGTGCGACGCTTTCTGCGCTGCAGAAAGAGACCAAGCCATATGGGATAAAACCCGGTGCAATAAGTCGACCCTGTCGACTTTTAAGCGACTTTTATTTTAAAATAATGATTTTGCTAATAACGATGGTTGTTATAATGATGCTTCTAATAATGATGATTATAATTATGTTGATTATAATAATGTTGCTAATAATGATGTCGCTAATAATCATAATGATTATAATGATGTTGCTAATAATGATGATGATTACAATGATGCTGCTAATAATGTTCATTATAATGATGTTGCTAATAATGATGATGATTATACTGATGTTGCAAATAATGATTTTGATTATAATGATGTTGCTGATAATGATTTTGATTATAATGCTGTTGCTAATAATGATTTTGATTATAATGCTGTTGCTAATAATGATTTTGATGATAATGATGCTGATTATGCTGATCATGTACCTTTTTGCTATTGTCAGCTGGGTCAGGAATTTTGACAGCCTGGATGCCCTTCATGACACAGACGGCGGCCATAACCAATTTGACCCCATTTGGAGGACTTTTCATGGACTTGACAATGGTGATGTCTGCGGGCTGTCCGAGAAAACCAGGGTGATGGTCATTTAATGGTCATGCCATGGTAGGGACTGCTGATCAGACTTCACATATGCTAGGTCAAGACTTTATGAGACTGGGAAACCAATTACAATCTGTTGCTATACGATTTCTTAGTTCAGTGCAAAGTTATCAGTAGTTGTAGCAGTAATCACAGTAGTTGTAGACGCAGTATTTGTAGTCAGAATAGTAGTAGGAGTAGAAGTAGTAGTAGTTCTTGAAGCAACAGTGATATAAGCAACAGTAGTAATAGTATCAGTAGTACAAAATTATCAGTAGTCATAGTAGTAGTCACAGTAGTCATAGCCACAGTTGTAGTTAAAGGAGTAAAGGCAGTAGTAGTAGTAGTAATAGTAGTTCTTGGAGCAGCTGTAATATTAGTGAAAGAAGTACTAGCAGCAGCAACAGCAACAGAAGAAGTACTAACAACAGCAGTGACCACAGACTAGTAGAATGTTTGATAACATTGGTGTATCTTACTCAGGGGCTACAGCACAATTCACCCACTGGAATTACAAACGGGCTGATTGGGATAGGTTTTGATTGATTGATTTAGGAACCGACATCACAGGATTCGGGGTATTCCCATAAGCGCTCCGTCCCCATCCTCAGCAGCCAGTGAAGAGTTCCAACACTAATAGTACCAGTAGCAATCTGATTATATGTCCGTCTCGCCTTTCCTCTGAGCGTCGATCGTCGGCCAGATCCCCTCGTCACCCCTCACTGTCACATTCTTGCCAGACCATGGTGATCCATTTGCTCCTCCGAGGTGTACACGTGCTCCCACAAGGCCGCAACCACATCTGCCTTATCATGGATCAATACTCCACCAAGTTTTGCAGAGCCAGCCAATCTGTCCGCCTGTTCATTCCCCAGCACACCAGCATGCCCCGGAGAAAAGATCAAGACGATGCTTGTCACCCGTGACTTCCGAAGCAAAGCAAGCCACTCTGCACGAAGTTTGCCTGTATTGGGATAGGTTTTTTGTGGTAACAGACAAGTACTGTGTAAACATGCAAACACAGCATGGCAACATGAAAACAATGGTGTAAAATCTAAAGGAAGGCAGCGAGTAGCATCATTAATATCAAGTACTCCACATATCAGACCTGATCATTCCACTGCCATCTGTGTCCTTCTCTTTAATCCCAAGTTTGTCTGTACTGATAGATTTTGCATGCCCATTGTATAAATGTTGCTCTGGGTCTACTCATTTTCTTGTTCCCCAGTATTGTGCCTTCTTGTATTCTTTTAGGTGTCTTTAATCTGATATGACTAAGCTACCGTACGACAATAGTCGGTACTACCTGCTGTCTGTTCATGTTCACGTTGATTGTTGGGCAGCAGTCACCAAACCCAACACTCCACATTGTGCCAACCGCTTCGGGCGGAGGAGCGCAATTAAGAGGGTACAAGCCTTACCCTAGGGCGAGGAAATGCGACCTACAGACTAAATGACATGGCAGGGCAGAGAGTCTTCACTTGTCGATTACTTCAAGCCCCTCTGTTGTGCTTCCTTGAAGTGCTAGAGAGGCTTGTGTGTTTAAATGACCCCAAATGCTACATCTATGATAGCACAGCTACTGGTAAGGTCTAGAATTATCTAACAGACAAATATACTTTTAAAATATCAACAGCAGATAATACTTTTGCTGGTAAAATCTAAAAGACAAGTATACCTTTAAAGTATCAAGGACAGATAATACTTCTACTAATATGATCTAAAAGACAAATATATACCTTCAATGTATCAAGGGCAGACAATGCTGCCTCTAAAGCAGGTAATGCTTCAGCTAACTCAGCCTCACATTCATCCTTGAGTACTTTAGCCACCGCTGCAGATTCATTGGCCACCGCTTCATCGGCCTTGACCTTTCTACTGGTCTCCTCCACGCTAACTGACTCCGTTTCTATGACAATCATCATCTTGTCCGTTTCTGCTGCTGATACGACTAACTGAGGTTGCAGTTCCTCCAGCTCCGCTTGCATTGTGGCCACCTGAAAACAAGGTGTACGAATCAGGTGACTTTGTTTACTTGTTGTAAGGCAAACTGGCAATACTGTGGTAGGTTTTATTCATTTGCTGTAAGGCAAACTGGCAATAATGTTTGAGGTTCTTCTGTCAATGACCAAACAACATATGTTAGGAAATATGGCCAGTTTTATGTTGACTCCTTTAGTTTGCCAGGGAAAGCTGTGCTACAATTCTATGCTGCTGGGTTAACCTCAGCATTGTCCTTGTTGTGAAATAACATGAATTTTTGTTGTCATTGGGAAAAAATGTGAATTGTTATTGTTCTTGTTGGGAAATAACGTGAATTGTTATTGTTCTTGTTGGGAAATAAGATGAATTTTTGTTGTCCTTGGGAAATAACGTGAATTTTGTGTGTGTCCTTGTTGGGAAATAACGTGAATTTTGTTGTCATTGGGAAATAATGTGAATTGTTATCATTCTTGTTGGGAAATAACGTGAATTGTTGTTGTCTTTGTTGGGAAATAACGTGAATTTTTTTTGGTCCTTGTTGGGAAATAACGTTAATTTTTTTTGTCCTTGTTGGGAAATAACAGTTATGCTCCCAAAATTTACCATTTAGAGGAATGATTTTTCAACACATATGATACAAGCCTGTTACACGAAGAGACACAGGTTCTAATAACTGCTAAACAAAAACTTCGACCCCACACTTGAGACTGAACCCTCAACTAAACCTCCCAGCTACCACCAGCAATGGTACCAGTGAGCATCCAGTGAACTTCTACACTACTGGAAGTGAACACTGGAGGCTGAAATATCCAAACATTCACATACTAGGCTTCTCAAGTCAAAGATGAGCACTTCCTCTAAATCTGTCACCTCAAGTCAGAGATGAACACTTCCTCTAAGTCTGTCACCTCAAGTCAGAGTCTCTTATCTTTCTTATCAGTCACTTATCTCTAACCCAAATTTCTTGGGTTAGAGAATTCATAAATAAACACACATTTATTGCTTGGTGCTCATAGAAGTGAGAAGAAAGAAATAGAGACCGCAACCGTTTTTGGCCCATGCCCCCTCCCCTTTTACCATATGTTCAGAACATCATTTCTCCCCCACCCCCCCCCCCCTTTCAAATTTCCTCCCTATAAATCTCCCCCCCCCCCCCACCCTTACACAGTATACATAAAAATGGAAGCTAAATTTAATAACACATACTAGAACAAGTCTAGATATCTACATAAAACGTGATTTGCGAGTCTACTTACGTTATAAAACAAATTTCATTAGGGCGAGAAGTACAAAACCGTAAAATTTAGAGGGAAAAACATTATCAAGTAACTGGTTCTTGTATTAATGCGATCTTGAAATAATCTTAATTCCCCCCCTGGAAACCCTAAACTTCCCCCACCCCCCTGGAGGGGGGGGGGGATTCCGCACCGGTTGAGAACCACCGGACTAGAGCATGTACTAGACAAGACAACATACAAATGGAAACCTATAGTTATTGCCTGGGGTTCATAACTATTGCAATACATTTTTATGTTGTCTAGTGCGTTCTGGAGGTCTCTACATCTTTCTTCTATTTCTGTGAATGCCAAACAATACATGCATGTTTATTTATGAACTCTTAGAGGCAAGAAAGGGTTCCCCGAATGATATATGAGTTAGAGATGAACAATACACCTCCATGTCAGTTTGCCCCCTAAACCAAGAATTGAGTCAAGAATCAACATCCCAGCACTTGTGACATTCCCATGCTCATCTGCAACAGCCAGTGAAGAGTCCCAATACTAATAGTACTGGTAGCAGTCTGATTATGTGTCCGTCTGGCCTTTCCTTGGCATCTAGAGTGTCAGCCACATCCTCTGGTCACTCCCTGCAGCACCATTCTTTCCAGGCTGTGATGATCTATCCATTCTTCTGCACCATACACACGATTCCAAAAGGCCCTGAGCACATCTGCCTTACCCCCCCCCCCCCCCCCCCCAGTGGTGCAGACACAGCCAATCTGTCCGCCTGCTAATTTCCCACCACACCAGCATGTCCTGGGGGGAAAAAATAGTCCAACAGATTCTCTCTATTTTTGATTGTTGAATTGAAGCCTGTCACTTTGCTCGAAGCATGATTGTCTTCACCTTTCTCATCATACTTTGTGAGTCGTTGAAACATAAAAAGATGCACAATATACTCATAGCCAGCCTGGAGAGACAGGTAGAGAACAAACAGGCAAAAGAGAGAACAATGCTTCCAGTGGCAAGATAATATTCTACAAATCTGAAACAATGATGTTCAATTGTACCTGAGTGGTCTCAAGCTGTGGTGTCTGCTGAAAAGTGTCTCAACAGAATTCAATATAAATCATTAACAGGTAAGGTGTCCAGGGTGTGACACACTTTCAACAAATCTCGAAGCAGGAAAACTCAACGGCAATCAAAAAGACTGAAGATTGGCAAATCATATTATTCCCGTGTAATTTTCAAACAATCCTTGAAAATCAATAACATACATATACCGTGTCTCTGATGGTGAGATATGAGTAATAGATCGTTGAAACCACTAGACCTCTACTGATTCATGTCGCCATTCTTCTATCATTCTTTATCAGGAATAGGTTTGACCTTGCTGTGAGATCCCCAGTCTCGTGTGGATAAGTTGCCTCCTCTCTATTCTTTCGGGCTCATATATATCGTCCCAACTCTTTACGTTGTCCACTGCAATCTGTATTGGCCATGATAATGTTGTCCTGCCCGTCAGTATCCTTTCCAAGTTAGAGACAATTTCAACGTGCTGTTTCCTTGATGGAATCCATGATCTGACTGCCGTAACTATTGAAAACAAAACTGACGTGATGCGCTAGTCTCTTAGTTATCTCAGAGTTTCCGATCGAGAGTTCTGCTCCTTCTGTTTTTAGCGTCATGGGCTCTGCTGCGACTTGGCAGTGTCTGCCTCGAGTGCTGAAGGTCCCAGGTTCAAGCCCCGGTGAGGGCCGAGATTTTTTCACGTGGACTTATAGTAACAAAATTTCCCCTGGTCTCTGGGTAGTGAGATCGGACCCTGCATGTATTATTGCGCATGTAAAAATAAAAAAAAATAAAAATCGAAAAATAGTAGTCTAACGGCGCTGCCTGGGCAAAATTTTGAGTTAAAAATCTACCCAAAGTATTTCAGGATCCTCGCCGGTGATACAGAGTTTGTGCGCTGAGCTGAGAGTTTCCAGACTCAGACTTGAATTAGGAGTAGAATGGAGCACTTAGGGTTACACCCGTGTGCCGTGATATTGATCCGTCAACTAAACTAAACTAAACTAAGCCATTCAATACTTATGAATTTGTTTATGTGCTTCTCATATCTGCTGAGGCTTGAAGAATATTACCTGTGAGGATGCAAAAGCTAGCTTTTCTAGTCCAACAAGATATCTGCGCTTCGCTTTCATTGTTTCATCTTGTTTACTTTTGAGCAGGGTCTTAAATGAGTTGATGAGTTCCAGATAGGATGTTGGGGTGACGTAATTGTGTCGACCTAGTTCTTCCAAATATCTGCAAGAGGATAATTACATCCATCATTCATTGTTTATGTTGTCTCAATACATAAAACTTTAGTGACAAACTGAGTGTTTCAAATATCTGCAAGAGATCACGTACATTGATCATTCATTATTTATGTTGTCTCAATACACACAACCTTAGTGACAATAGTGTTTCAAATATCTGCAAGAGATCACGTACATCCATCATTCAATGTTTATGCTATCTCAGTTCACAAAACTTTAGTGACAAAGAAAGAGATCACGTACATTGATCATTCATTATTTATGTTGTCTCAATACATAAATCTTGAGTGACAAAAACTTGACTGAGTGTTTCAAATAGCGGATAACTCCACCAAACCTGCAGAAGAAAATTTTAGCCATGATCGGTGACCTATATGGTGATTGGAAGTTGGAGTGTCTAAGAGATGATTTGGAGGTTGGAGGGAATAAGTGGTGATTTTGTGCCTTATACATCCATTGTAGAAAGGTGACATTTACATACATTATAGAAAGGTGACATATACATACATTGTAGAAAGGTGACATATACATACATTGTAGAAAGGTGACATATACAAACATTGTAGAAAGGTGACATATACAAACATTCAGAAAGGTGACATATACAAACATTATAGAAAGCTGACATATACAAACATTGTAGAAAGGTGACATATACAAACACTGTAGAAAGGTGACATATACAAACATTGTAGAAAGGTGACATATACAAACATTGTAGAAAGGTGACATATACAAACACTGTAGAAAGGTGACATATACAAACACTGTAGAAAGATGACATATACAAACACTGTAGAAAGGTGACATATACAAACATTGTAGAAAGGTGACATATACAAACATTGTAGAAAGGTGACATATATAAACACTGTAGAAAGGTGACATATACAAACATTGTAGAAAAGTGACATATACAAACATTGCAGAAAGGTGACATATACATACATTGTAGAAAGGTGAGATATACATACATTGTAGAAAGGTGAGATATACATACATTGTAGAAAGGTGACATATATATTGTAGAAAGGTGACATATATATATTGTAGAAAGGTGACATATATATTGTAGAAAGGTGACATATATATTGTAGAAAGGTGACATATATATTGTAGAAAGGTGACATATACATTGTAGAAAGGTGACATATATATTGCAGAAAGGTGACATATACATACATTGTAGAAAGGTGACATATACATACATTGTAGAAAGGTGACATATACATACATTGTAGAAAGGTGACATATACATACATTGTAGAAAGGTGACATATACATACATTGTAGAAAGGTGACATATACATACATTGTAGAAAGGTGACATATACATTGTAGAAAGGTGACATACACATTGTAGAAAGGTGACATATACATTGTAGAAAGGTGATATATACATTGTAGAAAGGTGACATATACATTGTAGAAAGGTGAGATATACATACATTGTAGAAAGGTGACATATACATCCATTGTAGAAAGGTGACATTACATACATTGTAGAAAGGTGACATATACATTGTAGAAAGGTGACATATACATACATTGTAGAAAGGTGACATATACATACATTGTAGAAAGGTGACATATACAAACATTGTAGAAAGGTGACATATACATTGTAGAAAGGTGACATATACAAACATTGTAGAATGGTGACATATATATTGTAGAAAGGTGACATATACATTGTAGAAAGGTGACATATACAAACATTGTAGAAAGGTGACATATACATTGTAGAAAGGTGCCCTATACATACATTGTAGAAAGGTGACATATACAAACATTGTAAAAAGGTGACATATACAAACATTGTAGAAAGGTGACATATACAAACATTGTAGAAAGGTGACATATACATACATTGTAGAAAGGTGACATATACAAACATTGTAGAAAGGTGACATATACAAACATTGTAGAAAGGTGACATATACATACATTGTAGAAAGGTGACATATACAAACATTGTAGAAAGGTGACATATACATTGTAGAAAGGTGACATATACATTGTAGAAAGGTGACATATACATACATTGTAGAAAGGTGACATATACATTGTAGAAAGGTGACATATACATACATTGTAGAAAGGTGACATATACATACATTGTAGAAAGGTGACATATACATACATTGTAGAAAGGTGACATATACATTGTAGAAAGGTGACATATACATACATTGTAGAAAGGTGACATATACATACATTGTAGAAAGGTGACATATACATTGTAGAAAGGTGACATATACATACATTGTAGAAAGGTGACATATACATACATTGTGGAAAGGTGACATATACATACATTGTAGAAAGGTGACATATACATTGTAGAAAGGTGACATATACATACATTGTAGAAAGGTGACATATACAAAACATTGTAGAAAGGTGACATATACATTGTAGAAAGGTGACATATACAAACATCGTAGAAAGGTGACATATACATTGTAGAAAGGTGACATTTACATACATTGTAGAAAGGTGACATATACATACATTGTAGAAAGGTGACATATACATACATTGTAGAAAGGTGACATATACATTGTAGAAAGGTGACATATACATTGTAGAAAGGTGACATATACATTGTAGAAAGGTGACATATACATTGTAGAAAGGTGACATATACATTGTAGAAAGGTGACATATACATTGTAGAAAGGTGACATATACATTGTAGAAAGGTGACATATACATTGTAGAAAGGTGAGATATACATTGTAGAAAGGTGACATATACATTGTAGAAAGGTGACATATACATTGTAGAAAGGTGACATATACATTGTAGAAAGGTGAGATATACATACATTGTAGAAAGGTGACATATACATTGTAGAAAGGTGACATATACATACATTGTAGAAAGGTGACATATACATTGTAGAAAGGTGACATATACATACATTGTAGAAAGGTGACATATACATTGTAGAAAGGTGACATATACAATGTAGAAAGGTGACATATACATTGTAGAAAGGTGACATATACATACATTGTATAAAGGTGAGATATGCATACATTGTAGAAAGGTGACATATACATACATTGTAGAAAGGTGACATATACATACATTGTAGAAAGGTGACATATACAAACATTGTAGAAAGGTGACATATACATTGTAGAAAGGTGACATATACAAACATTGTAGAATGGTGACATATATATTGTAGAAAGGTGACATATACATTGTAGAAAGGTGACATATACAAACATTGTAGAAAGGTGACATATACATTGTAGAAAGGTGCCCTATACATACATTGTAGAAAGGTGACATATACAAACATTGTAGAAAGGTCACATATACATTGTAGAAAGGTGACATATACAAACATTGTAGAAAGGTGACATATACAAACATTGTAGAAAGGTGACATATACATACATTGTAGAAAGGTGACATATACAAACATTGTAGAAAGGTGACATATACATTGTAGAAAGGTGACATATACAAACATTGTAGAATGGTGACATATATATTGTAGAAAGGTGACATATACATTGTAGAAAGGTGACATATACAAACATTGTAGAAAGGTGACATATACATTGTAGAAAGGTGCCCTATACATACATTGTAGAAAGGTGACATATACAAACATTGTAGAAAGGTCACATATACATTGTAGAAAGGTGACATATACAAACATTGTAGAAAGGTGACATATACAAACATTGTAGAAAGGTGACATATACATACATTGTAGAAAGGTGACATATACAAACATTGTAGAAAGGTGACATATACATACATTGTAGAAAGGTGACATATACATACATTGTAGAAAGGTGACATATACAAACATTGTAGAAAGGTGACATATACATTGTAGAAAGGTGACATATACATTGTAGAAAGGTGACATATACATACATTGTAGAAAGGTGACATATACATACATTGTAGAATGGTGACATATACAAACATTGTAGAAAGGTGACATATACATTGTAGAAAGGTGCCCTATACATACATTGTAGAAAGGTGACATATACAAACATTGTAAAAAGGTGACATATACAAACATTGTAGAAAGGTGACATATACAAACATTGTAGAAAGGTGACATATACATACATTGTAGAAAGGTGACATATACAAACATTGTAGAAAGGTGACATATACAAACATTGTAGAAAGGTGCCCTATACAAACATTGTAGAAAGGTGCCCTATACAAACATTGTAGAAAGGTGACATATACAAACATTGTAAAAAGGTGACATATACAAACATTGTAGAAAGGTGACATATACATACATTGTAGAAAGGTGACAGATACATTGTAGAAAGGTGACATATACAAACATTGTAGAAAGGTGCCCTATACAAACATTGTAGAAAGGTGCCCTATACAAACATTGTAGAAAGGTGCCCTATACAAACATTGTAGAAAGGTGCCCTATACAAACATTGTAGAAAGGTGCCATATACATTGTAGAAAGGTCACATATACATTGTAGAAAGGTGACATATACAAACATTGTAGAAAGGTGCCCTATACAAACATTGTAGAAAGGTGCCCTATACAAACATTGTAGAAAGGTGCCCTATACAAACATTGTAGAAAGGTGCCCTATACAAACATTGTAGAAAGGTGACATATACAAACATTGTAGAAAGGTGCCCTATACAAACATTGTAGAAAGGTGCCCTATACAAACATTGTAGAAAGGTGCCCTATACAAACATTGTAGAAAGGTGCCCTATACAAACATTGTAGAAAGGTGCCATATACATTGTAGAAAGGTCACATATACATTGTAGAAAGGTGACATATACATACATTGTAGAAAGGTGACATATACATACATTGTAGAAAGGTGACATATACAAACATTGTAGAAAGGTGACATATACATTGTAGAAAGGTGACATATACAAACATTGTAGAAAGGTGACATATACATTGTAGAAAGGTTACATATACATTGTAGAAAGGTGACATATACAAACATTGTAGAAAGGTGACATATACATACATTGTAGAAAGGTGACATATACATTGTAGAAAGGTGACATATACAAACATTGTAGAAAGGTGACATATACATACATTGTAGAAAGGTGCCCTATACATACATTGTAGAAAGGTGACATATACAAACATTGTAGAAAGGTGCCCTATACAAACATTGTAGAAAGGTCACATATACATTGTAGAAAGGTGCCATATACATTGTAGAAAGGTCACATATACATTGTAGAAAGGTGCCATATACATTGTAGAAAGGTCACATATACATTGTAGAAAGGTGCCATATACATTGTAGAAAGGTCACATATACATTGTAGAAAGGTGCCATATACATTGTAGAAAGGTCACATATACATTGTAGAAAGGTGCCCTATACATTGTAGAAAGGTCACATATACATTGTAGAAAGGTGCCCTATACATTGTAGAAAGGTCACATATACATTGTAGAAAGGTGCCATATACATTGTAGAAAGGTCACATATACATTGTAGAAAGGTGCCATATACATTGTAGAAAGGTGCCATATACATTGTAGAAAGGTCACATATACATTGTAGAAAGGTGCCATATACATTGTAGAAAGGTCACATATACATTGTAGAAAGGTGCCCTATACAAACATTGTAGAAAGGTCACATATACATTGTAGAAAGGTGCCATATACATTGTAGAAAGGTCACATATACATTGTAGAAAGGTGCCATATACATTGTAGAAAGGTCACATATACATTGTAGAAAGGTGCCATATACATTGTAGAAAGGTCACATATACATTGTAGAAAGGTGACATATACAAACATTGTAGAAAGGTGACATATACATACATTGTAGAAAGGTGACATATACATTGTAGAAAGGTGACATATACAAACATTGTAGAAAGGTGACATATACATTGTAGAAAGGTGACATATACAAACATTGTAGAAAGGTGACATATACATTGTAGAAAGGTCACATATACATTGTAGAAAGGTGACATATACAAACATTGTAGAAAGGTGACATATACATACATTGTAGAAAGGTGACATATACATTGTAGAAAGGTGACATATACAAACATTGTAGAAAGGTGACATATACATACATTGTAGAAAGGTGCCCTATACATACATTGTAGAAAGGTGACATATACAAACATTGTAGAAAGGTGCCCTATACAAACATTGTAGAAAGGTCACATATACATTGTAGAAAGGTGCCCTATACAAACATTGTAGAAAGGTCACATATACAAACATTGTAGAAAGGTGCCCTATACAAACATTGTAGAAAGGTCACATATACAAACATTGTAGAAAGGTGACATATACAAACATTGTAGAAAGGTCACATATACAAACATTGTAGAAAGGTGACATATACATACATTGTAGAAAGGTGCCCTATACAAACATTGTAGAAAGGTCACATATACAAACATTGTAGAAAGGTGCCCAATACAAACCTCGTAGAGAGGTCCCTCATACTCTGATGGAAGTATTTACAGATGAACACCACTGAATCCTTCTCGCGTTCCTCCATCTCGGACTCCTCTAAAAACTTGTAAGCAACTCGCTCGAGGGCATCTTCAGGCCAGGCCTACAGCCAAAGACAAAAACAGGGTTTCTCAAACGAGCACAAGAATTCATTAAATCAAATCAATTCATTCTTAAGTTCACTCTCAGAATAAGAATTGAATAGTTTAGTTTAGTTGACAGATCAACATCACGGCACACAGGTGTAACCCATAAGTGCTCCGTTTAACTCCTAACTCAAACCTGAGTCCAAAGAAACTCAGCTCAGTGCACAAACTCCATAGCATCAGCGAGGATCTTGAAATACTTTGGGTAGATTTTTAACATGAAATTTTTGCCCGGGCAGCGCTGTTAGGCTACTCTTTTTCTATTTCCAACTGCCAAGGGATTTTTACGTGCGCAACAATACACACGGGCGTCCAATCTCACTATCCAGAGACCAGGGGAAATGTTGTTACTAGAAGTCCATGTGAAAAAATCCAGGCCCTCACCGGGGCTTGAACCCGGGACCTCCAGCACTTGAGTCGGACACCATACCTCGAGACCACTTAGCCCCCTTCAGAACAAGAATAAAGACAAAGAAGGCAGGCAAAGACATTAGTCAAAACATGATATAATATGCAATTTTGTCTGTCCATCATCATCATCATCATCATCACCACCAGGTGCCTTGGCAACTGATGTCGAAGTTCAAGTTCCTCCTCAGGTCTCAGTCCCTAGTGCTGCTGATAAGTTCTGTTAACGATCATTCCTTCATGCCACTGTCTCAGTCCATCCAGCATCACTTCTCTTGGTCTGTCTCTTCTCCCACTGACTTTCCAGTCATCACGAACTTTTCCAACACCTCTCTTCTCATTTTATGACCAAAGAACACTGTTTATCTCTTCCTTATGGTTGCATATAATGATCTCTGTCATTGGCCTCTTTCATGGAATCATTCTGTCAGTCCAAGGTATTCGTAACATTTGTCTCAGGAACCACATCTCTATTGCTTCCAAACTATTCCTAACTTGTTCATTCAAGTTCCATGCTTAACTATCATGCAGCAAAACATGTTATATTTAATATTTCAGTTCTCTCTCTCTCTCTCTTCCTCTCTGACATTCAGTGACTGTTACTCAATGCATAAGATATTTTAAAATTTTTTAAAGCTTTTGCTTGACAAATTCTGCTCTTATTTCTGTCACAAATTCTGCTCTTATTTCTGTCACAAATGCTCCTCTTATTTCTGTCACAAATTCTGCTCTTATTTCTGTCACAAGTTCCGCTTTTATTTCTGTCACAAATGCTGCTCTTATTTCAGTCACAAATGCTTCTCTTATTTCAGTCACAAATGCTTCTCTTATTTCTGTCACAAATGCTGCTCTTATT
This sequence comes from Cepaea hortensis, assembly GCA_963921405.1. Lineage (NCBI taxonomy): Eukaryota > Metazoa > Mollusca > Gastropoda > Stylommatophora > Helicidae > Cepaea > Cepaea hortensis. The sequence goes on from OY992882.1 coordinate 5,686,172, forward strand.
TCTGTCACAAATGCTTCTCTTATTTCTGTCACAAGTTCTGCTCTTATTTCTGTCACAAATGCTGCTCTTATTTAAGTCACAAATGCTGCTCTTATTTCAGTCACAAATGCTTCTCCTATTTCTGTCACAAAAGCTTCTCTTATTTCTGTCACAAATTCTGCTCTTATTTCTGTCACAAATTCTGCTCTTATTTCTGTCACAAATGCTTCTCTTATTTCTGTCACAAATGCTGCTCTTATTTCAGTCACAAATGCTTCTCCTATTTCTGTCACAAAAGCTTCTCTTATTTCTGTCACAAATGCTTCTCTTATTTCAGTTACAAATGCTTCTCTTATTTCTGTCACAAATTCTGCTATTATTTCTGTCACAAATGCTTCTCTTATTTCTGTCACAAATGCTTCTCTTATTTCTGTCACAAATGCTGCTCTTATTTCTGTCATAAATGCTTCTCTTATTTCTGTCACAAATGCTGCTCTTATTTCTGTCACAAATGCTTCTCTTATTTCTGTCACAAATTCTGCTATTATTTCTGTCACAAATGCTTCTCTTATTTCTGTCACAAATGCTTCTCTTATTTCTGTCACAAATGCTGCTCTTATTTCTGTCATAAATGCTTCTCTTATTTCTGTCACAAATGCTGCTCTTATTTCTGTCACAAATGCTTCTCTTATTTCTGTCACAAATGCTTCTCTTATTTCTGTCACAAATTCTGCTATTATTTCTGTCACAAAATTCTGCTCTTATTTCTGTCACAAATTCTGCTCTTATTTCTGTCACAAGTTCTGCTCTTATTTCTGTCACAAAATTCTGCTCTTATTTCTGTCACAAATTCTGCTCTTATTTCTGTCACAAATGCTTCTCTTATTTCTGCCACAAATGCTGCTCTTATTTCTGTCACAAATTCTGCTCTTATTTCAGTCACAAATGCTTCTCCTATTTCTGTCACAAATCAATCAATCAATCATGTGCCATGCCGGAAAGCGTGGGCGGTCATGACTCGCCATTTCACTCGATCACCAGTGTCGTGGATCAGCTCAGTGTTCCTGTCTCGTCCATGCCATGTGGCGAAGCCATCCAGGTATTTTCCTCTCGGTCTTCCTCTTGGTCTGTTCCCTTCAATCTTGCCAGTTGTCACTAAGTTCTCCAATCCATTTCTTCTCATAACATGTTCAAAAAATTTTGACTGTCTATGTCTAATTTCTCTAATCAGTTTACGATGTTCATTTGTCTCCTGTAGTACTTGGTCATTGGTTTTTATGTCTGTCCATGGTATTCTTTTCATTTTCCTCAGAAACCACATTTCTGCAGCCATCAGATGCTTTTCAGCTTGGCTGCTCATTCACAAAAGCTTCTCTTATTTCTGTCACAAATGCTTCTCTTATTTCAGTTACAAATGCTTCTCTTATTTCTGTCACAAATGCTGCTCTTATTTCTGTCACAAATTCTGCTATTATTTCTGTCACAAAATTCTGCTCTTATTTGTGTCACAAATTCTGCTCTTATTTCTGTCACAAATTCTGCTTTAATTCTGTCACAAAATTCTGCTCTTATTTCTGTCAGAAATTCTGCTCTTATTTCTGTCGCAAATTCTGCTCTTATTTCTGTCACAAATTCTGCTCTTAAATTCTGCTCTTATTTCTGTCACAAAATTCTGCTCTTATTTCTGTCACAAATTCTGCTCTTATTTCTGTCACAAATTCTGCTCTTATTTCTGACTGCCCCTAGTTTCCAGCTCCCTTTACGCATGTTATGTTTTTCAGACAGAAGTTGTACACAGTGTATTTATGCTAAGTCTACGTAACTGTAATGTCTCATTTTCTTCTACTCTAGGGTATAAGATGAGCAACAACAACAACAACAACAACAACAACAACAACAACAACAACAACAACAACAACAACAACAACAACAACAACAACAACACCTGATTAAACCAAGTCTACACGATTATAATGTCCTGCTTTCTACTAAACTCTAGGGTAGAAAGGAACAATACAGAAGCACAAAGGAAGACCAAGTGTAAACTCCAGACCTGAAACCAGTCTATGGTACAGCAGTTAATCAGCGAAGGAAACTGCCTCAGACGGTTGCGGAAAGCTTCACCAATTGGACTGAATGCTATAATAATATGCAAATTGGCGCGACTCTGGCTCACGAAAAATGCAAATAATGCCAGGGGACTCAACTCTGCATTTTTGTCACCTGCCGCTTTCGCTGCGGAAACTCTGACAGCCTGGTAAGGAAAAGAACAAGAAGAAGACATGTTCATAAACACATGAGAACAATTACTTCACAGCAGTTTTACCATTGCTGGCTATTGTGTATGTTTGTGTGTGTTTATGCGTGTGTGTGTATATAGAAATCTCTGGATTTAACTGGACTGGTATACCAGATGTATGATTTTACAAATAAATAATCATCTTGTAGATTAATGGAGCCATGGAGGCGGTGAATGGTTATGAGCACTCACTCTTAAAACTTCCGGTGTGCTGATGTCGAGGTAGCAGGTTCAACCCCTTTACCAGTCAGTTGGACTAAAATGTTGACTTCTTGTCCTTGACTTGAGGACGTAAGTTACAAGTACCTCAGAAGTCGGAGTGGGTTCGTCAGATGGCGAGGGACACTGGTAAAAGGGAAAGCTAATGCACATGCAAAAATCAGTCCAGTGGACTAGACATAGTATCACACGTAAGGAATAAGCTTGAATTCAAAGCCAGCAAACGCAACAAGAAAATATATATAGACATATATATGTATATATAAATATATATATAGACATATATATATGTTAGTTAGTCACTACAACATCTACTAAAATCAAAGGCGCTATCTCGTAACACCAAAATCACAATATACAAATCACTGATCAGACCAGTTGTGCTGTATGGCTCTGAAACCTGGAGTACAACGAAAGGAGACGAAGCCTTGTTACAAACCTTTGAGAACAAAATTTTAAGACGCATCTTTGGACCCATTAGGGATACACAAAGTGGAGAGTGGAAAAGAAGAAGTAACAAAGACATTTATGATCTGTTTAAGTCCCCGCTAATCACTGGTATCATGAAGGCTAATAGACTACAATGGCTGGGGCATATAGAAAGAATGGAAGATAATAGGGAAACAAAACTCGCTTACACTCAGGAAATAAATGGCCGTAGACCCCGAGGTAGACCAAGAAGACGGTGGAGAGATAATACATGTACAGACCTACAAGCACTTGGAATCAACGACTGGCAAGAGAAGGTCCACCAGAGAGACGAATGGAGACGGATTGTATTTGCAGCAAAGAACCTCAATGGCTCGGAACGCTGAAGAAGAAGATATGTTAGTTAGTATATATAGACATATATATATGTATATATATATATATATATATATATATATATATATATATATATATATATATATATATATATATATATATATATATAAATATATAAATATATATATATATATATATATATATATATATATATAAAACAGAGTGTATGTTTGTGGGTTTGTGGGTCTTGGATGCGTTCGATAACGGTACCTCCGATTGAGATGAAATTTTCTACACGTCTTCCTTTCATTTCTGTGCAACCGACTATAATAATTTCTTAATGTAAAATCTTCTACTTATTTAATAACATTTACTTTTCCATTTTCATTATATAATGTCTATATAGCAGGGGTACTTCACTCTAGAAAAGTTATTTCAAGGGGCATAACGTTTAATAACATTTCTATATACTTTATAGTCATATTGTTGGACTTACCTGCACTATTGTTAAACTCTTTGTCTATAGTTATTTTTAGGCATATGAGTTATATTAAATAATGATATAATCTTTAAGGTATTTTTAAAGTTTGCATAAAAATAATGCATTATGCATAACATTTTAACCCATCTTTTTCTGCTTACAAAACTTATCAACTGTCATGTCGGTGATTAAAAACAGTTTTCATTAAAAATAATGAATGGTGTGTGGAAGGACATTCTTTTAAGTTACTGTGCGCCAGGAGCTGGGCGAAACCACGCCGGGTCAGATAGATAGACAGATAGTCGGGAACGGAAGCTTATTTGACTACTTATATGAATGAATTAAATGACATGCTTCCTACCAGGGACTGGGTGAAGCCGGGCCGGGACAGACAGACAGACAGATAGACAGACAAACAGATAGTCGGGAACGGGAGAGCTTATATGACTACGTATATGAATAAAATGAGATGCTCCCCACCAGGGACTGGGTAAGCCGGGCCGGGTCAGCCAGACAGACAGACAGACAGACAAACAAGCAGACAGACAGACTGATAGATAGATAGATCCCCTCCAGGGCCTGGGCGAAGCCGGGCCGGGTCAGCTAGTATATATATATATATATAGACATATATAATATATGTATATATTAATATATATATAGACATATATATAATATATGTATATATAAATATATATATCATTGGCACCTTGCCGTCTTGACAGACGATAGTTTGTGCTTTAAAAAGGCATAATAACTTTTAACTATGGCGGTAGCGAGTGTGACTGATAAGGCCAATTTGCGCTGTAAATGTCCGTTCACAGTGGGTGCATGTGAATACGTGGTCATTTCCACCATCATGCACCATCTTACGTCTCAAACGCTTGGTGTGTGACTTTTCTGCAATAATTTTCTCCTTTGACTTTATTCCATTTCTGATATTTGCCCTCCATGCAACACGCTCAGCGGCGACTTGCTCCCAATGTGCATTATCAATGCCTGTATCAATCATGTCCCGCTTACACACATCTTTGTATCGTAGTAGAGGCCGACCCTGAGATCTCTTACCCATCTGTAATTCACCAAAAAAGATATCCTTTGGTATTCTACCATCATCCATCCTCCTAAGATGTCCTATCCATCTAAGTCTACGAAGACTGAGCATGGAATAAACTGTCACACAACCTGATCTTTCCAATACTTCAGTATTTGTGATTTTGTCTTGCCACTTAATACCAAGAATTCTTCGCAGACACCGCATATGAAAGCTGTTTAAGTTGTTCTCTTGGTGTGAGTAAGTTGTCCAGGTTTCACTGCCATAGAGAAGAGTACTAAGGACGCAGGCTTGATAGACAAGGACTTTTGTTTTGGCAGTAAGCTTCCTGTTCTCCCAGACTCTTTTTCTTAACCTGTTCATTGTTGTTGCTGCCTTACCAATCCGGATGTTGATTTCCTGATCTAGGGATAATTTGCTATTTACCACTGATCCTAGATATGTAAAATGGTCTACTATCTCTAGTTCGGCGTCGTCAATAAAGATTGATGGTACCCCATGTGCACCTTGTGACATAATCTGTGTCTTCTTTTTGCTAATTGTTAAACCAAATTCAGAACAAGCATTGGAGAATGCAGATAGTAGACATTGCAATTCTTCCTCAGAGTGGGTCGTAACTGCAGCATCATCTGCAAAAAGCAACTCTCTGATCAGTACCCTCCTAATTTTGGTCTTAGCCTTCAATCTCTGAGCATTGTAGAGGCCGCCATCTGAGCGTGAGTGAATGTATATACCACCATCCTGATCACGAAATGCATATTTCAGTAGAAGTGAAAAGTATATTCCAAAGAGGGTGGGAGCTAGTACACAACCTTGCTTAACTCCACTCTTCATTTCAAATTCTTCAGAAGTTGCACCATCAAACTTGATTTTACCCTTCATGCCTGTGTGGAACGATTCCACAATGGACAGAAGAGTTGGTGGGCAGCCAATCTTCTTTAGTGCCTTGAACAGACCCTCACGACTGACCAAATCAAATGCCTTTGTGAGGTCGATGAAGGCAATAAACAGTGGTTGATTCTGTTCACGGCATTTTTCTTGCATTTGTCGCAATGAGAATATCATATCAGTGGTAGACCGGTTCTGTCGAAAGCCACACTGTGATTCGGGGTAGACTTGATCTCCTAGGACTTGAAGTCTGCGCAGAACAATTCTGGCAAATACTTTTCCAACAATACACAGAAGTGAGATACCCCTATAGTTGTTGCAGTCGCTCCGATCGCCCTTGTTCTTGTACAGTGTTATGAAGCTTGAATCTTTGAAATCCTGTGGGACTTGTCCTTCACACCAGCATAGCTCTATTAGCTGGTGGATCTGTATAGTGAGTGTGTCTTGCCCACTCCTGATAACCTCTATTGGAATCCCATCCTTACCTGGAGCCTTGCCAGATGCAAGTTCATTTATAGCACACTTAACTTCTGTTATGGTGGGAAGTGTGTCCAGGTGGTCAAGAGTTGGTAGAGCCTCTATGGCGTTGAGGGCATCATCCGCTAGTTTGGTCTCACTTGAGTAAAGCTCCAAATAGTGCTCTACCCATCTGTCCATCTGCTGTTTCTTATCAGTGATGATTTCTCCAGTCAAGGTTTTCAATGGTGCACTTCTTTTGATCACTGGACCACAGGCTTTCTTTATTCCTTCATACATGCTTCTTATGTCTCCCTTATCACTTGCGATTTGAATGGACTCACATAACTTGATCCAATAATCATTTGCACACTGCCTGGCAGCCTTTTGCACATCCTTCCTAGCTTGCCTAAGCTCACTCAGAGTGTTACGCGTTGGTCTTTCCTTGTTTCTTAAGAGAGCTTTTTTCTTCTTATCAATCAAGGGCTGCAGAGTCTCGCTGTTGGCCGCAAACCAGTCCTGCCTCTTATGATCCACAGTGCCGTAAACCCCTACGGCAGTTTTATAAAGAGTTTCCTTAATTTGACCCCACTTTTCATTTACTGTACAATTTTCTGGTGTATCAGTGAAAGCGTCTTCAAGTTGCTGTTGAAACTGAAAGCACTTTTCAGGATCATGAGTGTTAATAATATTAATCCTGAGGCTAGATTTGTGTTTAGCTGTGTAGATTCTCTTTGGTCTCAGTCTAACCCTTGCAACAACCAAAGAATGATCCGTATCACAGTCAGCACTGTGGTAACTACGAGTCAATGATATATGGTTCAGATGTTGTCTCCGTGTGATGATGAAGTCCAGCTGGTGCCAATGGCCGGATCTTGGATGTTTCCATGTGACCTTATGCATCTCTTTTGTTTTAAAAGAAGAGTTTGTAATACATAGGTCATTACTGGTGCAATGCTCCAGCAGCCTTTGCCCATTTTCATTCATGCGACCGATGTTGTATTTTCCAAGGCACACTGGCCATGAACTCGAGTCCTTGCCCACACGAGCATTGAAATCACCGAGCATATAAATGTAGTCAGATTTTGGAACTGCCTTGATCACGGAGTCTAACTCCTCATAGAACGAATCCTTCACATCATCAGAGGAATCGAGTGTCGGTGCATATGCAGTAATAATGGTGGCAAACCCACAAGAGGTTGCCAAGCGCAGGGATAATAGTCTTTCATTTCCTCCTGCTGGAATTTCAATCATTCCCAGTAGCGAATTCTTCACTGCAAAGCCCACACCGTGTTGCCTTTTTTCTGCCTGCCCTCTACCCTTCCAGAAAAAGGTGTAGTTGTTTTCCCTGAGTGACCCTTCCTCAGCGAGGCGAGTCTCCTGCAGGCCAGCAATATCAATGTTAAGACGATTGAGTTCGGCATCAATCACAGCCGTTTTTCTCACATCGTCAATATTGGTCAAGTCAGTGGAAAATCCTGGACACATGGTTCTCACGTTCCAGGTTGCAAGCCGTAGCTTGAGGTTTCTAAATATATATATATATATATATATATATATATTATATATATATTATATATATGTCTATATATATTTATATATACATATATTATATATATGTCTATATATATATATTTATATATACATATATTATATATATGTCTAAATATATATATATAGACATATATATAATATATGTATATATAAATATATATATAGACATATATATAATATATGTATATATAAATATATATAGACATATATATAATATATATATAATATATGGATATGAGGGGGGAGTATATATATATATACATATATATAATATATGTATATTTCATTGGCACCTTGCCGTCTTGACAGACGATAGTTTGTGCTTTAAAAAGGCATAATAACTTTTACCTATGGCGGTAGCGAGTGTGACTGATAAGGCCAATTTGCGCTGTAAATGTCCGTTCACATATGTATATATAAATATACTCACTTAAAGGAAAAAGCCCAACAGATGGGGCTGGTTATCAACCAAGATAAGACAGAATATATGGTAATTTCAAGAGACGGAATGGCTAAAAACTCTGGCTACATACAAATAGATAATATGCCCATTAAAAGAACGGAAACATACAAATACCTGGGTACAATCTTCAACTGCTCCAACATCATAAGGGAAGAAATACAAACTAGAATCAACTCTGGAAATAAGATATACTATGCACTACAACATCTACTAAAATCAAAGGCGCTATCTCGTAACACCAAAATCACAATATACAAAACACTGATCAGACCAGTTGTGCTGTATGGCTCTGAAACCTGGAGTACAACGAAAGGAGACGAAGCCTTGTTACAAACCTTTGAGAACAAAATTTTAAGATGCATCTTTGGACCCATTAGGGATACACAAAGTGGAGAGTGGAAAAGAAGAAGTAACAAAGACATTTATGATCTGTTTAAGTCCCCGCTAATCACTGGTATCATGAAGGCTAATAGACTACAATGGCTGGGGCATATAGAAAGAATGGAAGATAATAGGGAAACAAAACTCGCTTACACTCAGGAAATAAATGACCGTAGACCCCGAGGTAGACCAAGAAGACGGTGGAGAGATAATACATGTACAGACCTACAAGCACTTGGAATCAACGACTGGCAAGAGAAGGTCCACCAGAGAGACGAATGGAGATGGATTGTATTTGCAGCAAAGAACCTCAATGGCTCGGAAAGCTGAAGAAGAAGAAGAAGATATATAAAAATATATATAGACATATATATAATATATGTATATATAAATAGACATATATATAATATATGTATATATAAATATATATATAGACATCTCCCATGCTCAGGTTTAGGTCACCACAAGACTAGAGCATTGTCTACCAGTGCAGTGCCATTATGAAAATTTGTTTACATCAACAATGTGGAAACATCTTGATGACCAGAAAGATCAGTGGCAGAAGAGACAGAGGAGTGATGCTGGATGACTAAAGATGGTGGCATCGAGGAATATCATCAAGAGAATCATCCAGGACATCAAGGGCCGAGATTTGTGGCAGACATGAACACCAACAACATTTGGTCAGGCACATGATGATGATAACACAAACCTCCATAATCTCTGCCTTCTCATCAGAAGCAAACAGGTTCGGTACCTCCCCAGAGTTCAGCAGGGCATCTATATCTTCCAGGAATCGTTCACTTTTGATTTGGCTGTCTGTGATCAGAAACGTTGTGGCAATTCCCTTACCACCCGCCTGTTTCAGAACAGACTGGAAATAAACACATTTAGCCATGTCATTTCCATTCTCGTGTTTTGAACAGTTGTTTCATTTATGTACGATTAAGTCATTATCACAAGATTTATTCAAATTGAAGCAATAGGAAGGTATCAGTGCTCAGAGCAAACTGACACAGTTACCCCACAGTTACTCAAGTAATCCAATGTAGGAACATAATCAATTCGTTTTTTAATGCATGTCCCTTTGCAGGACCTTGCAATCAGTCTAAACTATCATCTGTCAAGACAGTAAAGTCCAATCAGCAATCAATCTAAACTATCATCTGTCAAGACAGCAAAGTGCCAATCAGCAATCAATCTAAACTATCATCTGTCAAGACAGAAAGTACCAATCAGCAATCAATCTAAACTATCGTCTGTCAAGACAGAAAGTACCAATCAGCAATCAATCTAAACTATCGTCTGTCAAGACAGAAAGTACCAATGAGCAATCAATCTAAACTATCATCTGTCAAAACAGAAAGTGCGAATCAGCAATCAATCTAAACTATCATCTGTCAAGACAGAAAGTACCAATCAGCAATCAATCTAAACTATCGTCTGTCAAGACAGAAAGTACCAATCAGCAATCAATCTAAACTATCATCTGTCAAGACAGAAAGTACCAATCAGCAATCAATCTAAACTATCGTCTGTCAAGACAGAAAGTACCAATCAGCAATCAATCTAAACTATCATCTGTCAAGACAGAAAGTACCAATCAGCAATCAATCTAAACTATCATCTGTCAAGACAGAAAGTACCAATCAGCAATCAATCTAAACTATCATCTGTCAAGACAGAAAGTGCCAATCAGCAATCAATCTAAACTATCATCTATCAAGACAGAAAGTGCCAATCAGCAATCAATCTAAACTATCATCTGTCAAGACAGAAAGTACCAATCAGCAATCAATCTAAACTATTGTCTGTCAAGACAGAAAGTACCAATCAGCAATCAATCTAAACTATCGTCTGTCAAGACAGAAAGTACCAATCAGCAATCAATCTAAACTATCGTCTGTCAAGACAGAAAGTACCAATCAGCAATCAATCTAAACTATCATCTGTCAAGACAGAAAGTACCAATCAGCAATCAATCTAAACTATCATCTGTCAAGACAGAAAGTGCCAATCAGCAGTCAATCCTAGCCCCTATTGGCTGTTTCTTGTTTACCAGGCAATTGTACGTTCCGTGGTTTGCCAATGCTTTCTGAACAAGACAAGCAGCAACACTTCAATCAGACAGATTTGTGTTTGGAACAAGGTCACTATACTGGGGTCAGATGAGAAACAGTTTCAGTGTGTTAAACCTTTCAGCCACGTTGATATCTGAGACAAATTACTTCGATGCCAGGACGTATATTGACTGAACAGATGACCAGGTCAATCATAAGCCAGTTAAGACTGTCAAACCAGTTTTATCACAGCTCCTTCCCACACAAGGCCAGACTTAATATCTTCTCTCCATTCTGTCAAACCACAGTTTCACCAGAGCTCCTTTCCCATACAAGGCTAAACTTAATATCTTCTCTAAATTCTATCAAACCACAGTTTTAACCACAACTCCTTTCCCACAAAAGGCTAAACTGAATTTCTCTCGATTCTGTCAAACCACAGCTCCTTTGCCACACAAGGCTAAACTTAATCTCTTCTCTCCATTCTGTCAAACCACAGTTTCACCACAGCTCCTTTCCCACACAAGGCTAAACTTAATATGTTCTCTAAATTCTATCAAACCACAGTTTTAACCACAACTCCTTTCCCACAAAAAGCTAAACTTAATATCTTCTCTCCATTCTGTAAAACCAGTTTTACAACAGCTCCTTTCCCACACAAGGCTAAACTCAATATCTTCTATCCATTCTGTCAAACCAGTTTTATCACAGCTCCTTTCCCACACAAGGCTAAACTCAATATCTTCTATCCATTCTGTCAAACCAGTTTTACCACAGCTCCTTTCCCACACAAGGCTAAACTCAATATCTTCTATCCATTCTGTCAAACCAGTTTTACCACAGCTCCTTTCCCACACAAGTAGGTAAGTAAGGCAATGTCCCTTGTAAGACATTGAGCACATGATGCTAGACTTATAGTTGTATAGACCAATCAGCAATTGGAGGGTGTTTTCCCCCACACAAGGTTAACCTTAATATCTTCTCTCCATTCTATTAAACCATACTTTTAGCAGAGTTTTGTCCACACAAGCTAACCTTATCTTCTCTACATTATGTTAATTCAGTTCCCCTTACAATACAAGGCTAACCTTAACTTCTCTCAGTTCTGTCAAACCACAGTTCCCCTTACTACACAAGGCTAACCTTAATATCTTCTCTCCATTCCATTAACCCATAATTTTACCATAGTTTTCTTCACACCAGGCTAACCTTAACTTCTCTCAGTTCTGTCAAACCACAGTTTAACCACAGCTCCTTCCCACATAAGGCTAACCTTAATATCCTCTCTCCATTCCGTTAACCCATAGTTTTTAGAGATTTCTGGCTGAAACAGTTTATGTCCTGCCATAGACGAAGCCAAACGTGTCAGGGATTGTCGACCACTGCCTCCAACCCCAATCAGAAGGCCGTTGCCACCTGGCTGTCGCAAGATTCGGCAAATGCGAGACAGATGCTCTAACACATATCTGAAAACAAATAATTCAGATTCTATTTTTATAACTCGTGAAATAATTAATCCTCAACAAGAATGTAAAATCTTTACTAACCCCACAAAAAGTTACATAAGCTGGTAACTTTGTATTATAAATTTTAATGATTTATTGTTTTAAATTACAATAGTAATGACAACAGTTTGTAACACATATTGATTTATATTAATTTATACAGCCGGGCAGAACCAAGTGGTTGATATAACCACTAGTACCAACAGAGCGTGGTACCTCCTTTTCAGAATGCATCAGACTGGATAGGGAGTGCAGACAACACAATCTGATTATTGTGGAAGCAGAAGTTCAGACCCTGATATGTGACAATTCTTCTGAAGGTGATGTAGTCACATAGACAGATGGGTCTGTTGTTAGACATGTGAGAAGCTTATGAGCTTTTACAGCTCAGGTTGGAGGGAGAACTGTGACTGAAGACTGTGGCACCTTCACCTTGACAAGTAGCCTGGTTACGGAGGTCATGGCTGTAACTAAAGCTATAGCCTGGCTGGCGACACAGACTCTCAGTGATCAATTAGTATGCTCAGGAAGATCGAGATGGGCAGGGCTAAAAAACAGTGGGTCTTTGAGGTCAAGCCTGACAAACATGTTTCACTTGTGTGTTAGGTCAGGTGGATATAGCAGGAAATGAACAAGCTGGTAGTCTTGTCAGCACTGTGGAAGGCAGATGAGCAGTGGACTGGGCTGATATTGTGAATGCCCTCAGAAAGGCCGGGTATTTTAACAAATCAAGTAACGACTCTGACTCTGCAACCCTGATCAGACTGTGAGAACATCAAGTGAAAAGGGGTGAAGCTAGACAAGGGTGCTATACAGAGAGCCAAAGAAGAATAATCAGCCAACACAGAACTGGTACCATCGCCCGCTATTCACTGAGAGGGATAATGAGGAGGGGATCCGAGCAGTGAGAATAATCTGACAACTGAGGGACATATTACATTACAGCTGGAACTGGAGAAATCCTCATGGATATGACTTTAAGAAATGCAACAATGGGAATTAGTTGCACACACGGACAGGCCTTAGTAGGCGTGTTAGCATAGTTGATAGGGAGCTACACTAACAGTGTCATGAGAATGGTCTGGTGAGGGTTCAATGCCTGCGTTCGTCTCGCTAAGTGAGGCAAAGACTGGCCACTTATTCCTCCATACATTCAGGCCTACAAAATGTCATGGCCCTATCATGCAGGTTCATGCTTCGAGACGCGTGGACAAGGTCTTATAACCATGTTGTGACACACCGTGCTGCACACACAGTATGTAGAAGATTTGTGGGTACTTCATTTTTAATTCACTGCAAACAAACCGTACAGTTATCTTTAGCACTGACCTAGATCTGGTGGGATCGTCAATTTTCAGAATAGGGATATCGGAATTCATTTTGTGGTCGGTCGAATAATGTGTTTGCAGCAAGATATATCCAAAACTGCATGTCATTGTCTTCGCAAACTGTCTCCCAGATACATCAAAGATGAGCGCAGACAGATGGACATACACAAAATAAGATGATTAGCACAAGATATGGATATACACTCCAACGACAGTGAGGGCCCTCTGGGCCCAGAAACATTTATTGTATCCATCGATCGGTCAAGCAGTCCACCACACACTTGGTACATTGTGCTTCAAAAAGGCTTAATAACTACGATCCATGGCGTGGCGAGTGTGGCTGGTAAGGCCAATTCTCTCGCTTTGATTCCGAGACCGGTTAAGACCAGGGATGGAGTTATTGCCTCTCCATAGCACAAAGCCTGGGCTAAAATAAAGAAACCATGTGTTGCCCATGCAGCATGATCCCTCTCTAGGCCTGCCTAGTTCACTCCAGAGGAAAGTTGACACCTATACACCTGGAACAAAACAAGCTGCAGAAGCTGCCGGATCAGCAAAGCAATGCTCTAACTGTCCGCCTGTCGGAGCTTCGATCCTAGACCAGCTGCCAACCAAGGCTTAGGGCCTGGTCTGCCCTGCCATGACTTATTTTGTCTTTGGGTTGCATTTCCTCGCACCAGGATAAGGCTAGTACCCTCCCAATTGCGCTCTTCCGCCCGAAGCCGTTGGCACAATGTGGGGTGTCGGGTTTGGTAAGCGCCGCCCAACATTCGGCGCTGACAGAAAGCAGGTAGTACCGTCTACTGTCATACGGTAGCTCAGTCATATCTGACTAAGACCTGACACACTCTACCAGAAGTATATCAACACACCCCTACACCCACTATGGAATAACCGTGATGTCATGTGATTTCCCAGACCTCTCGGTATTCCTTTGTTTGCGGTGAATTAAAACTGAAATACTGATTCTTGTACACTAGTCTGGGCTAATACATCCTTGAGGAGGTTAAGTGTATGCCAGTGAAGGTGCCTCAAGAGTACACAATAGTGGGGCTGTAAGTCAGCATAGAGGATGGCGGGATAGTGGTAACTGATATCACTGACAGCAAATTGTGTGGGTGATAAATAAGAACAGATAAGATCAAGTATACACCTGCAGTTCTGATGTCTTCCTCTTCTTCCTCATTCATTCAGTTTTAGTTTCAGATGTAACTGCATTCTGCCTGTTTACAACAGAGCTGTGATATCTGCACCTCCCGACCAACACATCCAACATCTCTTGACCAACACCTCTTGACCAACACATCCAACATCTCCTGACCAACACATCCAACATCTCCTGACCAACACATCCAACATCTCCCAACCAACATCTCCTGACCAACACATCCAACATCTCCCAACCAACATCTCCTGACCAACACATCCAACATCTCCCGACCAACACGTCCAACTTCTTCTAAGCAAGTGTTGATGGAGCTAGCCTTCCCAGGTGTCCTAATGTCATGAGTAGAATAGATGTAACAAAGTAAGTGAGTAAAATCTACTTACCTAAATATGACCAAGTTCATTGGTGTTTTGTTTGTCTGGTTATAATCGTCGAGACAAAGGAGGGCAACGTTGTTAAAGGAATCTATCGACTCCACTTCCTTGTAGTTCCTCATGTCTGGAGGCAGGTCTGGTTCCATGAAGTCTCCAAACATCAGGTTGTTTAATGTGCTCTCTTTAAACTGCATGAGAGGATGACACAGTGTTCTGGTTACACTATTCACAATGTGTACTGTTTTATCCCTAGAATTGGTGATACATCTGTCTTCTGGATGTGTTTATTTGTGCATGCAATCATTCCTATTGAGTAGATTTTTATTAACACCTTACAAATCATTACACACAAAATACACATCCAAAGTTAGAAGAGGAAAGAGTAGATAAACCATAAAGTATCTCTATGTCTCAGGGTAGAAGAGAACAGACTAGAGCATCATAAAGTACCTCTAAATCTCAGGGTAGAAGAGAACAGACTAGAGCACCATACAGTACCTCTACATCTCAGGGTAGAAGAGGACAGACTAGAGCACCATAAAGTACCTCTACATCTCAGGGTAGAAGAGAACAGACTAGAGCACCATACAGTACCTCTACATCTCAGGGTAGAAGAGGACAGACTAGTGCACCATAAAGTACCTCTACATCTCAGGGTAGAAGAGAACAGACTAGAGCACCATAAAGTACCTCTACATCTCAGGGTAGAAGAGGACAGACTAGAGCACCATAAAGTACCTCTACATCTCAGGGTAGAAGAGGACAGACTAGAGCACCATACAGTACCTCTACATCTCAGGGTAGAAGAGAACAGACTAGAGCACCATACAGTACCTCTACATCTCAGGGTAGAAGAGGACAGACTAGAGCACCATAAAGTACCTCTACATCTCAGGGTAGAAGAGAAGACTAGAGCACCATAAAGTACCTCTACATCTCAGGGTAGAAGAGAAGACTAGAGCACCATAAAGTACCTCTACATCTCAGGGTAGAAGAGGACAGACTAGAGCACCATAAAATACCTCTACATCGCAGGGTAGAAGAGAAGACTAGAGCACCATACAGTACCTCTACATCTCAGGGTAGAAGAGAAGACTAGAGCACCATAAAGTACCTCTACATCTCAGGGTAGAAGAGAACAGACTAGAGCACCATAAAGTACCTCTACATCTCAGGGTAGAAGAGGACAGACTAGAGCACCATAAAGTACCTCTACATCTCAGGGTAGAAGAGGACAGACTAGAGCACCATAAAGTACCTCTACATCTCAGGGTAGAAGAGAAGACTAGAGCACCATAAAGTACCTCTACATCTCAGGGTAGAAGAGGAAAGAGTAGATAAACCATAAAGTACCTCTACATCTCAGGGTAGAAGAGGACAGACTAGAGCACCATGAAGTACCTCTACATCTCAGGGTAGAATAGAACAGACTAGAGCACCATACAGTATCTCTACATCTCAGGGTAGAAGAGAACAGACTAGAGCACCATAAAGTACCTCTACATCTCGGGGTAGAAGAGGACAGACTAGAGCACCATAAAGTAACTCTACATCTCAGGGTAGAAGAGGACAGACTAGAGCACCATAAAGTACCTCTACATCTCAGGGTAGAAGAGAAGACTAGAGCACCATAAAGTAACTCTACATCTCAGGGTAGAAGAGGACAGACTAGAGCACCATAAAGTACCTCTACATCTCAGGGTAGAAGAGGACAGACTAGAGCACCATAAAGTAACTCTACATCTCAGGGTAGAAGAGGACAGACTAGAGCACCATAAAGTACCTCTACATCTCAGGGTAGAAAAGGACAGACTAGAGCACCATACAGTACCTCTACATCTCAGGGTAGAAGAGAAGACTAGAGCACCATACAGTACCTCTACATCTCAGGGTAGAAGAGGAAAGAGTAGATAAACCATAAAGTACCTCTAGATCTCAGGGTAGAAGAGGACAGACTAGTGCACCATAAAGTAACTCTAAATCTCAGGGTAGAAGAGAACAGACTAGAGCACCATACAGTACCTCTACATCTCAGGGTAGAAGAGGACAGACTAGAGCACCATAAAGTACCTCTACATCTCAGGGTAGAAGAGAACAGACTAGAGCACCATAAAGTACCTCTACATCTCAGGGTAGAAGAGGACAGACTAGAGCACCATAAAGTACCTCTACATCTCAGGGTAGAAGAGAACAGACTAGAGCACCATAAAGTACCTCTACATCTCAGGGTAGAAGAGGACAGACTAGAGCACCATAAAGTACCTCTACATCTCAGGGTAGAAGAGGACAGACTAGAGCACCATACAGTACCTCTACATCTCAGGGTAGAAGAGAACAGACTAGAGCACCATACAGTACCTCTACATCTCAGGGTAGAAGAGGACAGACTAGAGCACCATAAAGTACCTCTACATCTCAGGGTAGAAGAGAAGACTAGAGCACCATAAAGTACCTCTACATCTCAGGGTAGAAGAGAAGACTAGAGCACCATAAAGTACCTCTACATCTCAGGGTAGAAGAGGACAGACTAGAGCACCATAAAATACCTCTACATCGCAGGGTAGAAGAGAAGACTAGAGCACCATACAGTACCTCTACATCTCAGGGTAGAAGAGAAGACTAGAGCACCATAAAGTACCTCTACATCTCGGGGTAGAAGAGGACAGACTAGAGCACCATAAAGTAACTCTACATCTCAGGGTAGAAGAGGACAGACTAGAGCACCATAAAGTACCTCTACATCTCAGGGTAGAAGAGAAGACTAGAGCACCATAAAGTAACTCTACATCTCAGGGTAGAAGAGGACAGACTAGAGCACCATAAAGTACCTCTACATCTCAGGGTAGAAGAGGACAGACTAGAGCACCATAAAGTAACTCTACATCTCAGGGTAGAAGAGGACAGACTAGAGCACCATAAAGTACCTCTACATCTCAGGGTAGAAAAGGACAGACTAGAGCACCATACAGTACCTCTACATCTCAGGGTAGAAGAGAAGACTAGAGCACCATACAGTACCTCTACATCTCAGGGTAGAAGAGGACAGACTAGAGCACCATAAAGTACCTCTACATCTCAGGGTAGAAGAGGACAGACTAGTGCACCATAAAGTACCTCTACATCTCAGGGTAGAAGAGAACAGACTAGAGCACCATAAAGTACCTCTACATCTCAGGGTAGTAGAGGACAGACTAGAGCACCATAAAGTACCTCTACATCTCAGGGTAGAAGAGAAGACTAGAGCACCATACAGTACCTCTACATCTCAGGGTAGAAGAGGACAGACTAGAGCACCATAAAGTACCTCTACATCTCAGGGTAGAAGAGGACAGACTAGTGCACCATAAAGTACCTCTACATCTCAGGGTAGAAGAGGACAGACTAGAGCACCATACAGTACCTCTACATCTCAGGGTAGAAGAGAACAGACTAGAGCACCATACAGTACCTCTACATCTCAGGGTAGAAGAGGACAGACTAGAGCACCATAAAGTACCTCTACATCTCAGGGTAGAAGAGAAGACTAGAGCACCATAAAGTACCTCTACATCTCAGGGTAGAAGAGAAGACTAGAGCACCATAAAGTACCTCTACATCTCAGGGTAGAAGAGGACAGACTAGAGCACCATAAAATACCTCTACATCGCAGGGTAGAAGAGAAGACTAGAGCACCATACAGTACCTCTACATCTCAGGGTAGAAGAGAAGACTAGAGCACCATAAAGTACCTCTACATCTCAGGGTAGAAGAGAACAGACTAGAGCACCATAAAGTACCTCTACATCTCAGGGTAGAAGAGGACAGACTAGAGCACCATAAAGTACCTCTACATCTCAGGGTAGAAGAGGACAGACTAGAGCACCATAAAGTACCTCTACATCTCAGGGTAGAAGAGAAGACTAGAGCACCATAAAGTACCTCTACATCTCAGGGTAGAAGAGGAAAGAGTAGATAAACCATAAAGTACCTCTACATCTCAGGGTAGAAGAGGACAGACTAGAGCACCATGAAGTACCTCTACATCTCAGGGTAGAATAGAACAGACTAGAGCACCATACAGTATCTCTACATCTCAGGGTAGAAGAGAACAGACTAGAGCACCATAAAGTACCTCTACATCTCGGGGTAGAAGAGGACAGACTAGAGCACCATAAAGTAACTCTACATCTCAGGGTAGAAGAGGACAGACTAGAGCACCATAAAGTACCTCTACATCTCAGGGTAGAAGAGAAGACTAGAGCACCATAAAGTAACTCTACATCTCAGGGTAGAAGAGGACAGACTAGAGCACCATAAAGTACCTCTACATCTCAGGGTAGAAGAGGACAGACTAGAGCACCATAAAGTAACTCTACATCTCAGGGTAGAAGAGGACAGACTAGAGCACCATAAAGTACCTCTACATCTCAGGGTAGAAAAGGACAGACTAGAGCACCATACAGTACCTCTACATCTCAGGGTAGAAGAGAAGACTAGAGCACCATACAGTACCTCTACATCTCAGGGTAGAAGAGAAGACTAGAGCACCATACAGTACCTCTACATCTCAGGGTAGAAGAGGAAAGAGTAGATAAACCATACAGTACCTCTACATCTCAGGGTAGAAGAGGACAGACTAGAGCACCATAAAGTACCTCTACATCTCAGGGTAGAAGAGAACAGACTAGAGCACCATACAGTACCTCTACATCTCAGGGTAGAAGAGGACAGACTAGAGCACCATAAAGTACCTCTACATCTCAGGGTAGAAGAGAACAGACTAGAGCACCATAAAGTACCTCTACATCTCAGGGTAGAAGAGGACAGACTAGAGCACCATAAAGTACCTCTACATCTCAGGGTAGAAGAGGACAGACTAGAGCACCATACAGTACCTCTACATCTCAGGGTAGAAGAGAACAGACTAGAGCACCATACAGTACCTCTACATCTCAGGGTAGAAGAGGACAGACTAGAGCACCATAAAGTACCTCTACATCTCAGGGTAGAAGAGAAGACTAGAGCACCATAAAGTACCTCTACATCTCAGGGTAGAAGAGAAGACTAGAGCACCATAAAGTACCTCTACATCTCAGGGTAGAAGAGGACAGACTAGAGCACCATAAAATACCTCTACATCGCAGGGTAGAAGAGAAGACTAGAGCACCATACAGTACCTCTACATCTCAGGGTAGAAGAGAAGACTAGAGCACCATAAAGTACCTCTACATCTCAGGGTAGAAGAGAACAGACTAGAGCACCATAAAGTACCTCTACATCTCAGGGTAGAAGAGGACAGACTAGAGCACCATAAAGTACCTCTACATCTCAGGGTAGAAGAGGACAGACTAGAGCACCATAAAGTACCTCTACATCTCAGGGTAGAAGAGGAAAGAGTAGATAAACCATAAAGTACCTCTACATCTCAGGGTAGAAGAGGACAGACTAGAGCACCATGAAGTACCTCTACATCTCAGGGTAGAATAGAACAGACTAGAGCACCATACAGTATCTCTACATCTCAGGGTAGAAGAGAACAGACTAGAGCACCATAAAGTACCTCTACATCTCGGGGTAGAAGAGGACAGACTAGAGCACCATAAAGTAACTCTACATCTCAGGGTAGAAGAGGACAGACTAGAGCACCATAAAGTACCTCTACATCTCAGGGTTGAAGAGAAGACTAGAGCACCATAAAGTACCTCTACATCTCAGGGTAGAAGAGGAAAGAGTAGATAAACCATAAAGTACCTCTACATCTCAGGGTAGAAGAGGACAGACTAGAGCACCATGAAGTACCTCTACATCTCAGGGTAGAATAGAACAGACTAGAGCACCATACAGTATCTCTACATCTCAGGGTAGAAGAGAACAGACTAGAGCACCATAAAGTACCTCTACATCTCGGGGTAGAAGAGGACAGACTAGAGCACCATAAAGTAACTCTACATCTCAGGGTAGAAGAGGACAGACTAGAGCACCATAAAGTACCTCTACATCTCAGGGTAGAAGAGAAGACTAGAGCACCATAAAGTAACTCTACATCTCAGGGTAGAAGAGGACAGACTAGAGCACCATAAAGTACCTCTACATCTCAGGGTAGAAGAGGACAGACTAGAGCACCATAAAGTAACTCTACATCTCAGGGTAGAAGAGGACAGACTAGAGCACCATAAAGTACCTCTACATCTCAGGGTAGAAAAGGACAGACTAGAGCACCATACAGTACCTCTACATCTCAGGGTAGAAGAGAAGACTAGAGCACCATACAGTACCTCTACATCTCAGGGTAGAAGAGAAGACTAGAGCACCATACAGTACCTCTACATCTCAGGGTAGAAGAGGAAAGAGTAGATAAACCATACAGTACCTCTACATCTCAGGGTAGAAGAGGACAGACTAGAGCACCATAAAGTACCTCTACATCTCAGGGTAGAAGAGAACAGACTAGAGCACCATACAGTACCTCTACATCTCAGGGTAGAAGAGGACAGACTAGAGCACCATAAAGTACCTCTACATCTCAGGGTAGAAGAGAACAGACTAGAGCACCATAAAGTACCTCTACATCTCAGGGTAGAAGAGGACAGACTAGAGCACCATAAAGTACCTCTACATCTCAGGGTAGAAGAGGACAGACTAGAGCACCATACAGTACCTCTACATCTCAGGGTAGAAGAGAACAGACTAGAGCACCATACAGTACCTCTACATCTCAGGGTAGAAGAGGACAGACTAGAGCACCATAAAGTACCTCTACATCTCAGGGTAGAAGAGAAGACTAGAGCACCATAAAGTACCTCTACATCTCAGGGTAGAAGAGAAGACTAGAGCACCATAAAGTACCTCTACATCTCAGGGTAGAAGAGGACAGACTAGAGCACCATAAAATACCTCTACATCGCATGGTAGAAGAGAAGACTAGAGCACCATACAGTACCTCTACATCTCAGGGTAGAAGAGAAGACTAGAGCACCATAAAGTACCTCTACATCTCAGGGTAGAAGAGAACAGACTAGAGCACCATAAAGTACCTCTACATCTCAGGGTAGAAGAGGACAGACTAGAGCACCATAAAGTACCTCTACATCTCAGGGTAGAAGAGGACAGACTAGAGCACCATAAAGTACCTCTACATCTCAGGGTAGAAGAGGAAAGAGTAGATAAACCATAAAGTACCTCTACATCTCAGGGTAGAAGAGGACAGACTAGAGCACCATGAAGTACCTCTACATCTCAGGGTAGAATAGAACAGACTAGAGCACCATACAGTATCTCTACATCTCAGGGTAGAAGAGAACAGACTAGAGCACCATAAAGTACCTCTACATCTCGGGGTAGAAGAGGACAGAAAAAACTGTCATTTACTGCCAATATAGTACCTTGCGGTGTATGGCAGAGGGGTCTTTGAGCCTGAGGAATAAAGAGAGAAGACTAGAGCACCATAAAGTAACTCTACATCTCAGGGTAGAAGAGGACAGACTAGAGCACCATAAAGTACCTCTACATCTCAGGGTAGAAGAGGACAGACTAGAGCACCATAAAGTAACTCTACATCTCAGGGTAGAAGAGGACAGACTAGAGCACCATAAAGTGCCTCTACATCTCAGGGTAGAAAAGGACAGACTAGAGCACCATACAGTACCTCTACATCTCAGGGTAGAAGAGAAGACTAGAGCACCATACAGTACCTCTACATCTCAGGGTAGAAGAGGACAGACTAGAGCACCATAAAGTACCTCTACATCTCAGGGTAGAAGAGGACAGACTAGTGCACCATAAAGTACCTCTACATCTCAGGGTAGAAGAGAACAGACTAGAGCACCATAAAGTACCTCTACATCTCAGGGTAGTAGAGGACAGACTAGAGCACCATAAAGTACCTCTACATCTCAGGGTAGAAGAGAAGACTAGAGCACCATACAGTACCTCTACATCTCAGGGTAGAAGAGGACAGACTAGAGCACCATAAAGTACCTCTACATCTCAGGGTAGAAGAGGACAGACTAGTGCACCATAAAGTACCTCTACATCTCAGGGTAGAAGAGAAGACTAGAGCACCATAAAGTACCTCTACATCTCAGGGTAGAAGAGGACAGACTAGAGCACCATAAAATACCTCTACATCGCAGGGTAGAAGAGAAGACTAGAGCACCATACAGTACCTCTACATCTCAGGGTAGAAGAGAAGACTAGAGCACCATAAAGTACCTCTACATCTCAGGGTAGAAGAGAACAGACTAGAGCACCATAAAGTACCTCTACATCTCAGGGTAGAAGAGGACAGACTAGAGCACCATAAAGTACCTCTACATCTCAGGGTAGAAGAGGACAGACTAGAGCACCATAAAGTACCTCTACATCTCAGGGTATAAGAGAAGACTAGAGCACCATAAAGTACCTCTACATCTCAGGGTAGAAGAGGAAAGAGTAGATAAACCATAAAGTACCTCTACATCTCAGGGTAGAAGAGGACAGACTAGAGCACCATGAAGTACCTCTACATCTCAGGGTAGAATAGAACAGACTAGAGCACCATACAGTATCTCTACATCTCAGGGTAGAAGAGAACAGACTAGAGCACCATAAAGTACCTCTACATCTCGGGGTAGAAGAGGACAGACTAGAGCACCATAAAGTAACTCTACATCTCAGGGTAGAAGAGGACAGACTAGAGCACCATAAAGTACCTCTACATCTCAGGGTAGAAGAGAAGATTAGAGCACCATAAAGTAACTCTACATCTCAGGGTAGAAGAGGACAGACTAGAGCACCATAAAGTACCTCTACATCTCAGGGTAGAAGAGGACAGACTAGAGCACCATAAAGTAACTACATCTCAGGGTAGAAGAGGACAGACTAGAGCACCATAAAGTACCTCTACATCTCAGGGTAGAAAAGGACAGACTAGAGCACCATACAGTACCTCTACATCTCAGGGTAGAAGAGGACAGACTAGAGCACCATACAGTACCTCTACATCTCAGGGTAGAAGAGAAGACTAGAGCACCATACAGTACCTCTACATCTCAGGGTAGAAGAGAAGACTAGAGCACCATACAGTACCTCTACATCTCAGGGTAGAAGAGAAGACTAGAGCACCATACAGTACCTCTACATCTCAGGGTAGAAGAGGACAGACTAGAGCACCATAAAGTACCTCTACATCTCAGGGTAGAAGAGAACAGACTAGAGCACCATAAAGTAACTCTACATCTCAGGGTAGAAGAGAACAGACTAGAGCACCATAAAGTACCTCTACATCTCAGGGTAGAAGAGAACAGACTAGAGCACCATACAGTACCTCTACATCTCAGGGTAGAAGAGGACAGACTAGAGCACCATAAAGTACCTCTACATCTCAGGGTAGAAGAGGACAGACTAGTGCACCATAAAGTACCTCTACATCTCAGGGTAGAAGAGAACAGACTAGAGCACCATAAAGTACCTCTACATCTCAGGGTAGTAGAGGACAGACTAGAGCACCATAAAGTACCTCTACATCTCAGGGTAGAAGAGAAGACTAGAGCACCATACAGTACCTCTACATCTCAGGGTAGAAGAGGACAGACTAGAGCACCATAAAGTACCTCTACATCTCAGGGTAGAAGAGGACAGACTAGTGCACCATAAAGTACCTCTACATCTCAGGGTAGAAGAGAACAGACTAGAGCACCATACAGTATCTCTACATCTCAAAATATAAAAGACCAAACAAAAATTACCTCTACATTTCAGGGTAAAAGAGAAAAGACTAGATAAGTCATAGAGAATATCTCAGAGTAGAAGAGAAACGACTAGACCAACCATAACATATTTCTTCATTCAGTAACATTAAAACATCACTCACATGCTCCACTTATAATTAACTGTCACAATAAAACATCATTCACATCCCCTACTTACTATTTACTCCTTCAATCAAACATCACTCACATCTCCTACTTATAATTTACTGTCACAATAAAACATCATTCACTTACTATTTACTCCTTCAATCAAACATCACTCACCTCCACTACTTAATATTTACTCTTACAATAAAACATCACTCACAAGCTTCACTTATCATTTACAGTCCCAATAAAACATTACTCATATGTTCTATTTATTTTTAGATTTTTATGGAACCAATGTCACATATGATTCTTGATCAGACACGATTGCTGAACAACTGAAGCCTTCTTTTAGCTGTTGCCTTGTCACATCAGGATCTTGGTCTAAGCAATTCAACACCGTCCACACCACAAATTGAACTAGGTCAAGTTAGAGGTAGTTGCCAAGTGCCATGACCCATCAGGGTCATGGTTTGAAGATGCCCACACCAACAACATAAGTTGAGTGAAACACACAGCATGTTGGGCCCATGTGCCCAAGTGAGAGAAAGCCAAATAGCCAAACAGTACTTGGCTCATGAGCATTTGGGGAGGATCTGTCAAGGGAGGCGGATCACTTCCCTCCCCGTCTGTCTCCATATGACATGCTCAATGAGGCTTGAGCTACTGCCCATATTGATTTATTTGGTTGTTTCGGGCTTTGAGGTTTGAAGATGGAGCACAACTACTGGCAACGCTGATCATATTCCGGTATGGACCTTGGTCAGATTGGAAGCACTAGACTCGAGTTTTGCTCTCAAATTGAGCTCGTCAGCAGTGCATATCCCTGATGAACCGGATCAAATTCCGGATCACTGGCGTGTGAGATGGGTGTGTAAACACTGACCAGGTGATTCATGCTATACACGAGCAAATTATCACACTAGAATGTCACAATGTCTCCCATTGTAGACTATAGTTCAAAGTTTGCCCGACTGCCATCTGTTAATTGATGTGACCCCGAATGATCAGGTCTTCTCAATCTGGCAAGGTACACCAAGCGCCTAAAGTCCAGCGAGCAATAATCAAATTGAATTATTTGGTTGTTTTGGGATTTGAGGTTTGAAGATTGAGCACAACCCGCTTCAAACTGCTCATTTTGTGTATTCGTATGATTAATTTAGTTATGAAATGTTATGAATAATTATGAGTTTGGTATGTGTGTAACTGCTGATGTAACAGAATTTATGAAGACAATATACTCAACAAATTGTACTGGCATTATGTTATTCCTTAAAAGGTCTGGTGTCATTGTAAGCTAAGTATTTATTCAGGAGTGTACGGGGACTACTAGTATGTAAGAGCCAAGCAGTAGCAGTACTTATAAATACTTAAGGGTGTAACAATGATCCTTTTCCAGTAGGAAGAATCCATTTCATTGGGAACTTCACTTATCTTCCTGAAGGAAGGATTTAAACACAGAATCCACAAACAATATGTTACACAATTTATTGCCTGGCATATTTCGCTGCATTTCTTCAGGTGCATACTGCAGAGTTATACATCATATGAAGTGAATAAATGAATAATACTTTAGCTGAAACAAGTAAAACATATTTCACGATTGTGGAGCATTTGTTCATGCAACAGACATGCACTAGGGGAATACATTGTATTGAATAGGAAGGGTGCCGCCTCACTTCCTGTCACCAGACCTCTATGAGACTGAGACCCAGACTTGTAGTGCTTTACATTGACAGCTGTCTAGATGTGTCCATGTCCTACCTTGCCGTTGTCTTCTGGCTGCAGCAGTCTGCCAAACACTTGTTCTAGTTTAAACTTCACGTTGTTGACCACAAACTTTGTGACCGTGCTGTGGAACAAAATCAGCCAAAGATTAATTCTACAATATGAAACACACTACTCATATTGAAACAACTAACATACACATTAAAATTCACAGTGGTCGAGTGTGTGGTTCAGAAATACGGACAAGGGGCAATCAGGATACATTTTGTATGATTCAGAAACAACAATGAATAATCAGGATACATATTGTATGGTTCAGAAACAACAATGAACAATCAGGGTACATATTGTATGGTTCAGAAACAACAATGAACAATCAACAGCAGGGAAAATTTGAAGCTTCTGAAGTTTTGGTTTTATTGATGAATGGGAGGAATCTTGTGGGGGAAAATATGCCTGAATAAGTTTTTCATTTAGGAGGGAAGTAAACAATACTGAATTAGATCAAAGTCAAACATAACTGAGACATTCACATGGGCTTGGGAGCCATGGGAGCATAATGTTCAGTGGACATGCGTGTTTCTTCAAGACAGTATAAGCCTAGCCAAATACTCCCAGTGTCAGGCTGGCATGGAAATGGGGTGCCATCAATTATTGTAACATCACAAGACACGTCTCCTTGGTGAGAAATGTCCTGGTGGGAGTAGACGTACTACACTGGAGATCAATTTGGGAACTATTTGAGGCCACTGAAACAGTTATATAAATAAACACATGTTATCTAGTGCGTCTTCTAATCTTTACTTCTGTCCTCTCCTTCTGTGAGCACCAAACAATACTACATGTGTTTATTTACGTAATTGGTGAGAGTAGAGGAGACTTGATTGAACAAAAGGAAGACCAATGTTGAGGAGCAGAGGGAGGGTCAGTGTGCAGGAGATCCCATAAGCACACTGTGCATGTTCAAGATCCCATGAGAGACCAGACTGCTAGCCTGCCAGCCCAGTGGTTGCAAGTTCAAATCCCCATCCATGAGGATTTAACTTTTACTGACCTGGGCTACAAGATCAATCCATCCTAGACTGGGTACCAGTAACAGTTCTGGGAAGTATGATACTGACCACATCCCCCTTTAAGCACCCACTGTTCTATAAAATATAGGCCTAGCACCATCTACCCAACCATCTGAAGGTCAGTCACTGGGTACATTTTATTGTGCACTCACTCGCTTTGAACTCAAGTGTAGTCCATTCATGTGCTACTACTTCTAGTACACTGTGCTTATGATTGCGTTTGGATTAAATTTCCCTATTACCAGTGTTCCTTGCCATCAGGCAAACCCACTCTGACTTCTGAGGTACTTGTAATTCATGTCCCCAAATCAAGGATGAGATTTCAATATTTCGTTTTACTAACCAGTGCAGGGGTTAAACTCGGTACCTCGGCATCAGCACATTGGAAGTTAAAGAGCGAGTGCTCTTATCCATTTTGTCATGCTGACCTCCACTGGGTACTTTGAGAGCCCATGATCTACTTCAGTGCCAAGCAACATATTTTGAGAGCCCATGATCTACTTCAGTGCCAAGTAACATATTTTGAGAGCCCATGATCTACTTCAGTGCCAAGTAACATATTTTGAGAGACCATGATCTACTTCAGTGCCAAGCAACATATTTTGAGAGCCCATGA
The DNA here is from genome assembly GCA_963921405.1 of Cepaea hortensis. Lineage (NCBI taxonomy): Eukaryota > Metazoa > Mollusca > Gastropoda > Stylommatophora > Helicidae > Cepaea > Cepaea hortensis. Next base: position 5,714,378 of record OY992882.1, read on the forward strand.
TCTACTTCAGTGCCAAGCAACATATGCTTTGTAAAGGCTTTTCCCCATGAATCCCAACCATCATGTGATGTGTCCTTTTACTTTTTTACCTTTGGCCAGGGCATACTAAAGAAACCTGGCTTCCCCAGAAGTTATTTCTACTACATAGCTAGCCTTTATAAAGGGAACTCACTCTTCAGTTCTCACTGTGGTTATGTCCCCTAATGTGTTAGGAAACTCCCGGGCCTGAAATTGTTAAAAACAGGAGCTCACCTGAAAAGCCAAGTCCGATCAGCATCGTCTGTCAACCGATCGTAGAACACTCGGAATAATTCATGCACCCACAGTCTGACAAACAGGCAATTGAAGAAAGTCAATCATTTACACTTAAATTACCAGAATGCTTAAAGATTCACCTCTCAACAATATTGAATCACCTCTTAGTGATTCCAACCCCTCTATTTGACTGTACTGTGTTTTGGTTTACTTATCTGACCAATTCCTGGAGAGTTATATAGAAAGCTCTCTCTCTGTCTCTCTCTCTCATGGTATTTCCCCTAGCCTTAGTACAAGTACCATAAGAATAATTAGTATTAATTAGTCATGCAGTAATCATTTATTATTTTTTTCATATTCGCACACATTTAGTCAGTCAGTTGACAGATCATCCTCATTGCATTGGTCAACCATTCAGTCCATAAGTGCTCAGATCCCCATCACAGTAAATCCAGCTGCGTTTAGCGGCTAACGACACCAATTCAGTGTTGGTTTATTAATCTTCTTTGGCTTCCTGCATAGTGTTTTTGTTTGGCCACGCCTCTTTTAACTTGCTGTTCTCACAGCCTGACCATGGTTGTAGACTCATCACTTGGTTCTCACAAACGACTTACTTTTCATAGAGCATTAATAATGTCAACCTGGTCCATGGCTCATCAGCCTTCCCACGCATTTACAATGCCTATATTATTTTGTTACGTAAGACTAAACTAATAAGTGATGTACAAAGGAAATACTGTATAAAAGGTGAGAGAACAGAAGGACTCTCTTTCATTCATTCTTTCTCTCATTCTGTCTCTCCATATTCTCTATTTATTAGAACAAAAATAATTCTCACCAGCATGCTTTCAAACATGCCGGCTGCCTGGCCAAGGGGTTAGCAGCTGTCTCCGTTAATCCCAAATACTCTCGTGGTCGACGTGAGCAGACGAGAATTAGAAGTGGTTCGAGTCGCGCTAGTGACTTATGAGAGTATGGAGCCGGTCGCTCAGAAAGTCGTGGCGTGCTGATGAGTGTAATCTAGCCTAGGAATCAACATACAGCTGAAAGATGCAATATCCTGAAACAGGATGGAAACGCGAGGGGAAAAAAATGCTTTCAAACAGTTGTAGTGATTACAACACTTAGAAAATCCCCTGTTCAACCACAGGATGACTCCGGTTACTTACTGGGCAAAACTGGACAGGTTACTATCTTTAGACTCAATGGCCGCATGTACACAGAGCTAAAGACATGTTCTATAGCAATATGTACGTGCAGGCAAGCACCTAAACATGCAGAATGTGTACGCAGCTCTCTACCAGACACAGCTGGGAAAGGTCTATATCTGATCAGATCTTCTTCTTCTTTCGTTTGCTTGAAATGTCTATAACTGCAATGTTGTCTCTTGTATGAAATTAACTGTCTCTTTTAGTTCACACAGCAGTCCATAGAATCTGATCAGATGAAACAAGTCTAGATATCAAACTCTACGGAAGCCTACAGGGTTTGCAGAAGACAGTGCAGTTCATACACGAAACAAAATTGCAGATACAATCTTATTCCGAGCAAACAAAACCAAAAAGAAAGAAGAAATAGTTGTAATTAAGACCTTATCATGATTTGTACTGTACGTTAATTAAATAACATTGTTTTTCTTTTTTTGCATTCGCTCACTTTAAACTCAAGCATAGTACATACACACGATACTACTTCTAGTGCACTGGGCTGATTTTTGCAAGTAGATTAGCTTTCACTATTACCAGTGTCACTCGTCCTCAGGCTCTGACTTCAGAAGTACTTGTAATTTATGTCCCAAAGTCAAGAACGAGAAGTCAACATTTAGGTCCAATTGACCAGTGTAGGGGGTTGAACCCGCTTCCTCGGCATCCACACACCGATAGTTAAGAAAGAGCGCTCTTATCTATGCAGTATTACTGATCTCTAAATGGTTTTAAAAAAACATTTTTACACAAACAGTAACGTATCGCAGATGTATTTTACCGTATAAATGTGGTTTTTTCAAGGACATCATTACGTTTAATCAAGCAGACGCCCATAATGACGCGGGAGAAGTCCCTCAGGTTGAACACATAATGTGATTTGTTGGGAGTGGGTAGCAAATTGGCCATGGCTCCTTTGTACACTTCCATGGTGCCAAGAACAAAATTCAGACCCAGACCCATGAACTCCATGTTATATTCCTCCATCTGAAATCAATTCAACCACATGAAATATTCAACTTTGAAGCAAACCACATTAGAATGAGCATGTGGTCAATAGGAACAGAGAATATGACTTGCGAACAACAGTCCCCAAACTGACCAGTTCACACAAGATTGACCACCTCAATATGATGCAGTTCTTATCAACTGGGAGCTGCTGCTGGGCATTGACTGACATGCTGGGTAGCATTACACCACTCTTGTCTTATTTAGTACAAATACAGACTGTCCTGCAGACAGACAAATACAGACTGTCCTGCTCCATGAATTGAACCAGGTCTGCTGCAGTTACAGGTGTATGTGGTACATCTACACCACTTTTCTTTGGCTTTATATTCTGTTTTTTTTTTAAATTTGTTCTTTCATCTCCCACTGGAGCACAGTCACTCAACCAGCTGACAGCAAGCCATTTGTAGGCCTGTTTATTACACAGCTTTCTATGGGATGAGGTAGCCAGTCCACAGCCATACCTCTCCACAGCCATGCCTCTCCACAGCCATACCTCTCCACAAACATACCCCTATACAGCCATACCTCACCACATGACTCTCCAGTCATACCTCTCCACAAACCTCACCTCACTACAGCCATACCTCTCCACATGCCTCATCTCTCTACAGCCATACCTCTCCACAGCCATACCTCTCCACAACCATACCTCTCAACAGGCATACCTCTCCAATACCTCTCAACAGCCACACCTCTCCATGTACCTCTCAACAGGCATACCTCTCCAATACCTCTCAATAGTCACACCTCTCCACATATCTCTCAACAGCTATACCTCTCCACATGCCTTTTCACAGCCATACCTCTCCACAAACAAAGCCCTATACACCATACATCTCAACATGACTCTCCACAGCCATACCTCTCCACAAACCTCACCTCACTACAGCCATACCTCTCCACATGCCTCATCTCTCTACAGCCATACCTCTCCACAGCCATAACTCTCCGCATACCTCTTCACATACTCTCAACAGCTATACCTCTCCACATGCCTTTTCACAGGCATACCTCTCCACAGCCACACCTCTCCATAACTAGAAGAAGAACAAGAAGGCAATAACTAGAAGAACAACACACGACAAACTGTTCTGGGGTTGGACTGTTCTGGGGTTGGGTTGTTCTGTTACCCATCTCATTTCCTGAGATATCACAAGACGAAACCTAATGGAGGTCAGTTATATTGAAAACTTGTGAAACCTGCATATGATACCACAACATCTAGTCTGAGAATGGAGGTGGAGGAATAAACAGCGGTGTTCCACTGGCTGGAGGACACAGCACATGCATGTCATAATTGTAAAGGACTCACAAAGTAATGATGAGAGAGGTGGAGACAGGCATGCTTTGGGCAGAGTGGCCGGCTTCCATTCAACAATCAAAAATGGAGAGGTTATGTTGGATTTTTTCTCCAAGACAAGCTGGTGGGGTGGGAAATGAGCAGGCGGACAGATTGGCTGAGTCAGCCCAGTGGGTAATGGTGTATGATAATGAAGACATAGTGTATAATGCAGAAGAACAGATAGACCATCACGGCCTGGAGAGAATGGTGCTGTAGGGAGTAAATAGAGGATCTGGCCAACGCTGAGGATTCTGAGACAAGGCCAAATCGACACATAATCAGACTGCTACTGGTGCTATTAGTATTAGGACTCTCCGCTGGCTGTTGAAGATGAGGACGGAGCATGTATGGGAATGCCCCAAGTGTTGTGGTGTTGTTTCTGGACTCTACACAATCAACTATGAGCCAGTTTTCTTTGGTGCTCACATCTTGTAGAATGTCGCTATTTTTCTTCTGCTTGATCCATGGTATTCTAATGTTTCTGTAACTAAGACAACGCCTGCAAACAATACCACCTGTGAAGTTGCTCCATTTGTCTGTTCTGTCCTTATAGTTCTAACTCAATACATGAATCACCAAAAAATAGAAGTAGATTGTGAGCTTTACTAGAACATGATTACAAGAAACACAATGGACGCTGCGGCTAAAGCCTTCGTCAGCACAGAACTAACACAAACCGACACACAACTACATGATTGATTGATTGATTGATTGATTGATTGATTTAAGAACCAACATCACAGTATTCGGGGCATTCCCATAAGCACTGCGTCCCCATCCTCAGCAGCCAGCAAAGAGTTCCAACACCAATTGTGCCAGTAGCAACCTGATTATATGTCCGTCTTGCCTTTCCTCTAAGACACAACTACATGAAAAACACTACATGAAAATATTAAGGTAACTTATCTGTATCCTTATTTGGCTGAATATGTCTTAAACGATCAACATATTTGATGACTAGTTCTAACTCAGCACACCTTACAAGTCCCAATATCACAATGATATACGTAATAACTTTTTGCAACCTACCTTCATATATGTAGCCATAATAGTGTTAAAGATCTTCAGCAATGTCTCGTCACTGAATGGATTCATGGAAATAACAGTGAAGTGACGAGTGAAACGAAGTGTCACAGCACTTCTGGCTCCACCTGGTGGTCCCATCGCAGCCATGAACTGCAGGTCTACCAGCGTGATCTTACTTGTGTCCTTCAGGTCATACCTGGGTTTGTGGACAGGTATTTCTTCAAGTACCACACACCAAACTTCTAAATAGCAAGCAATCTACACACCAAGATTCTAAACAGCAAGCAATCTTCAATCGATTTATTTCAAGTATCACACACCATACTTCTAAATAGCAAGCAATCTTTCATAAATTTACTTCAAAAATCACACATCAAACTTCTAAATAGCAAGCAATCTTTCATAAATTTACTTCAAGTATCACACATTAAACTTGTAAATAGCAAGCAATGTTTCATAAATTTACTTCAAGTATCATTACTAAATTTCTAAATAGCAAGCAATCTACACACCAAACTTCTGAATAGCAAGCAATCTTTCATAAATTTACTTCAGGTATCACTCACCAAACTTCTAAATAGCAAACAATCTACACACAAACTTCTAAAAAGCAAGCAATTTTTCACAATTGTAATTCAAGTATTACACACCAAACTTCTAAATAGCAAGCATCTATATACCAAACTTCTAAATAGCAAGCATCAATACACCAATCTTCTAAATAGCAAGCAATCTTTCATAAATATATTTCAAGTATCACACACTAAACTTATGAACAACAAGAAATTGTTGATAAATTTGTTACATAAAACAGTGGCCCATAGAGCTGGCGCATTTTGATTTTCAAAAGTTGAGTCATTTCTAATGTGCACAACACACACATTTGTCCTTCTAGTATTTTGACAATGTCCAAGAAGTACAGATGTTTCCTTTACTACCCCTGTTAGTTTTTCCTAAGCCATCTGCTTTAATTGGATATATAATACAACATATCTGATACCATATTAGCAACTTTTAAGTCATAACTGTGACACACCCCTACTTCCCATTTTCCATCATCCATTTTTGTTTGGTCCACACCTACTTTTTGGTTGCCACTGAATCTATTAAATGACCCACAGCAAGCAGATATAACATCAAAATACAATTCCTGCTAAAGCTGAATAAATAGCAAAACAAACATCATAGTATATGATGCACATATCAAAGTTCATCGAAAGCTCTGATCACATTCTGATACTGTGATCAAATAAAAATAAGACAAAATGAAGAAGATGATGACAACTAACAAATGCCCATATTTACCAATGCCCATGATCAATAAACTGCCTCAGAAGCTCGATGGGAGGCTGAGCCCCGTAGACCTCCTTCTGAGGCATGCTCATGTCATCAATGAAGATGATACAGGTCTTGCCCACACGAGGCCCAAACACACCTTTCCGTCGCCTGTCTAGCTTGGACATGATGATTTCCTGCACCAGTAAAGCCACACATTATTTATATGCTTCAAAACAAGGTATTCCCTTAGTGAGTTTAAACACAGAAGCATCAAACAATAGGCTGCACCATTTATTGCCTGCATATTTTGCTTTTTTACATTTCAGGAAATAAATTACAGTAGACCCCGAGGTAGACCAAGTGTAACGGAACGCCAGTGGCCCATGTCCTCATGCCTTCTTTGATTTTGGGAAAACAGTGGGAAACAGCTTTCGGGAACCCTCAGTTCTCTTATCCGCTCAATTCCTTTGGAAGATAATTCTCTTGGTTACTTTTACAACCCGTTCTTCTTAAGAGAACTATTAGAAGTCTGACTTTTCTTCGGGGAAAACCTGATAGGGCACCTTGCACCAAATACGTACTAATGTAAATTCTTGGGCCATCAATGTCCGTTTAAACAACTACCATTTGTAGACTGCATCATGTCAATTTGACACTTTAAAGAGTGAGACAGATTAAGTGCAGCATCCTACTGGTGGATGGAAAGGTAACAATGGGTTTTATTTAGTCCTGCCAGACCTTGGCCTATAAATCTATGTTGTCTCGACTGGTGAGACGAATTGGCGAAACGGCAGTCACGCCATATTGTGAGTGGGTTGACCGTTGGCCAATCTAGCTAAGCGTCTTGTTCTTGGCATGGCCTGGGAATGAATCTGAGCAATATATTGCTCCAGATGATTTCGCTTGTTCTTGGCAGCAGATGGGAGGGGGCTATCTTTCTTCCTACAGCCTGAACTCTGCATAGTGTCATCTTTCATTGAAATATAAACATAACATATCCACGGAATGCCGGAAGGAGGGGGTGCTCCGTGGGGACGGGTTCCAATCATCTAGGTTCTGTCTTCTTTAGGCGGAGGAGGATATACACTGTGTTAACTCTTTCGTCTTTTTGCTGATAGGGTGGCCAGGTGGACTGAATAGTTACTGGTCGATAAGATCATTTAGATCTATGTGTAATATGAGGCACTGCAAGTGCATTGCGGCGACAGCTCAGACGAGAGCAGCGGCCGGAAGGGGTAGTATCTTCTCTCCTATTCTTGCTAGGGATAGGGAACTCCACTTCGTTCCCTACAAACTTACTACTATAAGCGGGAAATACCGAATCGTATAAGCCAAAAGAGGCTATTCAGTAGGGCACGGAAGATGGGTCCCGAGAACACTGGGTATGATCTACACGTTCCCCTTCACATATGACAGGAGAGGGGGGAAAACACACATAATTACCCACACAACACTACAGGAGCTTTGTCGTGAGAAAGGCAGGGTTTGCAAGTAAGAGGAAAGCCGGGAAACGAATGTGCCCAGTAATAATAAAGGCATGGTATGAGAGTGGAGAGTGAATCTTGTATGCAAAGAGTTCCTAAGGTAACCAACCAGACCTATACAAGCTGGAGGTCTAGTCAAGCAAGGACGTGGCCAATCCAGTGGCTACCTGACATGTCAGGCCCATTCACTCGGGCCACTTATCTAATTGATTGGGTAAGGTAAATGTATGACAAATTTATTAACTGAGGCCCTATTGGTCCTCAGGGTTGTGGTACATGAGTAGCCCAGTCGCTCACTAATCTCTGTCATCTCCAGGGTCCTCCTGGGAGTGAAAAGAGCAGAAGGGATCTGCAAGGCCACGAGAGAATCACCTTAAGAAATTCTCAGGTGAACCATGGACTTTCAGGACGGCCACAGGCTGATTACTCCAATCAAGGAATCAATGTCCGATTAGTCCTGATCTAGTGGCGTTCTTCAGTACCCGCTCAATACAAATCCCATCGTCAACTAAGAAGTGGCTGACCCTATGTTCCTGGCTGGACCTACGTCTAATTATCCGTCATACCCATCCTTGTCAGTGACATAGAAAGACCCATACCCCATTCAAGAACTGTTCCCATTGTGCCAAGTGATGTATTCCTGTACCATGGGGCTTCAAAGAACACAGGACTCACTGTGTAGAGAAGACCACTGGAACTAGTAGGCCTGGTTCTACCGCGGCATGTTGTTCGCACAACCGATCTGGAAGGAGGGAACTAAGGACATAATCGGTGAGGCAGATGTCGACTGACGGGACATTGTCGTACTCTTGGGCCTATGATTATCCTACCTATGAGGCTCTGTGCCTGGACTACAAACCTTACCCTTGTTTGTTTGTAGAAAACTATCTGTTTTAACTGCATTGATGTTTTCCTGTGCTGTTCTTTATTAACTAATTAAATTGACATTATAGTTTACTATGACGATCGCTATGTTATATGTGTGTCAGCCAGAAAGACACCTCAGGGAATAGGTCCAGAGGTCAAGAGAGAGAGTGACAGTGAGTCCGGGGAACGGAGGAGGGTTGGCGGGCAAAGGCCTATCCCAGCCAGGACTATATAATAATAAGTTAAGAATTGTGACAGGGGTACTTGGGACCCTCCACGTAGCTTGTTACACCAAGAAGACGGTGGAGAGATAATATATATACAGACCTACAAGCACTTGGAATCAACGACTGGCAAGAGAAGGTCAACCAGAGAGACGAATCGAGACAGATTGTATCTGCAGCAAAGAACCTCAATGGCTTGGAATGCTGAAGAAGAAGAAGATATTTTGCTTTGTCTCGTCAGGTGCATACTGCAATTGATATATACTTTTGAAGTACAGAAAGCCTTATTTTGGGTATTTCTGGCATTTAGGATCATTATCGTGTGCCCTGCTATCTGGCTGAGGCATTCACGCATCTTCTGAGATCTCAGGCCCTGGTGTTCATCCCCCACCCTTCTCCATCCAGCACCATTTCTCTCTTTCTGGCAGTTGCCATTGTGAAGTGGTTATGCCACCTGCCTACTGGTCTGAAGGTTGTGATTTTGATTCCAGGAATGTCATTTGGATCACAAATGTAATTTTCTTGTAGACTACTGGGGGTCGTTGCTGGAGCTACAGAGTTTGTGCTTTGTGCAACACTATCTGCAGGCCGTCCTGCGGAATGAGACTGAACCACATGGTATCACATCTGGTGCAATAAAGTAAATCCTCTTGCTTTTTAACTCCTCTGTCTGCACCTGCCTCTTCTATTGCTTATCTTTCCATCATCAGCATGTTTTCCAACGCTTACCTTCTCATTCCATTAATGACGGGAGGCAAATATACATGGGCTGGTCAGATTTGCACAAATTTCCCCAGGTTATAATTGTTCAAATAACCCCTTTAATAACAAGTGTAACATTAATATAGTTTAGACATCAGATCTGTGTGATAACTGACTATTCAACTCTAACACTGTATGAACAACCTACATGAAACAAGAGTAACTGTCCTTTTTTTGCTATTGCTGTCTTTAACAAGTACACTATCAGGTGAGTTCTCATCATTTCACATACAAACACACACACCTGAGTTTGGTTAGCACTGCTCTGGGCTGAGAATGTGATGATGGAAGCGATGTATTTATCTTGCGGAAGGTCATGCATCATCTTCTTGGACACATATGCACTTTTTCCGGTCCCAGTGGGTCCAACAAACAGCAACGGTCTGTAATAGGGACAAAATAAACATCCCATTTTAATTCTTTCTACCCTAAGAAACTCATCATATGTTAATTGTTGACCACAGTCATCTATCCCTCATTCAGGTGGCTGGCCAGGAGCAGACATCAGCTGACCATTTCTGCCCCAAGAAATCACCATATACTGTTGACCACATAGTCTTCTACTCCTCCTTCCGGTGCCTGGTCGGAAGCAGACATCAGCCGACCATTTCTTGTCACGTGATATTTTGATGAAGTTGATGTTGCTAATATTGTTATTTCTTGTCCAGCTGTTCAAGCTTGCCATGTACATTTTCTGTGACTTCTTCTGCCTCTCTTGTCCAGTTCTTTCTTGCACAAGGCAACTTTCGTTATTCCACCTTTTCTGATGATATTATCCATATATTTCATTTCTCTTTTCCTTATCATTTCCATGAGTGTTCTTGCTTTATGATGATGATTTACATTGTTATTTTACTCCTGTAGAACATATTGTAATGCCTGGACAAATGTATTTGTCAACGCATGCATGTGAGACCTGGACAATATAAGCAGACAAGCAGAGGAACTTCTGCAGAGGAACATCTAGGCTAACTAGAGCAAGTGATAAACAACTGGGAGGCAACTGAATCTGGCAGGTCCTCTTCAGGTCCAGTCCTCATCAGGACCAATTCAACGCATACAAATAAAATGCCAATCAGCGAGAGCCCCATTTGATGAGCACAAAGCAAAACATATAACCAGTCTTGTGACTAACTCGAAAGAGCGCAAAGAAAGGAAAGATAATCAAAATCAGCAAAAACAGACCTAATTTATAACCAAAGCTATAGAAGCTGGTTGAACAAGGTGGAATTTGTTTTGTTTTTTATTACATTCTGAAGTGAACCGAATTTGTGACTGGTAGCAGAAATGTGGTTTCTGAAGAAAATGGAAAGCCATGGACAGACAGAGACACACATGTGGCGGTCATTCATGAAGCTGATGAAAACCTGTAAACTGGTTCGAGAAATGAGACGTAGACAGTCCAGATTTTGTGGGCATCTAATGGGGAGACATAAACATGGATACTCTGAAGTCGGAGTGGGCTCGCCTGAATGACGAGGGACACCGGTAAAAGGGAAAGCAAGCCCACACACAGTCCTTTACTACTTTAAACAGTGTGTAAGGACTATGCTCGAGTTCAAGCAAGCAAACAAAAAGAAGAAGAAGAAGAAACATGGATACTTTATGACAACTGGCAAACTTGTCAGGATCAGAGCAAAAGAAAGACAACATAATTGGGACAAGAACATGGACCTTATCTGAGACTCTGGTGATTGTGTACAATGGTGAACTATGATCAGAGGCGGACGCTAGCAAAGTTGATTGCAAGTTTCACTGGTGATGTCATGAGCATGGTCGGAAGCCGGTTCGACGCCAGGCTCGTGACTTGTCAAAATAAGGGAAAGATTGGTCAAGGGAAATATTTCAGCCACATTAAAAGACAACACTCTTATAAAAACCATACTGGAGGGTAAGGTTGAAGGAAAGCGAGCAAAAGGTAGACAACTATACAAGTGGGAAGATAACATCAAGAGATGGACAAACAGTAGTCTGACAGAATGTACAATCAAGACAAGAGACAGCGTTAGAGATTCACCTTCACCTCTTTAGAGATCCACCTTAGAGATTCACCCCTTCCTCCCCTGCTCTCACCTACAAAATGTGATGATGCTATGACAACATAAAGCCATGGCAGAAAACTGCTTTGGGACAAAGTATTGTTATTTACTATTATCAAACTACTGAGCGTAATCTTGCCTAGTACATCAACAGCAGCTGAAAAATGCTGGTGTTGACTGCAACGTCCTGTAAGGGATATGCAACATTTAAAAAAAATATTATTATTTATGATCACATAATCTTATTGGCATGGCACATGCAGATGAGGAGGGTGAAACTTTGTTCATATATAACATGGTAAAGTAATGTTAACAGATTCAGTGCCAAACACAAGGAAGGTTTGAACTGAACAAAAAAGGATGACAGAAAATGGGAAGTGAGTGTCACAGTTATAATCTAAAAGTTTTTAAAATAGTAGCAGACATGTATATATATCAAATTCAGAAATATTCCTTAGGAAAAACTACTGTATTTAAATATTGAGCACAACCCACTTGTCATAATCCCCATAGTTGTGCGCGCCAGGCAAATCACAGGTACCCATCCACAGGTTGGTGGGTGAGCTAGAGTAACCGACAAGGGTCAAGCCAGTGCAAGTGTGATGCACGCAGTTCCCGTTGGACTCGATCCCACAAGGCAAGCGCTCAGGGAGAGAAACGCCAGACAAGGCTTGGGTTTCGGACCGGACAGACGTATGAGAGAGGCTTGTATTCGTTGCTGTGCCTGAATGCCGATTGCTAATAGATCTTGTGAGAGGATGGAAGACTGTGCGGCTGTGGTTTGAGTCTGTGAGTGCATTGTTTCATCGACTGGATGTGTTAGTGTATTCACATCATGTCGAAGTAGAGTGTGTTGCGTATAGAGTGTAAATAAACTATTGAACTTCGTGTTACAGTGTGTCCAGTCAAATCATTCTGCGATTGTGTATGTCTCGCATATGTTAGGTTAAGCGAGCCAGATTCATCATTCAATATAAGAACCTGACACCACTACTGGCAACGCTGATCGTATTCTGCATCCAGGGTTTGTTTCCGGGTCCGGTTAAGGATATGCACTACTGACGAGCTCAAACGAGAGCGAAACTCGAGTCTAGTGCTTCCACATTGACGTGAATAGGCCTTAGGTTCATACCAGAAAACGATCAGCGTTGCCAGAAGTGGGTTGTGCTCAATATTTAAATCTCAAATCCCGAACCAACCAAATAAATCAATTTGATTATTGCTCGCTGGACTTTAGGCGGCCTGGTGTGCCTTGCCAGTGAGAAGACCTGATCGTTCGGGTCCACATCGATTGACGGATGTCATTCGCGGTGATCGGGCAAATCTTGAACTACAGCCTATGATGGGTGACGTTGTAATATTCTGTTGTGATAATTTGGCCCTGTCCTGCGTGTGCTGTGTGGTCTAGTGTTTACACACCCGCTTAACACGCCAGTGATCCGGGGTTTGTTTCCAGATCTGGTCAAGGATATGCACTACTGACGAGCTCAAACGAGAGCGAAACTTGAGTCTAGTGCTTCCACAATGACATGGATAGGCCTTAGGTTCATACCAGAATATGATCAGCATTGCTAGTAGTGGGTTGTGCTCAATATTTAAATCTCAAATCCCGAAACAACCAAATAAATCAACTACTGTATTGTATACTGTATTTTAATTGAGACATTTTGCAATGACAACATGTAGTTGATAATATAAGCCTATGGCAGATACGGGAAGTGGCTTTAGACAATTCATCATCACATGGCACTTTTATCAGTTAACCCATAAGTTAGTTAGTCCACAAGTGCTCAGATCCTCTCCTCAATCCCTCCCTCAGCTATCAACAACACCTGTATGTGTGTCTACCACTCCTCCATGAGAAAGATGATAACATCCACAACTGACACTAAAACCGAACACACAAAACATGAACAAAACCGACCACCCAAACCATGGACAAAACCCACCACCCAAAACATGAACAAAACCCACCTGCCAGAAGCGATGTGCAGATCCATCATGTAGCCGTACCTGGCCGTGTCAACCGTGGGCACCAACATCTCCCGAATGTTGGGTTTCCCGCCGGAGTCATCTCGCTCACTTCCCTTGATCAGGATATTCCAGTTGGACCAATTGCCTCTGCCTTTTTGCTGATAAAGACAACAATTGCGGACACAAGCTCCGTGACTACTCCATTATATACATAGTGAAACACATGTTTCAATCAAAATGGAAACTATGATGATTACTGACTTTGATATGTTGGTTTTTCAACAACATGAAATCAGTATTAACATCTGGAGGGATTAATAAAACACTGAAAATGACATTAGTTGAATGTTATGTATATTCACACTACTATATGTCACTTACATACGTCGCAGAAGTTTGGACATTGAATATGTAATTAGAAGGTCAATTAGAGACCCTGGAGTTGTAAATACACAGAAGAATACGTCATATTTCACGGAACCCAAAACAATCAAATACAGAGGTTCTAGAACAATTGGGAATGAAAAGAGTTAATGAAAGAAATAAAAAAAGAGTCAAGTGAAATATTTCAGCTATGCTGAAAGACAACACTTTTATAAAAATCATACTGGAGGGTAAGGTTGAGGGCTAGCAAGCAAGAGATACACAATGATACAAGTGGGAAGGTAACATCAAGACGAATCTGACAGAATGTACAGTCAAGGTGAGAGACAGACAGTGTTGGCGATCCACCATCAATGAGGAGATGGCGTCTGATTGATTGAGTGATTGATTGATTGATTGATTAATTGATATGTTTGAGACAAAATAAGTCATACGCAGACAGACCAAGGCAATGCATACGTTAAACAATACTGCGAACCCACGGCACAACACCATACAAAACATGACAGTAAACTCTTGAGAACATGCATGTCTCCTGTGACAACACACGGACCATTGTGCAATCAGTGAAGGAGAAACACAGAACTCATGAGTGTAAATGTAAAGAAGTTCTTAGAATATCGTGGACCAAGACAAAGAAAAATCCTGGCATTCTTCAAGACCTGAACAAGGAAGAAATCTGCCTCATAAACAGGGTCAAGTATCAAAATCTGAAATAGTTTGGCTGTACTAAACGAACAGTGGCTTGGAGGGAACAATGATGGAAGGCGTGGTTCCTGGATGAAGAGGCACTGGCCAACTATCACGAGGATGGACAAGGACATGGCAGGCACCCTGGCCATGAGGGTGTCTGAGGTATGAGGGTGTCTGAGGTAAGACAGATGGCCAGAGATGGACACAGGACATGGCAGGCACCCTGGCCGTGAGGGTGTCTGAGGTAGGACAGATGGCCAGAGATGGACACAGGACATGGCAGGCACCCTGGCCATGAGGGTGTCTGAGGTAGGACAGATGGCCAGATATGGACATCTTCAGGAAACCCAGTCTAAAATGGGTACCGGGAAATGTGCTGGGATGTAAAGAAGGCCGAGGTGATACTAACCACACCCCCAATTCAAGTGCTAATTGTTCTACATAAATATGGGCTAGGTCCAGACATGCCATTTGTCTCAAGGCCGTATAGAAGTGTCCTTTACTTATACAAAGAGTTCTTCAGGATGTTAACTGACTGTACAATGACTATAATGAGTTCATCAGGATTGTAACTAACCACACAATTACTGTCATTTACTGCCAATATAGTACCTTGCGGTGTATGGCAGAGGGGTCTTTAAGCCTGAGGAATTAAGGCCGCCTGGCTAGTGCAGTCGCCGCGAACTGTGCAGGTTAGGAATTTCTTTTTGCCCCGACAGAAAAAAATCCCACACCTTATTGAGGATTCGAACCCAAGTCTCCTAAAGGAAAATCCAGCGTTCTAGCCACTCGGCCAGCCGCTCTTCTCACACTATTATTATAATGATTTAATCAGGATTGTAACTAACCACACTATTACTGTAATGATTTAATCAGGATTGTAACTAACAACACAATTACTATAATGCTTTAATCAGGATTGTAACTAACCATACTATTACTATAATGACTTAATCAGGATCACAGCCAACAGAATAACTTTATCACCATTACTTTAATGTAACCAGGATATTACTCCTGTGTCCTCACCTCATAGAAGTAGTCCCATACAGTCTGCTCCTGCGGGAACATCGTTTCCACTTTCTTTACATCATCAGGGATTGGGTAATCTGGGTTTTTCCCATCAAGCACTTGATAATAAAATTCGTGGAATTTCCTCCTGCCATCACTATCCGCACAACCAGCGATGGCCCAGGGAACAGAAAACACAACTGCAGCCTGTACAGAAAGAAAATTTTTAAGACTATGCAGCTCATTCGCAATCTTATGTCTAAAATTGTCAGCTTTATTATAAGGACAGCACAGACAAGTCTACATTGAACATTCCAAATCTTATATCGAACATTGTCAACTAGATTACATCAAGTCAACACAGATTCAAGTATCCATCACTTCACCATAGAATCAAGTATGTCATCAACTCACCACAAAATCAAGTCTGTCATCAACCCAAAGAATCAAGTATACCATCAACTCACCACAGAATCAAGTCTGCCATTAACTCACCAAAGAATGAAGAATGTTATCAACTCACCACAGAATCATGTCTGTCATCAACTCACCACAGAATTAAGTCTATCATCAACTCACCACAGAATCATGTCTGCCATTAACTCACCACAGAAACGTGTCTGCCATCAACTCACCACAGAAACATGTCCGCCATCAACTCACCACAGAAACATGTCTGCCATAAACTCACCACAGAAACATGTCTGCCATCAACTCACCACAGAAACATGTCTGCCATCAACTCACCACAGAATCATGTCTGCCATTAACTCACCAAAGAATGAAGAATGTTATCAACTCACCACAGAATCATGTCTGTCATAAACTCACGACAGAATTAAGTCTGTCATCAACTCACCACAGAATTAAGTCTGTCATCAACTCACCACAGAATTAAGTCTGTCATCAACTCACCACAGAAACATGTCCGCCATCAACTCACCACAGAAACATCTCCGCCATCAACTCACCACAGAATCATGTCTGCCATCAACTCACCACAGAAACATGTCTGCCATCAACTCACCACAGAATCATGTCCGCCATCAACTCACCACAGAAACATGTCTGCCATCAACTCACCACAGAAACATGTCTGCCATCAACTCACCACAGAATCATGTCTGCCATTAACTCACCAAAGAATGAAGAATGTTATCAACTCACCACAGAATCATGTCTGTCATCAACTCACCACAGAATTAAGTCTGTCATCAACTCACCAATGAATGAAGAATGTCATCAACTCACCACAGAATCATGTCTGTCATCAACTCACAACAGAATTAAGTCTGTCATCAACTCACCAAAGAATGAAGAATGTCATCAACTCACCACAGAATCATGTCTTTCATCAACTCACCACAGAATTAAGTCTGTCATCAACTCACCAAAGAATGAAGAATGTTATCAACTCACCACAGAATTAAGTCTGCCATTAACTCACCAAAGAATGAAGAATGTTATCAACTCACCACAGAATCATGTCTGTCATCAACTCACCACAGAATTAAGTCTGTCATCAACTCAACACAGAATCATGTCTGTCATCAACTCACCGAAGAAACATGTCTGTCATCAACTCACCACAGAATTAAGTCTGTCATCAACTCAACACAGAATCATGTCTGTCATCAACTCACCGAAGAAACATGTCTGTCATCAACTCACCACAGAAACATGTCTGCCATCAACTCACCACAGAAACATGTCTGCCATCAACTCACCACAGAAACATGTCTGCCATCAACTCACCACAGAAACATGTCTGCCATCAACTCACCACAGAAACATGTCTGCCATCAACTCAACACAGAAACATGTCTGCCATCAACTCACCACAGAAACATGTCTGCCATCAACTCAACACAGAATTAAGTCTGTCATCAACTCACCACAGAATCATGTCTGTCATCAACTCACCACAGAAACATGTCTGTCATCAACTCACCACAGAAACATGTCTGCCATCAACTCACCACAGAAACATGTCTGCCATCAACTCACCACAGAAACATGTCTGCCATCAACTCACCACAGAAACATGTCTGCCATCAACTCAACACAGAAACATGTCTGCCATCAACTCACCACAGAAACATGTCTGCCATCAACTCAACACAGAATTAAGTCTGTCATCAACTCACCACAGAATCATGTCTGTCATCAACTCACCACAGAATCATGTCTGCCATAACTCACCACAGAATCAAGTCTGCCATCAACTCACCACAGAATCATGTCTGCCATCAACTCACCACAGAAACATGTCTGCCATCAACTCACCACAGAAACATGTCTGCCATCAACTCACCACAGAAACATGTCTGCCATCAACTCACCACAGAATTAAGTCTGTCATCAACTCACCACAGAATCATGTCTGCCATCAACTCACCACAGAAACATGTCTGCCATCAACTCACCACAGAAACATGTCTGACATCAACTCACCACAGAAACATGTCTGCCATCAACTCACCACAGAAACATGTCTGCCATCAACTCAACACAGAAACATGTCTGCCATCAACTCACCACAGAAACATGTCTGCCATCAACTCAACACAGAATTAAGTCTGTCATCAACTCACCACAGAATCATGTCTGTCATCAACTCACCACAGAATCATGTCTGCCATCAACTCACCACAGAATCAAGTCTGCCATCAACTCACCACAGAAACATGTCTGCCATCAACTCACCACAGAAACATGTCTGCCATCAACTCACCACAGAAACATGTCTGCCATCAACTCACCACAGAAACATGTCTGCCATCAACTCACCACAGAATTAAGTATGTCATCAACTCACCACAGAATCATGTCTGCCATCAACTCACCACAGAAACATGTCTGCCATCAACTCACCACAGAAACATGTCTGACATCAACTCACCACAGAAACATGTCTGCCATCAACTCACCACAGAATCAAGTCTGCCATCAACTCACCACAGAAACATGTCTGCCATCAACTCACCACAGAAACATGTCTGCCATCAACTCACCACAGAAACATGTCTGCCATCAACTCACCACAGAAACATGTCTGCCATCAACTCACCACAGAATTAAGTCTGTCATCAACTCACCACAGAATCATGTCTGCCATCAACTCACCACAGAAACATGTCTGCCATCAACTCACCACAGAAACATGTCTGACATCAACTCACCACAGAAACATGTCTGCCATCAACTCTCTCTCTCTCATCATGTTCCTCTTGTACCTTGCGGTGTCGAGGTGAAGTATAAACTTCGTGAGAGTGCCCGGTTATGGGCTTCGTATATCGACATTCCCATGGATTCTGTTATTCCCTCCGTCCAGCGTTTACGTGGTCGGCCTCTTCCTCTGTTTCCATCTGGTCTGTACGTCATTGCCTGTTGTGGCATGCTGTTGACTGGTAGCCTACTTGCATGGCCAAACCATTTGACTTGCTGCTTTCTAATAAAATCTAGAGCAGCTTTAACCCCCACTTTAGTCCTGATTTCTTCATTTCTGATCTTATCTCTTCTTGATACGTTGAGTATTCTTCTCAGGAACCTCATTTCTGTTGTTGTGATTTTTCTTTTCTCTTTTTCTGTCATTGTCCAGGTTTGGCATTGGTAGCACAGAGTTGGTAGGAAGATTGTGTTGTAAAGTGCTTTCTTAGTAGTTATTGATACATGTTTGTTCTTTAGTATTGGTGCCATTTGTCCAATGAGTTGATTTGCCTTATTGCACCTATTTTCGATCTCGTCTTCTGATCTGCCATTTGATGATATTATACTTCCTAGGTACTTGAAGCTCTTTACTTGTTTCAAGGGATGTTCGTTTAGGTGAATTGTTGCTGTTTGTTCTTCTTTAGTTATAGTCATTACCTCTGTTTTGCTTGTGCTAATTTTCATGTTACCATCAACTCACCACAGAATTAAGTCTGTCATCAACTCACCACAGAATCATGTCTGCCATCAACTCACCACAGAAACATGTCTGCCATCAACTCACCACAGAAACATGTCTGCCATCAACTCACCACAGAAACACGTCTGCCATCAACTCACCACAGAATTAAGTCTGTCATCAACTCACCACAGAATCATGTCTGTCATCAACTCACCACAGAATTAAGTCTGTCATCAACTCACCACAGAATCATGTCTGTCATCAACTCACCACAGAATTAAGTCTGTCATCAACTCACCACAGAATTAAGTCTGTCATCAACTCACCACAGAAACATGTCCGCCATCAACTCACCACAGAAACATGTCCGCCATCAACTCACCACAGAATCATGTCTGTCATCAACTCACCACAGAATTAAGTCTGTCATCAACTCACCACAGAATTAAGTCTGTCATCAACTCACCACAGAATCATGTCTGTCATCAACTCAACACAGAATTAACTATGTCATCAACTCACCACAGAATTAAGTCTACCATCAACTCACCATATAGTAGCCACGGAGATGCTTGTGGGTGTGAGCAGTCTCACTGCCGAGAACGTTGCTCATCAACATGTCGATGAAGCTGAGCACTGACACCACCTGGTTGGAGTGGCTGGCCTGAATGTACTCCTGACGAGACAGACAGGACGTGATTAGCCACACAATGACCACAGACTAGAACAGGAGTAGAGCAAGGCCACTAAGACAAGGGCAAGACACAAGGACAGAAGTACAACACTAAGATAGAAGTACAACACTAAGATAGCAGTACAACAATAAGATAGCAGTACAACAATAAGATAGCAGTACAACACTAAGATAGAAGTACAACACTAAGATAGAAGTACAACACTAAGATAGAAGTACAACACTAAGATAGAAGTACAACACTAAGATAGAAGTACAACTCTAAGACAGAAGTACAACACTAAGATAGAAGTACAACACTAAGATAGAAGTACAACACTAAGATAGAAGTACAACACTAAGATAGAAGTACAACACAAAGATAGAAGTACAACACTAAGATAGCAGTACAACTCTAAGACAGAAGTACAACAATAAGATAGAAGTACAACACTAAGATAGAAGTACAACACTAAGATAGAAGTACAACACTAAGATAGCATTACAACAATAAGATAGAAGTACAACACTAAGATAGCAGTACAACACTAAGATAGAAGTACAACACTAAGATAGAAGTACAACACTAAGATAGAAGTACAACACTAAGATAGAAGTACAACTCTAAGACAGAAGTACAACACTAAGATAGAAGTACAACACTAAGATAGAAGTACAACACTAAGATAGAAGTACAACACTAAGATAGAAGTACAACACAAAGATAGAAGTACAACACTAAGATAGCAGTACAACTCTAAGACAGAAGTACAACAATAAGATAGAAGTACAACACTAAGATAGAAGTACAACAATAAGATAGAAGTACAACACTAAGATAGCAGTACAACAATAAGATAGAAGTACAACAATAAGACAGAAGTACAACACTAAGATAGAAGTACAACACTAAGATAGAAGTACAACACTAAGATAGCAGTACAACAATAAGATAGCAGTACAACAATAAGATAGCAGTACAACAATAAGATAGAAGTACAACACTAAGATAGAAGTACAACAATAAGATAGCAGTACAACACTAAGATAGAAGTACAACACTAAGATAGAAGTACAACACTAAGACAGAAGTACATCACTAAGACAGAAGTACAACAATAAGATAGAAGTACAACACTAAGATAGAAGTACAACACTAAGACAGAAGTACAACACTAAAACAGAAGTACAACACTAAGATAGAAGTACAACACTAAGATAGAAGTACAACACTAAGATAGAAGTACAATACTAAGATAGAAGTACAACAATAAGATAGCAGTACAACACTAAGATAGAAGTACAACACTAAGATAGAAGTACAACACTAAGATAGAAGTACAACACTAAGATAGAAGTATAACACTAAGATAGAAGTACAACACTAAGATAGCAGTACAACAATAAGATAGCAGTACAACAATAAGATAGCAGTACAACACTAAGATAGCAGTACAGCACTAAGATAGCAGTACAACAATAAGATAGCAGTACAACAATAAGATAGCAGTACAACATTAAGATAGCAGTACAACACTAAGACAGAAGTACAACAATAAGATAGCAGTACAATGATAAGATATCAGTACAACAATAAGATAGCAGTACATCAATAAGATAGCAGTACAACACTAAGATAGAAGTACAACACTAAGACAGAAGTACAACACTAAGACAGAAGTACAACACTAAGACAGAAGTACATCACTAAGACAGAAGTACAACACTAAGACAGAAGTACAACAATAAGATAGCAGTACAACACTAAGATAGAAGTACATCACTAAGATAGCAGTACAACAATAAGATAGCAGTACAACACTAAGATAGCAGTACAACACTAAGATAGCAGTACAACACTAAGATAGCAGTACAACACTAAGATAGCAGTACAACACTAAGATAGAAGTACAACACTAAGACAGAAGTACAACACTAAGACAGAAGTACAACAATAAGATAGCAGTACAACAATAAGATAGCAGTACAACACTAAGATAGAAGTACAACACTAAGACAGAAGTACAACACTAAGATAGCAGTACAACACTAAGATAGCAGTACAACAATAAGATAGCAGTACAACACTAAGATGCCGGTCTCTCTGGCTGAGGGGTTACAACACTTTCTCTCTGTAATCCCGTTTATCACGCAGAGTCTCGTAGCGGAGCGAGAGCTGAGGCGGTTCGACCCCCGCTCGTGACTTGCGGGATACTGAGCCGGCCGCTCAGAAAGCAATGGCAAACTACTGAGCGTAATCTTGCCAAGAAATCAACATACAGCTGAAAGATGCTGGTGTTGACAGCTAAGTCCTGTAAAGGATATGCTTAAAAAAAAAAAAAAAAAAAAAAAAAAACAACAACAACACTAAGATAGAAGTACAACACTAAGATAGAAGTACAACACTAAGATAGAAGTACAACACTAAGATAGAAGTACAGCACTAAGATAGCAGTACAACAATAAGATAGCAGTACAACAATAAGATAGCAGTACAACAATAAGATAGCAGTACAACAATAAGATAGCAGTACAACACTAAGATAGCAGTACAACAATAAGATAGCAGTACAACACTAAGATAGCAGTACAACACTAAGATAGCAGTACAACACTAAGATAGCAGTACAACAATAAGATAGCAGTACAACACTAAGATAGCAGTACAACCCTAAGACAGAAGTACAACACTAAGACAGAAGTAAAACACTAAGATAGAAGTACAACACTTAGATAGAAGTACAACACTAAGATAGAAGTACAACAATAAGACAGAAGTACAACAATAAGATAGCAGTACAACACTAAGGTAGAAGTACAACAATAAGATAGCAGTACAACAATAAGATAGCAGTACAACAATAAGATAGAAGTACAACACTAAGATAGCAGTACAACAATAAGATAGAAGTACAACAATAAGATAGCAGTACAACAATAAGATAGCAGTACAACACTAAGATAGAAGTACAACAATAAGATAGCAGTACAACAATAAGATAGCAGTACAACAATAAGATAGCAGTACAACAATAAGATAGCAGTACAACAATAAGATAGCAGTACAACAATAAGATAGCAGTACAACAATAAGATAGCAGTACAACAATAAGATAGTACAACAATAAGATAGCAGTACATCACTAAGATAGAAGTACAACAATAAGACAGAAGTACAACACTAAGATAGAAGTACATCACTAAGACAGAAGTACAACACTAAGATAGAAGAACAACAATAAGACAGAAGTACAACACTAAGATAGAAGTACAACACTAAGATAGCAGTACAACAATAAGATATCAGTACAACACTAAGATAGAAGTACATCACTAAGATAGAAGTACAACAATAAGACAGAAGTACAACAATAAGACAGAAGTACAACACTAAGATACAAGTACAACACTAAGATAGAAGTACAACACTAAGATAAGAGTACAACACTAAGATAGAAGTACAACAATAAGACAGAAGTACAACACTAAGATAGAAGTACAACACTAAGATAGCAGTACAACAATAAGATAGCAGTACAACACTAAGATAGAAGTACATCACTAAGATAGAAGTACAACAATAAGACAGAAGTACAACAATAAGACAGAAGTACAATACTAAGATAGAAGTACAACACTAAGATAGAAGTGCAACAATAAGACAGAAGTACAACAATAAGATAGAAGTACATCACTAAGATAGAAGTGCAACACTAAGATAGAAGTACAACATTAAGACAGAAGTACAACATTAAGATAGAAGTACAACACTAAGATAGAAGTACACACTAAGACAGAAGTACAACAATAAGATAGAAGTACAACATTAAGACAGAAGTACAACACTAAGATAGAAGTACAACAATAAGACAGAAGTACAACACTAAGATAGAAGTACAACACTAAGATAGAAGTACAACACTAAGATAGAAGTACATCACTAAGATAGAAGTACAACACTAAGATAGAAGTACAACAATAAGATAGAAGTACAACACTAAGATAGAAGTACATCACTAAGATAGAAGTACAACAATAAGACAGAAGTACAACAATAAGACAGAAGTACAACAATAAGATAGAAGTACAACACTAAGATAGAAGTACAACACTAAGATAGAAGTACAACAATAAGACAGAAGTACAACACTAAGATAGAAGTACATCACTAAGATAGAAGTACAACAATAAGACAGAAGTACAACACTAAGACAGAAGTACAACACTAAGATAGAAGTACAACAATAAGACAGAAGTACAACACTAAGACAAGTACAACACTAAGATAGCAGTACAACAATAAGACAGAAGTACAACAATAAGACAGAAGTACAACACTAAGACAAGTACAACAATAAGATAGCAGCACAACAATAAGACAGAAGTACAACAATAAGATAGCAGTACAAGACTAAGACAGAAATAGAAAACTAAGAGAGATATAAAAACCTCAGAGAGAAGTACAAGGACATGAGAGGTTGGTGCTGGATTTTCTCTCTATGTTTTAATTTACCATTCCATATTAGCAGTTCATAATGGGTTAAATATTTTTACGGTTTTCTAAAGTATATTGATATTATAAGTGATAGTAAAGGATGTATTTAAACAGTAGACGTGATCCCATCATGAACAACAAGAATTATTGCTCTCAAAGACTGGTCTGCTGATGTGTAAGAGTTCATGAGGTGAGCGCTACATACATGAATATTTGTCGCTCAGCTGCTGGAGCTTTCCACATACCTCTTTTTCTTTGTCTTCATTCCTCTGCATCTCTTGTACTTCCTGCAAGTATTTCTATATGTCTGTACTTCCTGCAAGTATTTCTACATACCTGCACTTCCTGAAAGTATTTCTACATATCTGCACTTCCTGCAAGTATTACAAAATATCTGTACTTCCTGCAAGTATTTCCACATATCTGCACTTCCTGCAAGTATTTCCACATATCTGCACTTCCTGCAAGTATTTCTATATGTCTGTACTTCCTGCAAGTATTTCCACATATCTGCACTTCCTGCAAGTATTTCCACATATCTGCATTTCCTGTATGTATTTCTACATATCTGCATTTCCTTGCAAGTATTTCAACGATGGACCACAATAGAAATAGCAGTGATTACTATTGTCCACTTGGAACAACACTGGGCAAGTTAGTTAGTTAGTTAGTCGACAGATCATCCTCATTGCACATTGAACCATTCAGTCCATAAGTGCTCGGATCCCCTTCTCAGCAAATCCCGCAACGTGTAGCAGCTAACGACGCCAGTTCTGTGTGGGTTTATCAATCTTCTTTGGCTTCCTGCGTAGTGTTCTTGTTTGGCCACCCCTCTTTTAATTTGCTGTTCTCGCAGTCTGGCCATGGTTGTAGATTCACAGTCATCACTTGGTTCACGTAAAAGTCTTACTTCTCATAGAGCATTCAGAATGTCAGCCTGGTCCATGGCGCGTCCGCCCTCCACCTCACCTGCGAGCTTGTCAGTCCGCTCATTTCCTTGTACTCCTGCATGCCCTGGCACGAAGATGAAACTAATCTTTGCCAGCCGAGACCGCTCCAGAGGCAGCAACCATTCTCTTTGGATCGACCCCTCCTCTAACCTCTTGATCATGTTCATTGAGTCGCTAAGGAAACATGCCCTAGTGAATGTCTGTGTCTCGAGCCATGTTATTGCTTTACTTACTGCCATGACTTCCATAGTCAGGCTACTTGTGGTTTCAGTGAAAGCACCAGAGTCCTCCTTCACAATTCTCCCTCCGGCCCGAGCTGTAAAGGCCCATGAGCTTCTCACATGTCGGACGACTGACCCATCTGTGTAGATGACCGCATCACCGTCTAGCGAATTCTCGAAAATCAACGCTTGTACTTCAACCTCCACAGCAGCTGGATTTTCTTGTCTGCATTTTCTATCTAGTTGGATGCAAACTGAAAGGGATGTGCAGAAATCTGTTGGCACTTGCACCCACTCCTCGCCAGGTTCTAAGTCCTCAAGTGAACACACCTGTTGAAGAATGTCTTCGGCTTGACCCATCCACGACCGTCCTATTTTTAACCTGCTGCCCTTCACCTTCATAATTTCACTATGCAGTGGATGTTGTGTGTTTGCGTTAACTCGGAGGTAGGCGCGTGCCCTGCAAACTTGTATTCTCTCTTCAATGGTTGGAAAATCAAGAAGGTAGCGCATCGCCCTGCATGCTGTATCTCTTGTACATCCAAGAATAATGCGCATAGCTTCATTCAGTATCCTTTCCATCCTTTCTATCTGCTTACGGCTGAGAGTCAGGATTGCCATTGCATACTCCAAAACAGACATGACCAGCCCCTCGTACAGAAGACATAGATGGCGCTGCTCACAGTTTGCTGCCGCCATCACCCGCATCGCAGCCAAACCCCGCTTGGCCTTTGTGCTCATTATAAGCAAGGCTTCGATCAAACCGTATCCCCAGGTAATTCATTGCCTGTGTTCTTTCCACCGTCTCTGAACACAGCATTACAGTTGGTGTTGGAGTGTTGACAATATGATTATTCAACAAGAACCAAGTCACTGTTGCCTTTGTTGGGTTGACCATTGCCCCAGCTTCATCACACCAAGTACTTATGCGTTTGAGTTAGGTTTGTAGTTCCACAGCAACCTGCTCTCTATCCTTACCCTGACGATACACTAAAACATCATCGGCATATGACAATGTCCTGCCTGGTCCAGTGACCTGCTCACTGGTGATTCTCACTGTGTAGGCGTTGAACAGTACCGGAGATAGTGGTGATCCCTGTGGTAGGCCAGGATATATTGTTGTTGGTTCCGAAGTCCAACTGCCACATCTAAAAACTCCTTTCCGTTGGAAGAGGGCTGCAGCGATCCAACTAAGGAGGAATGGACTTACTTTTAGTTCAAGAAGCTGAAGCATTAAAAAATCCAATGGTACTCTGTTGTATGCGTCCTCCAGATGAATCGCTGCAGCAAAGGTTTCAATGCCTGAGTGGAAACCTTCATAGACATCATGGGCAGACTGCTGCATTGGTCCAGGTTTCTCTTTTTGGACCCAGGGTAGGTGGGAAAACACCTTGCCTCTCTAGCTGGCTTGATATTTTCCTGGCAATTACCTTCTCCAGCAGCTTGCCTATTGTATTCTGCATGGTTATAACTCGATATCCCTGAATTTTTGTGTGGTCTTTGTCAGGCTTCGGCAAGGGAATCAGATAGCCGTGTAACCATTCCTCCTTGATGCTAACACTCTCTATACTGTTGTTGTACATGTCTGCTAGTTTCTCTAGCTCATTGTCGGTACACCTATTGATGTCGTCGTATCTTATGCCATCAGGCCCTGGAGTGCTGTTTTTTGATCGTCGAAGTACAGCCTTGATTTCTTTCACTGTCACTGTGTCTTCACTGGGCAAACAATGCATGAATCGTGAATGAACAGATGGATGGATGGACAGGCAGACAGATTGACAGACAGGCAGAAAGATAGGTAGGTAGGAGGTAAGCAGGCGTGTATGAGATTAATAGACAGGCAGAATGTAGGCAGGCAGTCAGGAAAAAAGAGAGAGGGAGGTAGACAGAGAGATAGAAACAAACTGACTGACAAATATAGAGATAGGCATGTAAATTAATCAATCATATGCCATCTCCACAATGAAGGCTGGCTCAATGGATCTCCAACACTGTCTGTCTCTCGCCCTGATTGTACATTCTGTCAAACTGATGTTCGTCCATCTCTTGATGTTATTTCCCCACTTGTATCACTGTCTGCTTTTTGCTCCCTTGCCCTCAACCTTGCCCTCCAATATGGTTTTTATAAGAGTGTTATAATGTGGCCGAAATATTTAACTTTTTATTTCTTTTATAACTCTCTTTTCGTTCCGTTTTTCTAGAACCTCTATATTTGATTTTGTTTCCATGAAAAATGACATATTCTTCTATATATCCACAACTCCAGGGTCTCTATTCGATTTTCTAGTTGCTTGTTCATATTCAGGCTTCCACGCCATACAGTAGTTGTCACAAAATGAAACCGTGCGTTTACCCAGCTGATTGTTAGGGAGGATTTTTTGATTAACCGGACTATCTGCTAAGCAACCAGTGTTTCAACTAATACAGAGAAAACATTCATAGTTGGGGCTGCACGTGTTTCCAAAAACAGGTCGGGCAGAAATAACAGTTGTACTTGTACATATGGTTGACGGATTGGCCACCCTCGGAAGTGCGGGAAACGAATCCCGACATCGCCTTGACAAGTTTGTCAACATTTGAATACAAATGGAAGCAGTGGGGTCATAGTGGCAATCGGATGTTGGCCGTCACCTGTCGGACAAAATTAACAAGTGGAAGATGTATAGAGGAAGTGAGTGCGCTGAATCATACATCTCGTTGACAAGTCAAAAACATATCAGAGGGAAAACGGAAGTACTTAGCACGGAAGTAACAGTACATAGGTCAATTCGTAGTTTCCGGAACATCGAGAAGATTGACAGCTGGTTATTTGCCACTGTTGTTGGGATCATACAGGAACTCGCTGGCTTGTTTTGGGAATCTAAACAATTGATGACAACTTTGACAATGACTCAAGCCAGGAAAAATTGATTCCTGACAATGGATGATATGCGCAAATAACACCTGCAGGACGTCACCCATATCACGTGACCAATTTTAGGGGTTTGCCAGAAAACCATGATTGGAGATGGGGAGTTGACCAAAACCCGTGGATTAGGATGGACGTGTTTGTGGGAGAGCTCTACAGTGTTAGAATAATTTCACATTAACTAGCATGTGCCGTTATGGCAAAGTGTAGTAGCCATCCCGGGAATGAGGCGGTTTTTACATAAGGTAGTCAATATAGTCTATTAGTTCTAATTAATATAGACTGTAGCCTTGTTAAACTATAGTGTGATGATTATCACTGTTAGTGGAAACTAGTTAGAGTAGAATAGTGATATTAGCTCTGCTAGTTAAGAATAGAATACTGAGGTTGCACTCTGTTTATTGGTCTTTTCTTTGTCATAGCCTGATTCGGCCCTAGGTGGGTAGCTAATCTGCTCTAGGACATAGTTTAGTTAGCTAAAGATCATTAAGCAAGGCGATAGGCTTACACTCAGCCGAAAGGATCAGTGACTAGTACTATCACCAGATGTGTTGTTTCTATCCTAGGTTCCCTACCAGATCCAAGGAAACTCAACAAGTTTTTGGGAAAGATACAAATCCCATTCGGAAGAACACCAGTTCAACAATCAATAAAGTTGCATACAGAACGTAACTAAAGCTAGAAGGAAGTTGATTCACCAAAGAGAGTGATGATTACTGATGCACCACACATCAGACAGTAGTAACTAACTGAGAACATTACTGATAATAGTTACCTAGTGTGATATAATCTCGTGTAATAGAACACAAGACATGATACGTGAGGATAGATAGACACGAGTGAGGATCCAGTACATTAACAATTAACATTAATAACTGTGTCCACACTACAAAGGACTTGTGCATTTTTTTTAAGGAACGATAGGAACGGACATTGTGTAGAGTGCAACCGGTCCATGATTAACTGTTAATACCACCGGTGTCTATTTCGGATGTTCATGAAATGGGATTACCAGAGGTCTACAGAGGCAAATCAGTATCCGGCAAGATGGTTTCGGCACTGGGTGAGAAGTACATGTTCTGACGTAACGTGCTGTGGTCTATCCTTGCTGGGATCAGCTGACTGGGTTGTTGTCTGAGAGTCCGATTCTACACACTTTATAGAACACGTCACACATTTTCTTCACATACACGTCTCATATACGTTACACTTTTCTTTTAATAAATTAATCTTTATTAATTTTTAGAAGCAAGAGTTGTTGAGTATGTTGCGTTGGGAAAGTATGAGAAGGGGGCATAGTACGACAGTGAGAGAGTGATAGGAAAAGGTGTCCATAGGTTGATGGAGTGTGTTGGACGGAAGCTGGTGGATTCTCCAGAATATTGAGAGGAAAAAAAATATTATAATGTGGGTGTCGAATCTCCTCACTCCAGGGACGACACTTTAAAGGAGGACACGACATTATTGGGGGCTCGATAACGGGATCTTTGGACAGCGGGATCTCTCGGAAACAGGATCTTTGGACAGCGGGATCTCTCATAAACGGGATCTTTGGACAGTGGGATCTCCCGTAAACGGAATCCTTGGACAGCGAGATCTCCTGCAAGCAGGAACCTTTGACAGTGGGATATTCTGACAACGGGGTCTTTGGACACGGGATCCTTAGTTATAAGAGGGAGATATCATTTTGGAGAATCCAGCTAGAGTGAATGTGGATAGGGGTTAGGACTAATATCTTACCTGTTCACACTTCACACGTCTGCATAGGTCTGTGGTCCTGATTCTACTCTTGTCACTGAGTGAATGTGCTGTGCGTGGTAATATCTAGATGTATAGTACTTGTTCATATAGTAATTTGCAGTTATATTGTACTCGACCTGCTAGCTTACCTCTCTGTATAATGGCCACCCCTAAACTTACCACGTTAGAATTAAGGGCAAAGGGGGAAGACATGGGACTGTCGGGGTCTGCTCTAACGGATTACATACAGGAAGTGGAGAGAGAGTATCGTCAAGCAGAAAGGGAAGATCGAAAGGCCGAGTTGGAATTGAGAAGGATGGAATTGGAAGCTGAGCAATCAGCTAAGAAATTGGAAGCTGAGCATGCAGCTAGGAAATTTGAAGCTGAGCAAGCAGCTAGGAAATTAGAAGCTGAACAGGAAGCACAGAAAAGGGAGCACGAGTACCGGATGAGGGAACTCGAGTTGAAGAGTCAATCTAATGGAGAAACTGAGGGAGCAGTTGGAGGTTCCTCCATCCCAGGATCAACACCAGTAGGTGGACATGGGTACCAGGCCATGAAGTTTCCTTTGGCGGTCTACGAGGAGGACAAAGAGAAGATTGACCAATACCTTCAACGCTTCGAGGCTATGTCAGTTGCTATGGGTCTGGAGCGTAACAAATGGAATCTTAAGCTATCCCAGGGTTTACGCGGGACCGGATACGAGGTTTATACTCGCCTGCCACCAGGACATGAGAACAATTATGACGAGGTAAAGACGGCTCTGCTGAAACGATTCGAGGTTACGTCACATACCTACCGGAAAAAATTTCGAGCAGCGAAACGAGAACCGGGGGAGTTGTTTGCCGCCTACAGTTTGCGTCTAAAATCTTATCTCCACAAGTGGATGGATTTGGCTGGGTTCGCACATGACTATGAGAGTCTGGAAGAGCTCATGGTGGTCGACCAGCTGAAGAAGCAAATGTCTAAACCTCTCAGGACGTTCCTGGGAGAACAAGGAGCGGAACGTATTGACCTCGTGACTAAATTAGCAGAACGGTTCGTCGAGGTACATGGGGAGGCAGGGGAAAACCTTTCCACCAACACCAAAAGTCAAGAGAAACATGACAAGAAGAAAGCCAAAAACTCAGGAACCAAAAAGTGGGAACCTTATGTGCAAAAATCAGAGGATAGTTCAGAGAAGAAGAAGGAGGGAAGCAAGAGCACTTCAAGCTCTACACCTAAACGACCGTGGTCGGAGAAGTGGTGTTCAATTTGTAAGTCACCCTCTCACAATACGAGGGACTGCAAATCGAAGGCTAAGAACCCTCACTTCGCAGCATGTCAAGTGACTTCCAAGGAGGTTGTCACAGAAAATGCCAAGGTCAACAAGGAAGCTCGCCACCAGGAGAGCTCACTCAAGTCTGGCAATAGAAAATCTAGGACAGGGAAATGGTGCAACCAATGCCAGTCGAATACGCACAATGCTATTGACTGCAAGGGAAAGTCAGGAGACACTCAATTCGTCGTGTGCTCAGGAAAACCTAAGGTGGAGCCCACCGAACAGGTCCAGGCCGAGGAAGAGACTCCAGACCAGAAAAACCACCTGTAGTGGAATTGGTAGAGGTTAACGGTCGTCAAGTGGAGTGTTTATACGACACAGGACTGGACGGGGAGGCCGTGATTTCTGCGGATCTGGTACATCCAGAACAATTCACAGGTGAGACATTGGATATACAGCCTGCACAGAAGAGTGCTGTAGTCATGAAGTTGCCTATTGCTAATGTGGAGATTCGGTCAAGGTACGTCACCGGCACCATCAAGGCCGCTGTATTGACCGATCCCATTTTTCCAGTCATCCTAGGTTGCCGGTATGTCTTTCTGGGAATGCCCAGGGAGCCAATCCATATGGGAGCAATGCAGACTCGCTCTCAGACGAAAACGGAAGAGGCAGACGCAATTGTGACTAACCCAATGCCGGGGGAGCTACGAACTGCCCAGAGTGAGGATGATACTTTACGTCCTTGCTACAAAAAGCTGCAGAAAAGTGCTGATCCACCAGGACGGGGGCAGTACTACATGAAGAATAGGATACTCTACAGGAGAGCAGGAAGGGGAGACAACCTATACGGTCAGTTGGTCGTCCCAAAAGCTCACCGGTCCCAGATTCTTCATATGGGGCATACCATCTCCTTTAGTGGACACAGGGGTATTGCCGCCACCATGCAGCGGATTTCCTGCCATTACTATTGGCCGGGAATGACAGATGATGTGCGTCGGTATGTGAAGTCATGCCCTGAGTGCCAGAGGGTGGCACCGAAACACTGGACAGCACCGGTGGTGTTGGGTGAGATGCCCATCATGAACTCTCCTTTCGAGAGGGTAGCCATCGATATCGTGGGTCCACTTCCCAGGACTAGGAAGAGG
Organism: Cepaea hortensis; assembly: GCA_963921405.1. Lineage (NCBI taxonomy): Eukaryota > Metazoa > Mollusca > Gastropoda > Stylommatophora > Helicidae > Cepaea > Cepaea hortensis. The sequence continues at coordinate 5,747,215 of OY992882.1, forward strand.
AACATGTATATACTCACAATGGTGGATTGCTGTACAATGTGGGGTGAGGCTATACCGTTGACCACGATTGACTCGAAAAGAGTGGCGGACTGATGGAGGCCTTTACCAGATTAGGCTTTCCGGATCAAATTCTGACGGACAATGGATCTCAGTTTTGTGGAAAACTCATGGAGGAGGTATTTAGGGTGTTTCACTCTAACCACATACATACCAGCCCTTACCACCCTCAAGCCAATGGACAAGTAGAGCGTTTCAACGGCACGTTGATGACAATGCTCAGGAAATTAGCGCAGGAAAAACCTGATAGGTGGGATGAATATATCCCAGCAGCACTCTTTGTCTATCGGGAAGTTCCTCATGGCTCAACAGGACTACCACCCGCTACGTTGCTGTTTGGTCGTCCAATCAAAGGACCGTTGGAAGCCATGTTGAGGAGTTGGACTGAAGAGGGGACGTCAGAAGAAGTGATCTCATCCTATAAATACGTGGAGGAACTGAAAGAAAAACTCCACAAGGGATGGACTCTGGCAAATCAAAACTTGAAAAAGGCCAGGAAAAGACATGCGGCTTACTACAACCGTAAGTCTAAAGAAAGATCTCTAGAGTTGGGAGACAAAGTCTTGTTGCTACTCCCAACGGGAAACAACAAACTGGAGATAGGTTGGCAAGGACCATTTCCCGTGGAAAGGGTAATATCCAGAACCAACTATCAGATCCGGATCCGGGGAAAGTCGAAGATTTTCCATATCAATCTCTTGCGGAAATACGAAGAGAGACCCGGAGACAAGGCAGCGCACCTCATGGCAATGGCAGTTGCAGTGGAGACAGAAGTGGGAACCAGCGAGGGCAGGGAATATCCCTTGGAACACCAAGAAACCTATAGGGATGTGCAAGTGAACCCTGATCTGACCTCCCAGGAGAGGGAAAGGATAACCCAGGTTCTCAAGTCTCATAAGGAGATACTGACTGATAAACCAGAACGAACGAGGTTGGTTGAGTTCGAGATGACTTTGACCACACAGGAGCCTGTTCGCCAAAAGGTTTACCCAGTGCCATTCTCTAAAGAAAAGGCCCTGGAGGAGGAAATACAAAAATTGCTGGAGGATGACGTGATTGCACCATCCACATCCCCATACAATGCGGGGGTAGTTTTGTTACGCAAACCAAGTGGAGAACACCGGTTGTGTATAGACTACCGACTTCTGAACAGTCACACACAATTTCAGGTGGAACCTTTGCCGAATCCAACTCAGTTATTCGCTAGGCTCCATAAGGCTCGGTACTTTTCAAAGGTGGATCTGAGTCGGGGGTACTATCAGATACCAGTCAAACCGGAGATTCGACCACTGTTAGCTTTCAGTACACCCAGTGGACACTACGAATTCAAGGTCATGCCCTTTGGACTCAGCAATGCACCTAGTGTGTTTACACGCATGATGAGGACTTTACTAGATCCGTTACAGGATCCGTCCATCATCTCATTCATGGATGATATTCTGATTTCCAGTGACAGCCTGGATGACCACTTACAATCCTTGGAGAGAGTGTTTAATAGGCTCAAGGAAGCAGGGCTTACTGCTCGTCCAACAAAGTGCATGATTGGTTACCAGACTCTGGAATTTCTAGGTCACACCATCACTCCAGGACACATTGTTCCAGAAGAGAAGAACCTGGAGAAAATCAGAAATGCACCTAGACCAAAAACGAAGAAGGATGTGCGATCTTTTCTCTCGTTGTGTGGGTTCTACCACAAATTTATCCCACATTTCACTGAACTGGGAGCTCCGTTGACGGAAACCTTGAAAAAGGGATTCCCGGATCAAATCATTTGGACACCAGAATGTGAGAATGCCTATAGTCAGTTAAAGGAGGCCTTGGTCAGCAAACCTGTATTACAGCTCCCTGACCTTTCCAAACAATTTGTGTTGAGAACAGATGCGAGTGCGATTGGAATTGGAGCCGCTTTGTTACAGGAAGGAAAAGACGATGCTTCGGTTTTGAAACCTGTGGCATACGCAAGTAAGAAACTTCTACAGGCAGAGAGGAATTATTCAACCGTCGAGAGTGCTTGTCCCTCGTATGGGCAGTGCAAAAATTTCAGCCATATTTGTATGGAGTTAAGTTTCGGGTCCAGTCGGATCATCAGCCCCTGATGTTCTTGGCTACTTCTCAGAAGCTCAACGCCCGTTTGATGCGGTGGTCGTTGTTACTTCAACCCTATAACTTCACAGTGGAGTACATTCCTGGGAAGGAAAATGTTGGAGCGGATTTCTTATCAAGACACCCAGCTCCTGAAGAAGAAGAATGAATCATCTGGATTAAACTCACGGTGGAGAAGAGTGAGATGGACTACTCTCTTAAGAGGGGGCCTATGTCACAAAATGAAACCGTGCGTTTACCCAGCTGATTGTTAGGGAGGATTTTTTGATTAACCGGACTATCTGCTAAGCAACCAGTGTTTCAACTAATACAGAGAAAACATTCATAGTTGGGGCTGCACGTGTTTCCAAAAACAGGTCGGGCAGAAATAACAGTTGTACTTGTACATATGGTTGACGGATTGGCCACCCTCGGAAGTGCGGGAAACGAATCCCGACATCGCCTTGACAGGTTTGTCAACATTTGAATACAAATGGAAGCAGTGGGGTCATAGTGGCAATCGGATGTTGGCCGTCACCTGTCGGACAAAATTAACAAGTGGAAGATGTATAGAGGAAGTGAGTGCGCTGAATCATACATCTCGTTGACAAGTCAAAAACATATCAGAGGGAAAACGGAAGTACTTAGCACGGAAGTAACAGTACATAGGTCAATTCGTAGTTTCCGGAACATCGAGAAGATTGACAGCTGGTTATTTGCCACTGTTGTTGGGATCATACAGGAACTCGCTGGCTTGTTTTGGGAATCTAAACAATTGATGACAACTTTGACAATGACTCAAGCCAGGAAAAATCGATTCCTGACAATGGATGATATGCGCAAATAACACCTGCAGGACGTCACCCATATCACGTGACCAATTTTAGGGGTTTGCCAGAAAACCATGATTGGAGATGGGGAGTTGACCAAAACCCGTGGATTAGGGTGGACGTGTTTGTGGGAGAGCTCTACAGTGTTAGAATAATTTCACATTAACTAGCATGTGCCGTTATGGCAAAGTATAGTAGCCATCCCGGGAATGAGGCGGTTTTTACATAAGGTAGTCAATATAGTCTATTAGTTCTAATTAATATAGACTGTAGCCTTGTTAAACTATAGTGTGATGATTAGCACTGTTAGTGGAAACTAGTTAGAGTAGAATAGTGATATTAGCTCTGCTAGTTAAGAATAGAATACTGAGGTTGCACTCTGTTTATTGGTCTTTTCTTTGTCATAGCCTGATTCGGCCCTAGGTGGGTAGCTAATCTGCTCTAGGACATAGTTTAGTTAGCTAAAGATCATTAAGCAAGGCGATAGGCTTACACTCAGCCGAAAGGATCAGTGACTAGTACTATCACCAGATGTGTTGTTTCTATCCTAGGTTCCCTACCAGATCCAAGGAAACTCAACAAGTTTTTGGGAAAGATACAAATCCCATTCGGAAGAACACCAGTTCAACAATCAATAAAGTTGCATACAGAACGTAACTAAAGCTAGAAGGAAGTTGATTCACCAAAGAGAGTGATGATTACTGATGCACCACACATCAGACAGTAGTAACTAACTGAGAACATTACTGATAATAGTTACCTAGTGTGATATAATCTCGTGTAATAGAACACAAGACATGATACGTGAGGATAGATAGACACGAGTGAGGATCCAGTACATTAACAATTAACATTAATAACTGTGTCCACACTACAAAGGACTTGTGCATTTTTTTTAAGGAACGATAGGAACGGACATTGTGTAGAGTGCAACCGGTCCATGATTAACTGTTAATACCACCGGTGTCTATTTCGGATGTTCATGAAATGGGATTACCAGAGGTCTACAGAGGCAAATCAGTATCCAGCAAGATGGTTTCGGCACTGGGTGAGAAGTACATGTTCTGACGTAACGTGCTGTGGTCTATCCTTGCTGGGATCAGCTGACTGGGTTGTTGTCTGAGAGTTCGATTCTACACACTTTATAGAACACGTCACACATTTTCTTCACATACACGTCTCATATACGTTACACTTTTCTTTTAATAAATTAATCTTTATTAATTTTTAGAAGCAAGAGTTGTTGAGTATGTTGCGTTGGGGAAGTATGAGAAGGGGGCATAGTACGACAGTGAGAGAGTGATAGGAAAAGGTGTCCATAGGTTGATGGAGTGTGTTGGACGGAAGCTGGTGGATTCTCCAGAATATTGAGAGGAAAAAAAATATTATAATGTGGGTGTCGAATCTCCTCACTCCAGGGACGACACTTTAAAGGAGGACACGACAGTAGTGTTGAATATATGTAGCATTTGACAATTCTCATTTTTAATGTGTTGTCAATCTCTCTAGATGTTAATAATGATTTAATGCTGTTGAAAGCATTTTTGGCCATTCCTATTCTCTTTTTGATTTCTACTTCACTTCTGCCACCATCTGTTATTACATTTCCAAGACAGGAGAAACCTGTTACTATAGGCATGTAAGCAGACATGTATGCAGATAGATAGACGGACAAATAGAACTATAGACGGATGGAAGCATGGACAGAGAATTTTGGTGTCGGTGAGTAGGTAGAAAAGTGGACACATACACAGGTAGATGGTTAAATAAATGAGACCAACACTACTAACCTTGCAGTTATGACGAACAAAGTCAATACATGGCTGCACCAGCCACTCAAACAGACTGGCCAGCATTGGGCGAATGTCCTCTGATAGGAACTTGGGCTGGATGTTCAACCATGACTTCACCAGGGGTCTCCACCCCAGGGTGGCAGGCTCCAGGTAAATCATACCACAGCGGGAGACCGTGGCAGGCTGTGGAGTAGGGCCCATGTGGGTGGTGATAACAATGTGTCAGTTCATTCTGTTCCAAGCAATTCATCATTAGTATTTGCTACTGAACCAATGATCAGATATAAATCCACCCTGATAATTACTTACTCTGTGAAAGAACTATTGTCTCTGTACAATAAATCAAATTGTATTTATCAATTCTAGTGTGAGTGCCAAGCAACTTACATAGGTAGAACGAAATGACAATTAGCAAATAAAGAAACTGAGCATATACCAGTATCAGTAGAAAAGAGAGTTAATCATTGTTCAGGAATCCTCATGCAGCCAACAAGCAAAAATAAGTTCAACTTTGGCCATTTCTCAACAACTGCTAAATGGTCGCCATAAAGTTAACAAAGAAAAGGCATTTCACATGCTGTATTCTATGAACAAAAACGATTACTCAAATATGTCAAGGTGTCAGCCATTAAGCATCTAAAACCTATGTTATCAGACAGAAAGACTTCATAGTGAATCTGTAATTACAAATGTTCTACATTCAAGCAGTATCAGAGACAATGCATGTTTCGTATTTCAGTCAATATATAAATCATCTGTTCACTTCAAATGATATATAATTCATCTGTTCACTTCATATGATTTATAATTCTGCAGGACACGCTTGATGAGATGCAGCAAAATATGCCAGGCTATAAATTGTGCAACATATTGTTTGAGGTTTCTGTGTTTACATTATCTAAGGGAATAGACTGTTCTGAATTTATCATAATGCTGTCCAAGTTGCTTGTTGAAATGTTGCTGTCTGTTACTTCAAGTCATTCTGCTGTCCTGGTTGTTAGTTTATATGTTGCTGTTACCTTAAGTCATCCTGATGTCTTGGGGTTTAGTCTAAATGTTTCTGTTACTTTAAGCCATTCAAATGTCCTAGTTGTGAGTTTAAATGTGGCAATCTGTTATTTTAAGTCATCCGACCCAGCTATTGGATTGGATTAGGAAATAGAAATGATGCAGGTGACAAATTAATTGAATTTTGCACAGAAAATGAGTTAACGATAGCCAACACGCTTTTTAAACAACATCCAAGAAGACTCTTCACATGGAAGTCTCCAGACAGTATTACCAAAAATCAGATAGATTATATTTTAATACAAAGAAGATGGAGATCAAGCATAACATCTACAAAAACCCTACGTAGTGCAGACTGTGATACAGATCATCAGTTATTAGAAGCAGATCTGAAATTAAAACTCAAAAAGCTTATCCGAGGACCAAGGCCACTTCGTTTTGATCTCACAAAAATACCGGATGCATACACTGTAGAAGTTAGGAATCGCTTTGGGGTCTTGATGTCTGTACAAGAAGAAATGACACCTGATGAACTGGCAGTACAAGCTAGAGATATCTTGATAACTGCAGCCAAAGATTTAATTCCGACCAAGAAAAAGCAACTTAAGCCATGGATTAAATCAGACACATTAGAATTAATAAAACAACGAAGGGAACTGAAACAGAAAGGAGGTGAATCCAATAACAGCAGATGAAGTATAAATCTTTAACTTGAAAAATAAGAAAGAACACAAGAAAGGACAAAAATCAATATATACAAGATTGCTGTACCAGAATAGAGCAATATCATAAGACTGGAAGAGATTATGAAATGTTCAAAGAAATGAAGTTATTGACAAGAAATGTTCAACCTCAATTGAATGTTATCTGTGACAAGATGGGAAATACCTTAACAAAATCTAGACAAATTCTAGAAAGATGGCAGGAGTACTGCAGTGGAATGTATGATACGAGTGACAGTGAGGATATGAATGAGATACATGAGCCAATGGCAGCAGAGATAGAACCTGAACCCTCATTTGATGAAATTGCTTGGGCTATAAAGAACCTGAAGAATGGTAAATCACCTGGATGTGATGAGATACCAGCTGAACTAATTAACCCTTTACAAGGCATAGCGTCTGATTCCGGCCGATGCGAGAAAACGATCGTAGCGTCCGATTCCGGCCGATACTATTATGCATTGTAAAATCGCGATCTCTCGGCTTTCCGACACTTCCGACGGCTACTTTCGCTTTCGCCTACAGCTTGACAACGTGGCCGCCATTTGTAAACGCGATAGTATCAATTTAAACGGACTTTTAAGGACAATTTTTGATAGTTTTCGGGATTTTTACGCTGTTTTTCAAAATGGATTTCGGCGATTCTTCAAGTGATAGCCGAGATTTCGCTAGGTTCAATTTAAATGACATTAAAGGGCACGAAGTTGACTATTAATCGGAGCTAGATATCAGTGCAAAGCATTACTTTGCATTAGCAGTCGTGAGTCGGACTTTAAAGAAAGTGATTATGATTCTGAAAATGTGTTTGTATATTGCCGTATAGGTGAAGGAAAATCACAAACAACATGCCGTATTTCGTAAATATTTGTGTTCATGTATGGATTACCGGCAACAATCACGTGAGTAACATATTCTGCATGCTTGTCCCTTCATTGTGTTGTTTATTTAACTAAAATCGGTTGACTAACACCTTATTTGTGATGTTTTTACTAACGTGACCCGAACTTTTTCCAAACCTGAAAAAATCTTGCCCGTTCAGGGCTACAAAATGGACAAGCGTCTGCCCTGTAAAGGGTTAAAGGGGGAGGAGAAGAAAGCATACACATATATCATGCATTATGTACAAAGATTTGGAAATATGGTATATGGCCAAAAGATTGGAAGAGAACTATCTTCATTCCAATACCAAAAAAGGGCAACCTGAAATTATGCTCCAACTATAGAACTGTTGCCCTGATCAGTCATGCAAGTAAAATTCTACTAAAAGTCATAATGGGAAGACTTCGTAAGAAAATGGAAGAAGAGATTAACGTAGTTCAAGCTGGATTTAGACAAGGAAGAGGAACAAGAGATCACATATTCAACATGCGTTTAATAATAGAGAAGTGCAGAGAATTTAATGTAAACCTATTCTCATGTTTTGTGGATTATTCAAAGGCATTTGTGCCATGAGTCTGGTTAAGTAAAGTCTGGTTGAGCAGATTACTATAGAACAACGGTAGGATAAATTGTCATGGGTGGTCAGAGGAAATAAAGACACCGGAGATCGGTTATTCGTAAGGGCCAATAGGATTGCGAGGCTTAGGCTACGTGATAGAAAAGGTCGAGAAAGTGACACAAAGACGGCAGTCGGGGAGCTGGAGACGATGAGACACACATCGTACGACCAGGAGCTGGGAACTTAATCTCGACTGGCGGAATGAAATGTCGAGCGACATTGACGGCAAGTAACTGAGTGTGCGCTAGATATGTCAAGCGTGTACCGATGGCTGAGAACAGCGTTGCCGCGACCAGGCGGGTGGACACGTTGACTCTACAGCACGGAGTCGAGTGGTGTGCCGTGGGCAGAGGTTGCCGGCCTGTGAATGTAGGCGCCATGCGGCCATGTTTAACGGGACTGTAAGTAGGGTTTAGAATTGTGTATGTGTAGACCATGGTAGTTGATTAGATAGCCTGAATAGCAGGACGTACTACAATAGGTGTGTGAACCAATGTCGTGGGTGTACACGTAACATTGAATATTGAATATTGAATCGCTTTGCACATGGAATATACCAGTGGTTGTGTCGCATAGAAACAATACATGATGGCATTCTATCACTCTGTGGTAACGAGTTATGTTCACGGTGTGTCAGTGTGTATTTCATAAAGAGTGTCAATGCAGCAGCATCTCAATACCCCTAGTTACGTTGGAAAGCGCTCGTTGGCAATTTGACTGTGTACAACATCAGAAACTTTGGGAAATCATGAGGAATATTGGCTTTCCATCACATGTAGTACAACTCATAAAAATGCTCTATCTAGACCAACAAGCGAGGCATCAGATTGGTTTGACATAAAGCAAGGAGTCCGTCAGGGCTGCATGCTGTCACCCTATTAGTTTAACCTGTACGCCGAAAATATAATGAGAAATGTAAGAGATGATATAAACAGGGAGCTATATGATGCCCTAAATATCGGCGGTCATGACATACCAGAGATTCGGTATGCTGATGATACAGTATTACTATCCACAACACAGAATGGCATAGAAAACCTAATAGCTTCAACCCAGTTGAATAGTGAAAATCACAACTTATATCTTAACATAGCAAAAACAAAGATAATGCATACAGATAAAACTACTATTCTCTTCTTCTTCAGCTTTCCGAGCCATTGAGGTTCTTTGCTGCAAATACAATCCGTCTCCATTCGTCTCTCTGGTGGACCTTCTCTTGCCAGTCGTTGATTCCAAGTGCTTGTAGGTCTATATATGTATTAACTATTATCTCTCCACCGTCTTCTTGGTCTACCTCGGGGTCTACGGTCATTTATTTCCTGAGTGTACTCTATATAAAACTACTATGGAGAAAGAAATATACATTAATGGGGAAAAATTGGCGGTAGTGGAAAATTTTGAATATCTTGGGTCATTGATTACCAACAACGGTGACACAATGAAAGAAATTAAACGGCGACTATCAATTGCTCTTCAAAGACTAAAACAGCTGAATAAATTATGGAGTGGGATAGATAGAACTACAAAAATTAGATTTTTGAGAGCATGCATCTTTCCCATTGCAACATACGCCTGTGAGACATGGACACTTACTAAACAAGCTGAACAGCGCATAAACGCCTTTGAATATAAATGTTATAGACGAGTTCTAAGAATATCTTGGGTAAAGAAAAGAACAAATGAATCCATACTTCAAGAGTTGAATATTGAAGAAGGTTGGCTATTAAAGACGATAAAACAAAGAAAATTGAAATATTTTGGTCACTTGAAACGTCACGAAAGTCTAGAGAGAACAATAATGGAGGGGTTTATGCCTGGGAAGAGAGGAAGAGGAAGGCCAAAGAGAAGATGGGTGCAGGATGTGGCGGACGATCTCCAGATGGGTGTATCAGACGCGGGACATCTTGCTTATGATCGAGAGGTTTTCCGGAGGGTTGTTATGGGAGCGAGGTTCTGCAAAGGACATGCTACTGAATGAATAAATGAATAACCCAGCTATATGCTACATGGCCCAAGTCCAAACGACTCTCTATGCTGATGGGCTGAATGGCTGCTGAGGTTAGTTAGTTAGTTAGCTAGTCGCAGTTCCAACTTCACAGCAAAGGGTCATCCCCATTATGCTCCGTTCCTGTGCCAGTGAATATCACATAAAACGCTCCCCACTGCCCAATGTGAAAAGTGGAAAAGACAGGAGTCTCGACAAACAACAGCCCGCACAGATACACTGTGCATAATGCCGCCGCCAGAATGTCAACACACCAGTCCCCCACGAAACCTCCAGTTTATCTTTGATGGAATCAGCAATCATTTTCCTATCTGGATGTTTCCTAGATGTTCACCCACACAGTCCACGAAAATACAGTTCATCGTCGATGGCAGTGGCAGTCAACCAGAAGCCCAGCAGCCACGCATTTCTGCATAAGGCCAAAACCGGTCAACTCTGGGACATAGCCAGCTGCCAGCGCTTCGAACATGCAGTCACGTTCCAAAAAACCTCGGGCAGATTCAAAAGCATTTCACACGAAACTCACAGCTCACAGTGTCGTGCCACGCACTCACTCCGTAGCAGGGAGATGGAACCATCAAGCCTCCTTAGTCGCCTCTTACGACATGCGTGGTAGGCTACAGTGTTGCTATTCTTTGCTTCCCTTATGGGCCCCGGCAACACACGGGAGACACACGGCTGCTGAGGTAAACATCACTACCTTCTGGTTGTCATGAGGGGGGAGGGCAGGCAGAAGGACTCTATATTTGACATTCCTAGCGTCTTCCCTGGTATAATGACTCTGTATGACTAGCTTCAGACACTACATGACAAATATGTCCTCGTTATGAAATAATTAAACTTAATATAATTATAAATAATAAATGTACATCCTTGCTGAAAATCCAAACATAAACTAATCAGTGATATTTTTTTTTTTAAAACACAAACCGAAGCTTGGGATAAGTCCATAGTCTCAAAGACCATTGTCATCACGTTTGACATCTGAATGATTTCTCCGCTCATGAGGCATAACTTCTTGTTGTCATCTAACACGGTGTTCATGTTCTCTATCCAGACGGCATCGATGGGACCATCAAAGATGACCCACTTCCTGTCTGGAGTATCTTTTTGGGCAAACTCTCTGAACTTGTTAGCAGTAACGCCATCAGACCACTGTAGAAGAGAGATGAAGATTTGAGAAAATCAATTTTTGTTAACAAATATTCATATAATGGACATGTAACTAATTCTGTAGCAAACAGACGCCATGTTTCAGACATTCTAAATAAGGTATTCACTTGGTGAATGTAAACAGACGCCACAAACAACAGATTGCATCATTCATGGCCTGGTGTATTTCGCTACATCTCATCAGGTGCAACTGCAGAGTTATATATTAAATGAAGTGAATAAATTAATTATACTTTGGCTCAAATACTTAAAACACAGTCACAGTTATCCCCACGGTAATCGCAAATTTAAAATGATGTCTTCCTGTCTTTATAAAATTGGTCAGAACCTCCTAATTGTTGACACCTCAGTATATTTAAGAAATCCTTTATTGTTCATCAAATACAATATTCAAAACATCTTTTCTTTGTCAACTTTATGGCTGCAAGCCAGCTGAGGTTGAGAGATGGCAGATCTTGGAGTTTTATAGCGTGTCGACTGCACAGCAATACCTGAACACTGATGAACTCTCTTTTCTACCAAAACTAGTATATGCTCAGCTACTCAATTTGCTAATTGTTGTTCCATTTCTACCTATGTTAGATGTTTGGCACCCACACTGGAATTAATCAATAGTTTCATTTGTGGTGTACAGAGACAATAGTTCTTTCACAGATGGAGTAGGTATCGGGATGGTCTATATCTGATAATTGGTTCAGCAGCAAATACTTATGATGAATTGCTTGGAACAGAATGAACTGACACATTGTTATCACCATCCACATCACCACATAACATGATGGTAGTGATTCATGGCCAGAAACCCATCACGCAGCCCATGTTGGTCGAATTTAAAGAGTTAATAAAATCCACAGAAAGAACTGTAACAGCACAACAGCACATACCTCATGGGAAATAGGATTAAACTGCTCATAGGAAGAACTGTAACAACACAATAGCACATACCTCGTGGGAGATGGGATCAAACTGTCCATAAAGCTGCCCCATGGTGATTGCTTTGGGGTTGATGACACAGTAGTTGACAGCTTCAAACTCCAGGTGTGACTCATTGTTTAGGAGGGTCATGCCCTCTGCTAGAGTGTGCAGAACCTGGGTCTTCCCACCATACGGCTCTCCGACCATCATGAACCTGGATACATGAACACATGTAACAGAACAACATGAATCTGGGTACATAAACAAATTAGTTAGTTAGTCAGTCGCGGTTGCCCCAGTAAGTCCCGTTCCTGTGCCAGCGAATATCACACAAAATTCTCCTCACTGTTCCATGTGAAAAGTGGATAAGACAGGAGTCTCGAACAAACCAATAACCCGCACAGGTTATTATGCATAATGCCGCTGCCAGAATGTCAACACAAAAGTCTGGCACAAAAAATACAGTTCATTGTCGATGAGAGCGACAGTCCCTAGAAAACCAGCAGCCACTCATTACTGCATAAGCCCATAAAGCAACCCAGATAGTTCAGCAACTGGCCGGCCGTCATTTTTCTGAACATGCAGTTCATGCTGTAATCAACCGTGGTGAGATGTAAAAGCACTGCACACAAAATTCACAGCTCAGTGTCGCTCCATGCACTCAACTCAACTCAGTAGCAGGGGGATGGAACCATAACTACCAGTCAAACATGAGGAAAATGCATAAGCAAACCGTAGCCACTAGCATAAACACTCCAGAGGCCTTAACAGCTCAACCAGCCAACAAAACAATATGAACAATCTGCATACATGAACAAATACAACAATAATCTCAACAGTCTGGGTACATGAACAAATACAACAGAAGAACATGAATCTGGGTACCTCAACAAATACAACAGAATAATCTGGGTACATGAACGAATACAACAGAACAATCTGCATACATCAACAAATACAACTAAAGAACAATCTGAAACAAACCCCTGTTCACAAGTGTTCACAAAGGTGTCAACAAGAGTGACCACATTTTTCCAACAAGAATATGTTATTGGAAATTCTCACCCGTGACGTACAAGCATCATTTCATACGTCTGTATGATCTTCTCAGAAAAGAATGGCACAAACTGAATATTGTTCTTCTCACAAATTCTTTCCATGGCATCCAAGAAGACATCATAATCTGGAGTTGGCAGTTTCAGCCCTGGAAAGAGGTCAGAGATGATTCCGTTGAACAGTGGTATGTCATGGGCTAGGAATTTGGGCAGGTTGACGTCTTTGATAGACTGGAGGATCTGTGGACAGCAATTTATGGATCTTTAATATACTGGAGGATCTGTGGAAAGCAATATACAGATCTTTAATAGACCGGAGGATCTGTGGGCAGCAATATACAAATCTTTAATAGACTGGGATCTGTATATACAAATACAAATCTTTAATAAATTGGAGGATCTGTGGACAGCAATATACAAATCTTTAATAGACTGGGATCTGTATATACAAATACAAATCTTTAATAAATTGGAGGATCTGTGGACAGCAATATACAAATCTTTAATAGACTGGGATCTGTATATACAAATACAAATCTTTAATAAATTGGAGGATCTGTGGACAGCAATATACAAATCTTTAATAGACTGGGATCTGTATATACAAATACAAATCTTTAATAAATTGGAGGATCTGTGGACAGCAATATACAAATCTTTAATAGACTGGGATCTGTATATACAAATACAAATCTTTAATAAATTGGAGGATCTGTGGACAGCAATATACAAATCTTTAATAGACTGGGATCTGTATATACAAATACAAATCTTTAATAAATTGGAGGATCTGTGGACAGCAATATACAAATCTTTAATAGACTGGGATCTGTATATACAAATACAAATCTTTAATAAATTGGAGGATCTGTGGACAGCAATATACAAATCTTTAATAGACTGGGATCTGTATATACAAATACAAATCTTATATATAAAAAAGGATCTCCGTCTGTCTGTCTGTCTGTCTGTCTGTATGTATGTATGTATGTCCGTATGTCCTTTATACGTTCGCGAACGGCCCATCCGATTGAGATGAAATTTTCTACACGCCTTCCTTTCATTCCAGAGCTGCCAACTGTCATAGTTTTTTTTTTTTCTTCCTCCTCCTCCCTCCTCCCCCTCCCAAAATACGTACGTAAATATATGATGTATGTATGTATGTATGTCCGTATGTCCTTTATACGTTCGCGAACGGCCCATCCGATTGAGATGAAATTTTCTACACGCCTTCCTTTCATTCCAGAGCTGCCAACTGTCATAGTTTTTTTTTCTTCTTCCTCCTCCTCCCTCCTCCCCCTCCCAAAATACGTACGTAAATATATGATGATGATGATGAAAGAATCCCCGAACCAAAACGCTAGGGAAAGGGAAGAAAATGACGTGACTACACAGAATCCTCCTTCCTCCTCCTCCTTCCTTCTTCTCCCTCTGCCTCCTCCCTCCTCCTCCTCTCCCCTCCTCCTCCTTCTCCCTTCTTCTCCTCCTCTCCCCTCCTCCTCCTCCTACCCTCTTCCTCTTCCACTCCTCCCTCCTCCATCCTCCTCCTCCCTCTTCCTCCTCCTCCTCCCTCCTCCCCCTCCCAAAATACGTACGTAAATATATGATGATGATGATGAAAGAATCCCCGAACCAAAACGCTAGGGAAAGGGAAGAAAATGACGTGACTACACAGAATCCTCCTTCCTCCTCCTCCTTCCTTCTTCTCCCTCTGCCTCCTCCCTCCTCCTCCTCTCCCCTCCTCCTCCTTCTCCTCCTCCCTCCTTCTCCCTTCTTCTCCTCCTCTCCCCTCCTCCTCCTCCTACCCTCTTCCTCTTCCACTCCTCCCTCTCCCTCCTCCATCCTCCTCCTCCCTCTTCCTCCTCCTTCCTCCTCCTCCCTCTTCCTCCCTCTCCCTCCTCCTCCTCCTTCTTCCTCCTCCTCCTCCCTCCCTTTTCCTCCCTCCTCCTCCTCCCTCCTCCTCTCCACTCTTCCTCCTACCCTCTTCCTCTTCCCCTCCCCCTCCTCCCTATCCCTCCTCCTCCCTTCACATTCCTCCTCCTCCCTCTTCCTCCTCCTCCCTCCTCCTCCTTCTTCCTCCCTCCTCCTCCTCCCCCTCCCCCTCCTCCTTCCTCTCCTCCTCCTCCCTCTACCTCCTCCTCCCTTCACATTCCTCCTCCTCCCTCCTCCTCCTCATCCCTTCTCCTCCTCCCTCTACCTCCTCCTCCCTTCACATTCCTCCTCCTCCCTCTTCCTCCTCCTCCCTCTTCCTCCTCCTCCTCATCCCTCCTCCTCCTTCTTCCTCCCTCCTCCCCCTCCTCCTTCCTCCTCCTCCTCCCTCCTCCTCCCTCTACCTCCTCCATCCTCCTCCCTTCACATTCCTCCTCCTCCTTCCACCTCCTCCCTCCTCCTCCTCCCTTCTCCTCCCTCTACCTCCTCCTCCTCTCTCCGCCTCCCTCCTCCTCCTCCTCCTCCTCCTCCCTCTCCCTCCTATTCCTCCTGTCTCCTCCCTCCTCTTCCCTCTTCCTCCTCCCTCCTCCTCCCTCTCCGCCTCCTCCCTTCTCCTCCCTCTACCTCCTCCTCTCTCCTCCTCCCTCTACCTCCTCCCTATTCCTCCTCCTCCTCCCTCTACCTCCCTTCACATTCCTCCTCCTCCTCTTCCCTCCTCCCCCTCCTTCTTCTCCCTCTTCCTCCTCCCTCTTCCTTCTCCCTCCGCCTCCTCCCTCCTCCTACTCTCTCCTCCTCCTCCTCCCTCTCCTCCTCCTGCTCCCTTCTCCTCCTGCGTTCTCCTCCTCCCTCCTTCTCCCTCCTCCTCCCTCTTCCTCCTCCCTCCTCCTCGCCTCCTCCTCCACCCTACTCCTCCTCCCTCCTATTCCTCCCTACTCCTCCTGTCTCCTCCCTCCTCCCCCTCCTCCCTCCTCCTCCTCCCTTCTCCTCCCTCTACCTCCTCCTCCTCTCTCCTCCTCCCTATTCCTCCTCCTCCTCTCTCCGCCTCCCTCCTCCTCCTCCTCCCTCTACCTCCTCCCTTCACATTCCTCCTCCTCTTCTTCCCTCCTCCTCCTCCCCCTCCTCCCTCTTCCTTCTCCCTCCGCCTCCTCCCTCCTCCTACTCTCCTCCTCCTGCTCCCTTCTCCTCCTGCATTCTCCTCCTCCCTCCTTCTCCCTCCTCCTCCCTCTTCCTCCTCCCTCTTCCTCCTCACCTCCTCCTCCACCCTACTCCTCCCTCCTCCTCCTAATCCCTCCTATTCCTCCCTACTCCTCCTGTCTCCTCCCTCCTCTTCCCTCCTCCACCTCCCTCTTCCTCCTCCATTTACCCAAGACAGACAGACAGTCAGACAGATAGTCGGGAACGGGATCTTATATGACTACTTATATAATTTAAATGAGATGCTCTCCACCATGGGCTGGGCCGGGTCAGACAGACAGACAGACAGACAGACAGACAGACAGACAGACAGACAGACAGACAGACAGACAGACAGACAGACAGACAGTCGGGAACGGGAACTTATATGACTACTTATATGAATTAAATTAGATGCTCCCCACCAGGAGTTGGGCGATGCCGGGCCGGGTCAGACAGACAGACAGATAGATAGTCGGAACGGGAACTTATATGACTACTTATATGAATTAAATGAGATGCTCCCCATCAGGGTCTGGGCGAAGACGGGCCGGGTCAGACAGACAGACAGATAGACAGACAGACAGACAGATAGTCGGTAACGGGAACGAGAACTTATATGACTACTTATATGAATTAAATGAGATGCTCCCCATCAGGGTCTGGGCGAAGACGGGCCGGGTCAGACAGACAGACAGATAGACAGACAGACAGACAGACAGATAGTCGGTAACGGGAACGAGAACTTATATGACTACTTATATGAATTAAATGAGATGCTCCCCATCAGGGTCTGGGCGAAGACGGGCAGGGTCAGACAGACAGACAGATAGACAGACAGACAGACAGACAGACAGATAGTCGGTAACGGGAACGAGAACTTATATGACTACTTATATGAATTAAATGAGATGCTCCCCACCAGGGTCTGGGCGAAGCCGGGCAGGGTCAGCTAGTCTTTAATAAATTGGAGGATCTGTGGACAGCAATATACAAATCTTTAATAGACTGGGATCTGTATATACAAATACAAATCTTTAATAAATTGGAGGATCTGTGGACAGCAATATACACATTTTTAACTGATTCTTTGCCAAACAAAAAGTAGGCCTGGACCAAACATGGAACAAAATGAAATGAACAAGTATTACAGTGAACATTTACATTCATCGAGCATTGAAAATGCAGAAGATACTTCAAAATAAAACAAATAACATGATGCCCTGGTATGGCAATATATCACACTTCTGTCCAAATAGGAGGTCCAATTTGGCAGTGTATTATCCCTTTGGCGGATTTTGTCGCGTTGGTTACTTATGGAGGGTATGTGAGCTGGTCGTCCAGAAAGCAATAGCAAACTACTGAACTTAATAATAGCAACAATAGTGATATCTGTAGAGAGTTATATACCAACATATAATGGACGTGATATAAGTTGAGAGTTATAAACCAACATAAAATAAAAACAATGTTTTCCCGTAGTGAATTTGAATAACGAAGATACAAACAATAGACTGCATGATTTATTGCCTGGCATATTTTGCTGCATCTCGTCAGGTACATACTGCAGAAATCCCACAACATAAAATAAATAAAATAAATCCTTCAAGCTGAAATATAGACATATTCGCACAGTATTTTCAATTGTCTACCACAGCAATTTTCAACTGACTATCATGTCTTTCTGTTTGCACAAAACTGGCCTATGCAGATTAATCATGATGGCTTCTGTGATCTTTAACAAGCAACTATTTTGTGTGTTAAATAACAGACGAAATGCATTGCCTCTGTCAATCATGTGACCAGTTTCCAAAATGTACTGTCCAATTGATGACATAGGTTTATGGTGTGTTAGAATGGACTGGTGATATAAGCTGAGTTATAAACCAATATATAATGGACTGGTAATATAAGTTGAGAGTTATAAAGCAATATTTAATGGACTGATGATATAAGTTGAGCTATAAACCAACAAATAATGAATAAGTGATATAAGTTGAGACTTATAAATAGTTAGTTAGTTTGTTGCGGTTCCAACTTCACGGTAATGGGTCGTCCCCATTATGCTCAGTTCCTGTGCCAGTAAATATCACACAAAATGCTCCTCACTGCCCCATGTGAAAAGTGGAACAGACAGGAGACTCGACGATCCAACAGCCCGCACAGGTGCACTGTGCATAATGCCACCACAGAATTCCAACACAAAAGTCGTCCACAAAAAATACAGTTCATCGTCGATGGAAGCGGCAGTCACTAGAATGACATCTTTTTTCCCAGGTTTTATCCCATATGGATCGGTCTCTTTCCGCAGGGCGGCCCACTGAAAGCACCACACAAAGCATGAACTCTGTAGCTCCAGCGACAACCCCCAGGAGTCTCCGCGAAAATTGCACCCGTAGACCATAAAGGCAATCCAGTAAAATCAGCGACAGGCCAGTCATCACCATTCCGAACATGCAGTTCATGCTATAAACAACCGCGGACAGATGCAAAAGCATTCCACACAAAATTCACAGCTCACAGTGTTGTGCCACACACTCAACTCAGTAGCAGGGCAATGGAACCATGGACTACCAGCCCAACATGAGGAAAATGCAAATGCAAACCGTAGCCACAAGCATAAACTCTCCAGAGGCCTTAACAATTCAAATGACTATCTGCCATGTTGGGTACCAGAAGTCCTGAGAGTTATAAACCAACATATAATGGACTGACGATATAAGTTGAGAGTTATAAACCAACATATAATGTAGTGGTGATATAAGCTGCATTATAAACCAACATATAATGGACTTGTGATATAAATTGAGAGTTATAAACCAACATATAATGTACCGGTGATATAAGCTGAGTTATAAACCAACATATAATGGACTAGTGATATAAGTTGACAGTTAAAAACCAACATATAATGGACTAGTGATATAAGTTGAAAGTTATAAACCAACATATAATGGACTAGTGATATAAGTTGAGAGTTATAAACCAACATATAATGTACTGGTGATATAAGTTGAGTTATAAACCAACATATAATGGATTTGTGATATAAGTTGAGAGACACATACATTCCCCAGACGACAGGAATTATTTGAAGTATGTGGAGAGGAGAGCTCAAATCCTGAATCTGAATTTACTGAACTGGAGAAAGTATTATCACAACTGAAGACTGTTTTAGACCTATTTTCACAAGCTTAGAATACCATAATCCTTACTGGCTCATTGTCTGCTCTCTAGGCTCTAGAAACTGATAGAATAGAGCTGAAAATGGTGAGATAACTCTAGGTAAGTGTAGCGAAACGCCAGTGGCCCATGTCCTTATGCATTCTTCTATTTTGGTAAACAGGGGGAAACGGCTTTCGGAAACTCTCAGTTCTCTTGTTTACTCAAATCTCCATGAAAGATGGTTCTTTGGGTTATCTTCATACCACAATCTTTCCATGGAGCGAGTATATATTTGTCTTTCCTTTCGGGTAGACCCGATGGAGCGCCTTGCGTCAAATGTGCACTGGTGCAGCTGCTGGTCAATTGATGGCCGTGCCAACACCTACCGTTTGATAGTTGCAGCATGTCAAGTGATTTAAAGATTACGACAGAGACGCAACATACTACTGAAGTAGTGGAAAGGTAAACTTGAGTTTTAGTTGGTTCAGGCAAAGCTTGGCCTATAAATATCTATTGTCTTAACGACTGAGAGGATATGGCAAAACAGCAGTCTTGCCATGTTGGGAGGGGGTGACCGTTAGCCGGTCTGGCTACGTGTCTTGATCTTGGCATGGCAAGGGAACACATCTGAAGAATAAGTAATTACCAAATGATATCGCTTGTTCTTGGCAGCTGATAGACGAGTGATATCTTGATTCCTACGGCTTACCGTTACTTAGTAGCATCTCTCTTTTAAATATAGGCACATTAGATAGCTACAGGGATGGGGTCCACCAATCTATAATCTATCTTCTTGAGCCAGGGGATGCTAACCACAGGACTATCTCTTTCGTCTGTCACTCGATAGGATGATGTCGGGAGGATAATGGACTCCTCTATCTCACTGAGAGAACCTGAACTTATCTACACCATAGCTTGTGCAGGGCAATGCCGGTATATTGGGGCGACAGCTCAGTCGAGAGCGGCGGCCGGGAGGGGTAGTATCTTCTTTGAATGGGGAACTACACGGTGTGCCATATGACCCCACTTAACGGGGAGAACCACACAGATTACTGGGCGCACCACACCACAAGATTTTGGTTGCGAGAAAGGCATGGTTTGCAAGTGAGAGGAAAGCATGGAAATGAATGTGCCCAATAATAATAAAGGCTTGGTATGAGTGTAGAATGTGGGTCTTGTAGACAAAACGTTCCTAGGGTGGACAACCTGACATCAACCAGCTGGAGGTCGACTCAAGCCCGGACGTAGCCAATCCAGGGGCTACCTGACATGACAGGCCCATTCAGTCGGGTATAGTATATACTGCATTGGGTAAAGATCCTATATGTCAAATATATTAACTGAGACCCTATTGGTCTTCAGGATTGTGTGATGCATGAGTCAGCCCAGTCGCTCAGTATTGTTTATTATCTTCAGGGTCCTCTTTTGTTGGACGTGACCAAATCGGACAGTATCCACACAGCTTCTATGTTAGAGCCACATACGTCTGATGAAACCAGATCAATGTATAAGCCATCCCACACATGGTGTGACTAACTCTGAGAGAGAGGCAAGGTGCATATCTTGAAGAAATGACAATTTCCAGTGATGGCGCATCTCGGGTCCTTTCAGTGACCTAGGCCAGAGAGCATTTGAGTTCAAGGCGAAGTCTGCACCTGATTATCATGCATTCCCATTTTGTACCGGACTTTGAAAGATGCCTATCTATGTTAACATAGGCCCGAGAGCAGTCAAATTCTAAGTGGAGTCTACACATGATTATCAGGCATACCTATTTTGTACCGGACTTTGAAAGACGCCTATCTATGTTAAGTCCATGAACAATTCCTCAACAACCAGTGGCTTTGATTCTACAGAAGCCTATTGACCTTCTACCCAAGTACCGGGAAGGATGGAGATTCTGGCCTACATGGTGAGAAGTATTTGGACAGAACGGACAATATATGAAGCTGGGTCTGTGACTATGGCAACCTGAGGCTCTGTGCCTGAACTTTATCTGTGTTGTGTCTGTTTAGAACTATCTGTTTTATCTGCCTTAATGTTTTCCTGTGCTGTTCTTTATTGATTTAATAAATCAAGTTTTAGTTTATTCCAACGATCACTGTTATATATATGGATCAGCCAGAGGAACACGACAGGAAATAGGTCCTTAGGTCGAAAGAAAGAGTGACAGTGAGTCTGGGGAAAACGGAGGAGGGTGGGCAGATAAAGACCTAGCCCAGCCAGGGCTATAAAGAGAATAATTTTGAAATATTGTGATAGGGCTATTTGGGACCCTCCACGTAGCATGTTACAATTTCTGGGGGCACGTCGCGGGATATTTGAAATCCTGGTGGAGTTCTGGCTGATATAGTGATAGGGGACAGATATCCTTGTCTACTATCAATAGGTTCTGCCTACCGTGCCTGGCTATTGTCTGTACTCTTACTGACACAGACTGACCGACATACGACGTGTTGTGGTTGTGTAATGTAACTTGTTGTGTAATTGGGAGAAAATTTTGTTAGACAATTACCTCTTCCCTTACCCTCTGAGTTTAAGATGGCATCAGCTGGGTTTAATGTCGCTGACGTACAGGCTACAGGGCGTGAGATGGGATATGATGGAGCGGAGTTACAGAAATATGTGCAGGAAGTGGAAAGAGACTACAGACAGGCTGTGCGCGAAGCCAAGAGGATTGAGGCGGAGGCTGAGGCTAAGAGGATGGAGGCTGAGGCCAAGAGGATTGAGGCGGAGGCTGAGGCTAAGAGGATGGAGGCTGAGGCTAGGAAGATGGAGGCCGAGCAGGCAGCCAGAGACCATGAGTTCCGTATGAGAGAGTTGGAGCTGAAAGCTCAAACTGCCAAGGAAAGAGACGGTGCAGTGGGAGACGCAGTTCTCCCTGACTCAACAACTTCTGGTAGCGGTCCATACCAGGCAATGAAGTTCCCATTGCTCCCGTTCGATGAACACAAAGATAAGATCGACCAGTATCTTCACAGATTTCGGTCGATGGCTTTGGCTATGGGATTGGAGCGAGGGAAATGGAACTTGAAACTCTCACAGGGCCTGAGGGGGACCGCGTACGAGGTTTATTCTAGGTTGCCACCTGGTATGGAGAATGACTATGAAACTCTGGAGAAAGCACTTTTGAAAAGGTTCCAGATGACAGCTCATACTTATCGACAACAGTTCAGAAAGTCGAAGAGAGAGCCAGGAGAGATGTTCGCAGCCTACAGTGTCAGATTGAAGTCTTACCTTTTGAAGTGGATGTCTTTAGCTGGATTTGCTAACGACTATGAAAGTTTGGAAGAATTGGTGGTCGTGGACCAAATGAAGAGAATGATGCCTAAGCCATTGCAAACCTTTTTGCTTGAAAATGGGGCAGAAAGGTTAGAGCTAGTCAACACGTTGGCTGAAAGGTATGTGCTAGCTCATGGGGATAATGGGGAATTGTCACAACCCAATCCCCGACCACCAGACACATGGTCTGGAAAGAAGAAGAACCCTAAAACAGCTCACACCAGGAAGGAGGATCCTTCCGATAAAGTTCCTATCAAGAAACCCTCTGGTAAGAGTCCACCTGGATCTCCTAAAAGAAAGTGGAGTGAAAAGTGGTGCGCCTATTGCAAATCTCCCACACACAATACGGTTGATTGCCGGCGTAAACAGAAGGACTCTCACTATGCTGCTTGTCTTGTAGAAACCGGGGAAGGGTCTCACAAGGAGGTAGAAGGGAGGGATCTTGGGAACAGAGATTTAGAAAAACCACCAGTAGTAGAAACGGTACTTGTGAACGGTCAACCAGTTGAGTGTCTCTACGACACCGGTTTGCAGTTTGAGGCTGTAATTTCATCACACTTAGTGAGCCCAGAGCAGCTAACCGGGGAATCTATTGAGATTCGAACGGCGACAAAGAGTGCGGTAGCGATGTCTCTTCCAATTGCGAAGGTGGACATCAAATCAAAATATGTTACCGGCACTATACAGGCAGCCGTTCTGCTAGATCCTATCTTCCCAATGATCTTGGGTTGTCGCTACGTCTTTCTAGGGATTCCAACCGAACCCATGTACGTAGGGGCAATGCAAACCAGATCTCAATTGGAGGATGAGCAGACGCCGGCCTTGATTGTGAATCCCTTGCCTGGGGAGTTACGAGCTGCTCAAAGCCAGGATGCTACTTTGCAACCTTGCTTCAACCAGTTGCCAAAAGGTTCTGACCCACCAAGACGGGGTCAGTATTATATGAAGAATCGGTTACTGTACCGGAGAGCCGGAGTGGAGGATCACCAGCATGGACAGCTGGTGGTTCCTAAGGCTTATCGGGAACAGCTTCTTCATATGGGACACACCATTTCTTTCAGTGGACATATGGGTGTCGGGGCAACTCTCCAGCGCATTTCATGCCATTACTACTGGCCAGGGATGACTGGAGACGTGCGTAGGTACGTCAAGTCGTGCCCAGAGTGCCAGCGTGTGGCACCAAAACACTGGACAGCTCCGGTAGTCCTGGGAGACATGCCCATTATGAACTCTCCTTTCGAGAGAGTTGCCATCGATCTTGTTGGTCCTCTTCCTCGGACTAGGAAGAGGAATAAGTACATTCTCACGATGGTGGATTGCTGTTCCATGTGGGGCGAGGCGATACCGTTGGCCACAATCGACTCTAAGCGAGTGGCTGATGCACTGATGGAGACCTTTACTAGGTTGGGATTTCCCAACCAGATCCTAACGGACAATGGGTCTCAGTTCTGTGGTAAGCTGATGGAAGAAGTCTTTCGTATCTTCCAGACTAACCACATTCACACAAGCCCGTACCACCCTCAGTCTAATGGGCAAGTAGAGAGGTTTAATGGTACCTTGATGACCATGCTTCGGAAGCTGGCTCAAGAGAAACCAGACAGATGGGATGAGTATATCTCGGCCGCCTTGTTCGCCTATCGGGAGGTTCCCCATGGGTCGACCGGGTTGCCACCAGCCACTCTACTATTCGGGAGGCCAATCAATGGTCCCTTAGAAGCCTTATTGAGATGTTGGACAGAGGAAGAAACTTCCGAAGAAGTTGTATCCTCATATAAATACGTCGAAGAGTTAAAGAAGAAACTCCAGACGGGTTGGGCTTTGGCAGCTCAGAATCTGAGAGCGGCCAGGAAGAGACACGCGGCCTACTACAATAGAAGGACGAAAGATAGGTCTCTTAAGGTGGGGGATCGGGTTCTGTTGTTACTTCCAGTAGGTTCCAATAAACTCGAGATTGGTTGGCAGGGGCCTTTCCCGGTGGAAAGGGTTGTGTCCCGTACCAATTATGCTATCCGGATCAGGGGGAAATCTAAAATCTTTCACATTAACCTTTTAAAAAAATATGAGGAACGATCCGATGGTACTTCTCTCCCACTCATGACTATGGCGGTCGCGATGGAAACTGAATCGGGCGAAGACGCGGATAGGGAGTATCCTTTACAACCTGGGGAAACCTATAAGGATGTACATATAAATCCTGATCTGTCGACTGAAGAAACAGAACTGGTCATCCGTTTGTTGGAGTCCCATCAACAGATTCTTACCGATCGTCCAGGGCGGACAGGGTTGGTCGAGTTTGATATGACTCTGACTACCCAAAACCCCGTTCGTAAAAAAATATATCCAGTGCCCTTTTCGAAAGAGAAGGCCCTGGAAGCCGAAATCCAGAAGCTTCTGGATGATGACATCATAACTCCTTCGACTTCTCCTTATAATGCCGGGGTTGTCTTGTTGAGGAAGCCAAGCGGGGAGCACCGCTTATGTATTGATTACAGGCATTTAAACAGTTGTACGACATTCCAAGTTGAGCCGTTACCAAACACAAATCAACTATTTGCCAGATTAAATAGAGCAAAGTACTTCTCAAAAATCGATTTAAGTCGGGGATATTATCAGATCCCTGTGAAGCCTGAGGTTCGGCCCATGCTCGCTTTCAGTACTCCGAGCGGCCATTACGAATTTAAGGTGATGCCTTTTGGTCTGAGCAATGCGCCCAGTGTGTTCACTCGCATGATGAGAATGTTATTAGACCCTTTAAAGGATCCCTCTGTGGTCTCGTTTATGGATGATATTCTCATCGCGTCGGACAATCTGAGTGATCACCTGAGGTCCTTGGGACAGATCTTCAAAAGGTTAAAAGAGGAAGGGTTAACCGCCCGTCCAGCCAAATGCATGATTGGCTATCAATCCTTGGAATTTCTGGGACATACTATTACCCCAGGGGGACTGGTACCGGAAGAAAAGAA
This sequence comes from Cepaea hortensis, assembly GCA_963921405.1. Taxonomy (NCBI): domain Eukaryota; kingdom Metazoa; phylum Mollusca; class Gastropoda; order Stylommatophora; family Helicidae; genus Cepaea; species Cepaea hortensis. The sequence continues at coordinate 5,772,865 of OY992882.1, forward strand.
TATTGAAAAGGTCCGTCTCGCACCCCGTCCTAGATCCAAAAAAGATGTTAGGTCTTTCTTGTCTCTGTGTGGGTTTTACCAGAAATTTATTCCAAAGTTCAACGAAATTGCGGCGCCGTTAACCGAGACTCTGAAGAAAGGATCGCCAGATCTTATAATCTGGACCCCGAGCTGTGAAGAAGCTTATGGGAAGCTGAAACAGGCTTTGGTGGATAGGCCAGTCCTGCAACTCCCAGATTTGGAGAAAACGTTTGTTCTGAGAACCGACGCGAGTAACATAGGGATTGGGGCAACTCTGTTGCAGGAAGGGCGAGATGATGCTTCGGTGCTGTGTCCGGTGGCATATGCCAGTCGAAAACTGTTACCCGCCGAACAGAATTACTCCACCGTCGAACGGGAATGTCTAGCTCTAGTGTGGGCGGTACAGAAATTTCAACCTTATCTGTATGGAGTACCGTTCAAAGTGCAATCCGACCATCAACCTCTGACGTTCTTGGCAACTTCGAAGAAACTGAACGCGAGGTTAATGAGATGGTCATTGCTCCTACAACCGTATCAGTTCACGGTCGAATACATCCCCGGAAGGGAGAATGTGGGAGCAGATTTCCTATCACGGCATCCTATGGTTGAATGTGAGGGTGGGGTCATTCGAACAGAACCACTGACAGTAGAAAGTTCGTAGGGTTCGACTTTCTTAAGAGGGGGCCTATGTAGCGAAACGCCAGTGGCCCATGTCCTTATGCATTCTTCTATTTTGGTAAACAGGGGGAAACGGCTTTCGGAAACTCTCAGTTCTCTTGTTTACTCAAATCTCCATGAAAGATGGTTCTTTGGGTTATCTTCATACCACAATCTTTACATGGAGCGAGTATATATTTGTCTTTCCTTTCGGGTAGACCCGATGGAGCGCCTTGCGTCAAATGTGCACTGGTGCAGCTGCTGGTCAATTGATGGCCGTGCCAACACCTACCGTTTGATAGTTGCAGCATGTCAAGTGATTTAAAGATTACGACAGAGACGCAACATACTACTGAAGTAGTGGAAAGGTAAACTTGAGTTTTAGTTGGTTCAGGCAAAGCTTGGCCTATAAATATCTATTGTCTTAACGACTGAGAGGATATGGCAAAACAGCAGTCTTGCCATGTTGGGAGGGGGTGACCGTTAGCCGGTCTGGCTACGTGTCTTGATCTTGGCATGGCAAGGGAACACATCTGAAGAATAAGTAATTACCAAATGATATCGCTTGTTCTTGGCAGCTGATAGACGAGTGATATCTTGATTCCTACGGCTTACCGTTACTTAGTAGCATCTCTCTTTTAAATATAGGCACATTAGATAGCTACAGGGATGGGGTCCACCAATCTATAATCTATCTTCTTGAGCCAGGGGATGCTAACCACAGGACTATCTCTTTCGTCTGTCACTCGATAGGATGATGTCGGGAGGATAATGGACTCCTCTATCTCACTGAGAGAACCTGAACTTATCTACACCATAGCTTGTGCAGGGCAATGCCGGTATATTGGGGCGACAGCTCAGTCGAGAGCGGCGGCCGGGAGGGGTAGTATCTTCTTTGAATGGGGAACTACACGGTGTGCCATATGACCCCACTTAACGGGGAGAACCACACAGATTACTGGGCGCACCACACCACAAGATTTTGGTTGCGAGAAAGGCATGGTTTGCAAGTGAGAGGAAAGCATGGAAATGAATGTGCCCAATAATAATAAAGGCTTGGTATGAGTGTAGAATGTGGGTCTTGTAGACAAAACGTTCCTAGGGTGGACAACCTGACATCAACCAGCTGGAGGTCGACTCAAGCCCGGACGTAGCCAATCCAGGGGCTACCTGACATGACAGGCCCATTCAGTCGGGTATAGTATATACTGCATTGGGTAAAGATCCTATATGTCAAATATATTAACTGAGACCCTATTGGTCTTCAGGATTGTGTGATGCATGAGTCAGCCCAGTCGCTCAGTATTGTTTATTATCTTCAGGGTCCTCTTTTGTTGGACGTGACCAAATCGGACAGTATCCACACAGCTTCTATGTTAGAGCCACATACGTCTGATGAAACCAGATCAATGTATAAGCCATCCCACACATGGTGTGACTAACTCTGAGAGAGAGGCAAGGTGCATATCTTGAAGAAATGACAATTTCCAGTGATGGCGCATCTCGGGTCCTTTCAGTGACCTAGGCCAGAGAGCATTTGAGTTCAAGGCGAAGTCTGCACCTGATTATCATGCATTCCCATTTTGTACCGGACTTTGAAAGATGCCTATCTATGTTAACATAGGCCCGAGAGCAGTCAAATTCTAAGTGGAGTCTACACATGATTATCAGGCATACCTATTTTGTACCGGACTTTGAAAGACGCCTATCTATGTTAAGTCCATGAACAATTCCTCAACAACCAGTGGCTTTGATTCTACAGAAGCCTATTGACCTTCTACCCAAGTACCGGGAAGGATGGAGATTCTGGCCTACATGGTGAGAAGTATTTGGACAGAACGGACAATATATGAAGCTGGGTCTGTGACTATGGCAACCTGAGGCTCTGTGCCTGAACTTTATCTGTGTTGTGTCTGTTTAGAACTATCTGTTTTATCTGCCTTAATGTTTTCCTGTGCTGTTCTTTATTGATTTAATAAATCAAGTTTTAGTTTATTCCAACGATCACTGTTATATATATGGATCAGCCAGAGGAACACGACAGGAAATAGGTCCTTAGGTCGAAAGAAAGAGTGACAGTGAGTCTGGGGAAAACGGAGGAGGGTGGGCAGATAAAGACCTAGCCCAGCCAGGGCTATAAAGAGAATAATTTTGAAATATTGTGATAGGGCTATTTGGGACCCTCCACGTAGCTTGTTACAGTAAGATAACTCTAACTGCAAACCAGATAGTCACATGACAAAATCAGGACAATCATGCAGATAATCACCCACAGACAGAAGCCAGCAACTACATAGTGACAGAACACAAAAACAGCAGCACAGAGAAAGCTTAGATAGATCGAAGACCCGATAAAGATGTCACAAAAAAGCCACAGATTGGTTGTCTAAAGATTAGTTAGTTAGTTAGTTAGTTAGTCGCGGTTCCAACTTCACTGCAATGGGTTGTCCCCACTATGCTCCGTTCCTGTGCCAGTGAATATCACACAAAATGCTCCTCACTGCTCTATGTGAACAATGGAATAGACAGGAGTATCAGCAAGCCAACAGTCCGTACAGGTACACTGTGCATAATGCCGCTGCCAGAATGCCAACACAAAAGTCCTCCACGAGAAATACAGTTCATTGTCGAAAGAAACGGCAGTCATCAGAAAGACTTCATTGACCCGGGCTTCATCCCACATGGCCCGGTCTCCCTCCGCAGGGCGATCCACCGAAAGCGCCGCACAAAGCACAAAAAATGCATCCGCGAACCAAAAAGGCAAACCAGTCAATCCAGCAACAGTCAGCCGTCATCGTTCCGAACATGCAGTTCACGCTACAAACTGCGAACAGATGTAAAAGCATTCCACGCAAAATTCACAGCTCACAGTGTCGCGCCACGCACTCACTCAGCAGCAGGGCGACGGAACCATAACCTCCTAAGTCACCTCTTTTGACGTGCATGGTAGGCAACAGTGTTCCTATTCTTTGCTCCCCCGTATGGGCCCCGGCAACACATGGGCGTGGCTGTCTAAAGAGAGCCACAGTAACTTTACATAACAGAGAGGTAGAGTGCATGAGTATGTAATAGCATCTTCCTTCGTTTGAACTTAATGTAACAGAAACATTCTTACGTTCCGGGGACCAAGAAGAAAACAATTAATGATACTCTACAACAGGGGTGGGCAAACCTTTTGTGTGTAGAGCCACATTGACAAATGTAAAGCTATTGGGGGGTGCATATATATTATATCCTCAGATATCCGCAGATATATTATATCCTCCACTTTCATTGACCTTACCAAGGCTTTTGATACAGTCAGCAGAGAAGGACTGTGGAAGATTATGGCAAAATATGGCTGTCCACGAAAGTTTGTCCAAATAGTGCGGCTATTTCATGACGGCATGCAGGCAAGAGTACAGGAAAATGGTGAACTGTCTGAACCCTTTCCTGTCACCAATGGAGTGAAGCAAGGATGTGTCCTGGCACCAACACTGTTCAGCCTTATGTTTTCAGCCATGTTGGTGAATGCCTTCGAGAACGACGACATTGGAATAGACATCAACTACCGTATGGATGGAAAGTTATTCAATCTCAGAAGGCTGAAAGCTAAAACCAAAATTAACAGCGGCACCGTCAGAGAGCTCCTGTTTGCTGATGATTGCGCTCTATACGCCAACTCAGAGGCGGACATGCAACATAATGTTTCAGCTTTCTCACATGCCTGTGCCAACTTTGGGCTCAATATCAACTTGGAGAAGACTGTAGTTATGTACCAGCCAGCTCCAGGGAATAATCACACTGTGCCGAATATCAAAGTGAATGATCATTGACTAAGTGTTGTGGACAAATTCACCTATCTTAGCAGCACAGTGTCACAAGCTGCCACAATCGATGACGAAGTGAATGCAAGAATCTCCAAGGCCAGTGCAGCCTTTGGCAGACTGTACAAGAATGTATGGGACAGAACTGGAATAAGCCTGCAAACAAAGCTAAAAGTCTACAAAGCAGTTGTATTATCCACACTGTTATATGCTTGTGAAACCTGGACTGTTTATCAGCGACACGCTAGGAAATTAAACCACTTCCACACAGTCTGCCTAAGGAAGCTACTGAAGATTAAATGGCAAGACAAGATTCCAGACACTGAAGTCCTAGAAAGAGCATCCATGCCCAGTATCCACACTCTACTGATGAAGAATCAGATTCGCTGGGCTGGTCACTTGACTCGCATGCCAGATCACAGGCTCCCTAAACGAATTTTTTACAGCGAACTGCGTTGTGGTAAACGCTCCCAAGGTGGCCAGAGGAAACGTTTTAAAGACACTCTGAAAATTTCACTGAATGCTTTTGGAATTCCTCATGACACCTGGGAGGCTGCAGCCAGAGACCGAAATTCGTGGCGTGCATCATTGCGCAAAGGTGCAGTCATATGTGAGGCAACCAGGACTGCAAGAGCTGTGAAGAAAAGGCAGGACAGAAAAACCACTGCAGGAAATCCTCCTCCAGAGACGTCAAGCATTCTTTGCCCACATTGTCAAAGAACATTTCGAGCCAAAATAGGCCTTATCAGCCATGTTAGAACCCACGGCTCCACACCTTCAACCCCACTGGATGAAATAAATGGTCATCATCATTCTTGATGGACAAACAACAAAACAACATATATTATATCCACTTTGTTTACAGCAACCTATCACAATAAGTAATTATGAATTATTCATAAGTTATTAACCAGTATAACTAACTAATTATTGCAATGTTATTTTACTTATACATTATATTTTACTATATGGACAAAGACTAACTAATTTGTTAACAAGATTTAAAAATTTTATTATTATATATTTTTAAAAAAAATTATCTATCCATGGCTTTAATTTAGACACAAACTGACTACAACTGTTGATTTCTAATATGATGTACGTAACTGCTTGCAATTTTTAACAATATTCTTGAAATCTGGATCAAGTTTACTTGTTGAAATTCGCATGACAGCATGCAAGGTGCAGCCCGAAAAGAAAGACCTATTCCTAGATTTGTTGATCTCCAAGCACGAAAATGCTTGTTCGCAAATGTATGTTGATTGAAACAATGATAAAAGTTTACAAAATATAAAATAGAAAGAAATTTTATCAAAAATGTTAAAACAATCATAAAGGTACATGAAATTCTGTAAAAATCAACAAAATAACTTAAAAACGAAATAAAAATGTTTATTTCTAAATGCCCTCGAGGGCCGCATAATATCAGTTGCTGGGCCGCATGCGGCCCGTGGGCCGTATTTTACCTGCTCTACAAGATCTGAACATGGAAGAAATCTGGGTCATAAACAGCATCTTGTCTCAATAACTGACTTAGTTTGGTCATAGTGGTTTAGACAGAACCGGGACGGAAGACATGGAGAAGAGACAGGGGTCAACTAGCACAGAACAGTCTAGAAATTCTAGCCATGAAAATGCCAGAGACGGCATCTGACAAATATTCCAGAATCTTTTCAGCAGGTTGTGACGACAATAATGTTCTACAAAGGATTTATTACATGATGATGTTCTTTCACCATTTTGTTTTAGAGAACATTATCAATAAATTGAGAAAGACATCCCACAAACACAGAATGATCACCTATGACCTACCAGTATGTCTTCATCTTGGTTCCGGCGTTTCAGCTTCAGATTGCCAGCTGCTGAGAGGACAGATTTCACTGCTCTCATCCCGTAATCATAATGAAACTGAGAGGAGAGCTGCTCTGAGCACAGCCGATAGGTGGTCACAATTTTCACAGCCATGTCTCGGGCAGTCAGGAAGCCAAACGAATACAGGGATATTTCAGATATCATTGCATAATCTGGCACCTTTAGGAAACAACAAAATGTCATGCCAAGTTGTACTGTGGCGGTGATGGTTGTTATGTTTTCTAAATTACTTAAATATGAGAATTGATGATTATTGTAATTGCTGTTGTTGATCATGTGACATCCCTCTTTTGTTCTTCAGAAAATACCAAGAAGTTAGTACTGCATTTATACACATTCTTCTGTGTTGTTCAGTGTTGATTATCCTCACTGCACTCCAGATATATCCACAGCTGCTACAATTTTACATATAATAAATCCATAAGGATATAGTGACTAATATTGTTTTTTCAAATAATACAGTAATATAGTCTTTTGTCTATAATGTCAGTTGTCCAACCCTGATTTATCAGCCTGTGTCCTAAACTTCTCATTTATTGCTTGTTTAATTAATATTTTATTAGGATGACATTTGACAGGTTGAGCAGGATTGTTAAGTAAACAGTGTTTAAAATAAAACCAAAAAATATAAAGAACAGCAGCTAAATTTGTTAAAAGTATGTTATAATTCTCCATGCTAGTTGATAAACAAGACACTTAACTGCCATTTTATGTCACACTAACAATTATCTTCTAGACTGAAGAGTTCACTCATGGCATTTACAATCACATCATAGAGTAAAGATTTCACATCATCTCATTAATTGACCCTTTGATTAGTTGAACTTACCATCATGGCTACTGTTCGAAACAAAACTTTCAGATTATCTGGCAACTCAGATCTCCCGGCATAGCCAGGGTTCATTGTGATGCAAACGTAGCAGGCTGGATTCAACCTGAGTTCTGTCCCTTCAAATATGAAAGTCTCCACCTTGGCTTGAACGGCTCGGATAATACACAGAATCTGTGACGGAGAGAATGTTGGAAACAAAATCTGTGAGGGGGAGAATGTTGGCAACCAAATCTGGCTTAACACATTAAATTTTTCACTCCCAAAAGATTACGCAGCAAATGCTCAAGGGAGACAATAATCGCAAAACAAACAGCTTGGGTTTTTAGAAGTAACACACGATGTGAGGCAATTTAAATCATCTAGCCAGATTTATTTGAAATCTTTAGATCAAAGGTAAAAAATATAATAACACAGTATGCACACAGGCAATTGCTGATCACACGTGGTGAGTTGCTTGGGGCAGATAGAATTAACTTTGAAGGTGTATGAGGATTTTCCCAAAGCTGATTGTGGTGACATCACATTTATTATATTACCATAAGCCCCGCCAGCTGACCTAGGCATTCATGTCTCTCCCCAGATCAAATTGTTGCTGGATAGCTAGTTGCATATTCTTTACAGGACATAGCAATCAACTCCAGTATTTTTTGCTGTTTGTGATTCCTGGGCAAGTTTACGTTCAGTAGTTTACCATTGCTTTCTGAACAACCATAACTCATACCATTGTATGAAAACCATTCCAAGGTGGTCTGCTCCTATATCACCCGCAGTCGTGTTTCAAATGCATTATTACGAATTGTGTCCGTGATCCCTTCACCACGATACTGGCTGGATAGACAGAAGATTTAAGATATCTGGATTGTAAAGTTGTAAAGTGATATTGGTGCCATGTCAATATAACTGTTATCTCGCTAATTGTTTTACCACTGTAATACACTGAAGCAGACTGCAGCCATGCCCCCAAGTGTTAGCAGGACCCTTAAAGGAAGCTAAGAACGGCAGCCACACTGTAATCTTCCATGCATGCCGTAAGAGGTGACTCAGGAGGGTTGGCATGGGATTGGCTTCTCATTCCACAGAAAACATTTAGCTCCTCAATCCAACCAAGCATGGACAAGTCTACAGAGGAGGGCTTCAGTTTGACAAACTGAAACAAAGAAGAAGGTACATATTTCTTATCACAAACAAAAACAGAGTGGGAAGACACCGACCTGCTGTGCTACCACAGACAAGACTTCCAAGTCGATTCTGTTGAACTCATCAAAGCAAGCCCAGGCTCCTGATGAAGCTAAACCTTTGAAAAACTAAAAATAACAAGTTGACAACCTAAAGTAACTGATCAACAAAACTAATATAATAGGCTGACAACAAAGTAAACGGTCTTTGTTAGTATCACTAAAGCAGTTGTTTCACATCACTAAAATCGGATGAATATTGTTAAGTATTTTCAGATATTGTCAATATGCTATCAATTGAATCCTGAGGAATTCGACAAACATATCATGGTGGTAACATGGCCAGTCCAGAGGCAGGTTGTTGGCATTTCACTAGCAACAACAGCTCTTCTTGGCTGTTTCTTATGTAGTTAATTATTCGAGCCAAAATGGGCCTTATCAGCCATCCTAAAACTCATGGCTCCAAACTTTCAATCGCACAAAATGAAATGAATGGTCATCATCATTCTTGATGGACAAACATAACATAATTATTCATAAGACTAATCACTGATAAAACAGACTAATCATTGATAAAACAGACTAATCATTCATAAAACAGACAAATCATTTATAAAACAGTGACTGCCCATGCCAATTCTTTCTCCCAAGTCTCTCACTCTAGACAATAATGTGGATTCAACGGCGTCAAAGTCCTATGCTTTCAACATATCTCTAAGGGTATTAATAACATCAGCATGATCCTTGAGCTGGCTATCTGCAGGGACTGCAGATCCAGCAAGTTTTTCAGCTTTCATTTCCCTCAACTCCTGCATGTCCTGGGACGAAGATGAAGATGACTATGGACAACATACCTCAACAGCGATTAGGTTCACTGTCTACGTACAGAACCCACCTTGACCTTTTGGATCATGCTCCTTGAAGACTAGCTATGAACAAGTAACAGTTGGAGACATAACAACGACAGATGACTGAATATGTTTAAGGATACGTGAGTTTGGATTTTAAGTGGTTTCAGCAAAATCATTAGTGTAGTACGGTAGGGTGACAATGAGCTAGTCCTACAAGAAACAAATGAAAACCATAAACTGATCTGAGAAATAAGAGGAAGACAATCAACATTTTTGGACACGTTATGAGAGTTAAGAAATAAATTGGAGAACTTGGTGACAACTGGCAAGATTGAGGGGAAAAGAATAAGGGGAAGACAGAGAAGTAAATATCTGGATGGCTTGACCAAGTGATATGGTCGAGACTAGAAAACAGAGCTGATCCACGACTGGTGATCATGTGAGATGGCTTGGCCAAGTGGTATGGTCGAGACTAGAACACAGAGCTGATCCACGACTCTGGTGATCGTGTGAGATGGCTTGGCCAAGTGGTATGGTCAAGACAAGAACACAGAGCTGATCCACGACTCTGGTGATCGTGTGAGATGGCTTGGCCAAGTGGTATGGTCGAGACAAGAACGCACAGCTGATCCACGACTCTGGTGATCATGTGAGATGGCTTGGCCAAGTGGTATGGTCGAGAGAAGAACACAGAGCTGATCCACGACTCTGGTGATCGTGTGAGATGGCTTGGCCAAGTGGTATGGTCGAGACAAGAACACACAGCTGATCCACGACTCTGGTGATCGTGTGAGATGGCTTGGCCAAGTGGTATGGTCAAGACAAGAACACACAGTTGATCCACGACTCTGGTGATCGTGTGAGATGGCTTGGCCAAGTGGTATGGTCGAGACAAGAACACACAGCTGATCCACGACTCTGGTGATCATGTGAGATGACTTGGCCAAGTGGTATGGTCAAGACAAGAACACAGCTGATCCACGACTCTGGTGATCGTGTGAGATGGCTTGGCCAAGTGGTATGGTTGAGACTAGAACACACAGCTGATCCACGACTCTGGTGATCGTGTGAGATTGTGAAATGTGACCACCCATGCTTAGTGGCATGTGTCGCGTAACGTATTCTACTAGGATGGAATTGGATCAAAGTAGATACTAAATAGACTTCTACAAATAGAGAATCTAACCACTGCTGAAGAAGCGATCAAATGGCTCGCAGTTCTAGAAGAATGATTAACAAAGTCCCAGAATGGATCACTACTTCTAAACAGTGCCAGGCGGAAAGTTATGACGACTAACTGTACTAACACACGAAGACAGTATGTCAAGTTATTCCTGCTAACGTGCCTGGATGAATAATGAGCCCCCACTGCCTAATGTATTCTCACACAACAGGAGATAAGACAGAATGATACGTATAGATGTAGTCCTTTCACTCGTCACACAATCTGATGATGCTAATTCTATAATGACAGACGCAGTTGTTAAAAGTACAAATATAACATAACGTTTAATCCTAAAGAACACTACGTGAGCCCCACTGGGAACTCACTGACACATAAGAGATACGCAGATCCCTGAAATCTTGACCAGATAATGTTCAGCTAGAGGATATAATCATAGACTCTTAGCCAATGGCTGACAAATTAGGATTGCTGTGCAGTGGCAAACGGGTGGGTAGCCACTCATCTGATAATCCTTAGTCTCCTGGATGGTAAGCTGGCAGTGCTGACTGGATCGTGGTATGGACTCCACTCTCTGCTGCATCAAGTGAGTGGTTCGTAGCTCAATCACCGGTCGTGACTACGGCTACAGATGATCAGGGTGCAGGCTCCTGCAACTAGATTTTGACTGGCCTATCGGGAGTGGAGACTATCATTGGCTTTTCTATGTTTTAGATTGTTGTTCGGCTTAACAAGAGCCAGCAATAAAATATGTTTAAACACAGACAGGTGTTCAATTTTAGCCAATTGACTTGATAGCTCCTCCCTCCAGGTTGCTGGCAAAAAAATGGCCGAGGTTAGGGTGCTACCGGAAGTTAACTTCTCATCCAGGAGAGTTCCCTTCCTGTGGCCAAATTATTATTCACAGCCAAATCTGAATATAAAATTCAGCCTGACTTGATTTCTTGGCTTGTAAACGAACTCAACCCTACATCTACTTCTAACTATAAGAAGAAATAGTATTTAACTCTCTCTCTATAGTTTTATGTATATAAATACACTAACCAAAGACGATTTTATCTAATATTTGAAAATATAGACAAAAATAAAAAGAATACAGACTACATAGAGGGGTTTACTGAGGGCTATCTCCATCTAGTAACAAAACGATCTGAGAGGTGGGCCAACCTGTCAGAAATGCCCATCGTTCAAAAAAAGTTGGAGAAGCAACTTTTTCTCCAGCCCGAACTCTCATATAGTTTTGTCAGCCCTTACTCTGACGGTTATGGGTCATTTGGACAGGTCCCCCTCTTCATCAATAGCACAATGTCTACTCAAAAAATCAGCCCCTACATTCTGACTGCCCGGAATGTATTCCACTCTGAATGCATAAGGCTGTAATAGTAAGGACCACCTCATCAACCGGGTGTTCAGTTGTTTAGATGATGCAAGAAACATAAGGGGTTGGTGGTCACTTTGTACCGTAAATTCTGTCCCATACAGGTATGGTTGAAATTTCTGAATAGCCCAGACCAAAGCTAGGCATTCCTTCTCAATGGTAGAGTAGTTTTTCTCAGCCCCGTTGAGTTTCCGGCTTGCGTATGCTACAGGGAATAACATTTCTGCTTGTTCCCGGCCGGGTTGTAATAACGTTGCACCAATTCCCACATTGCTCGCGTCCGTCCTCAGCGTGAATGGGCGAGACAAATCTGGTAACTGTAATACTGGTCTATCAGTGAGCTTGTCCTTTAATGCGGTGTATGCTTCTTCACATTCAGGAGTCCACTTTACTTGTTCTGGTGCCGCTTTTTTTTTGTTGCATCAGTCAATGGTGCTACAAGCACATTAAAGTTCTTAATGAATTTTTGATAGAACCCCCCCCCCCCCCCCCCCCCAAGGATACAAAGGATCGCACGTCTTTCTTTGTCCTGGGTCTGGTAGCTTTCAACAGCTTCTCAATATTCTTCTGTTCTGGGAACATGTGTCCTTGCGTTACTGTATGCCCCAGGAACTCCAGCTGGCTAAAAGCTAACTGGCATTTAGCAGGTCTAGCGGTCAGCCCCGTCTCCGCCAATCTTCCCAACAGCCTGTCTAGGGACTGTAGGTGACCCTCAAACGTCTCTGAAGCAATTAAAATATCATCCATGAAGTTGCTAATATTAGGGACTTTCAGTGGATCTAATAATAACCGCATCATGCGTGTGAACACCCCAGGGGCGTTACTTAACCCAAAAGGAAGCACATTGAACTCATAATGGCCATCTGCTGTGCTGAAGGCTAAATATGGTCGGATGTCCTTCTTGACCGGGATCTGGTAATATCCTTTACTAAGATCTACCTTGGAAAAGTATTTGGCTTTACTAAGTTTGGCAAATAACAGTCCCTGATCCGGTAAGGGTTCAGCTTGAAATTCCGTCACTCCATTTAGTTGGCGGTAATCAATACATAGCCTATGCTCACCACTTGGCTTCCGTAGGAGCACTACACTGGCGCTGTAGGGAGATTCCGAGTGAGAAATGATCCCTTCCTTGAGAAGATACTTAATCTCTTCTTGTAACGCGTCCTGTTTAGTATATGGGACCGGATAGTGTTTTTGTCGGACTGGGTCCAAGGTATTTAATTTCATGTCAAATTCGACCAGTTTTGTCCTACCCGGCTTATCTGTTAGCACTGAGGCATGAGACTTTAGAACTCGTTTCATCTTCTCTAACTCGGACGTCTCCAAGTCAGGGTTGATGAGGACATCGTTCACCGTCTCTTGAGGCTTCAGAGGATACTCCACCCCTGAGTTTTCTCCCTCTTCAACCTCAGTTGCCACCGACAGAGCCATCAGATGCACCGGTGGATCATTTAATCTTTCCACAAATTTTTTGAGTAAATTGATGTGAAAAATCTTATGTTTACCCCTAATGGAAATTTTGTAATTGGTGCGGGACAATTTCTCTAAAATGGGGAAAGGACCCTGCCAGCCAATTTCAAGTTTGTTATTTCCTTGGGGTAACAATAATAAAACCTTGTCGCCTACCTCAAGCGCCCTATCTTTAGTTTTCTTATTGTAATAGGATGCATGTTTCTTTCTGGCACGCCGGAGGTTGGAGTTCGCCAATTTCCATCCGGTTTCCAGTTTCTGTTTTAGCTCTCCTACATATTGCGAAGCAGTGAGGACTGTTTCATCCACTCCCTCCTCTGTCCATGTCCTCATTACTGCCTCTAACGGTCCCTTTATAGGCCTTCCGAACAACAACGTAGCAGGTGGAAGACCGGTGGAAGCATGGGGGACTTCCCGGTAAGCAAACAATGCTGCCGGAATGTATTCGTCCCATCGTTCAGGCTTTTCCTGGGCTAACTTGCGTAGGATAGACATGAGAGTCCCGTTAAACCGTTCCACTGTCCCATTGGACTGGGGGTGGTACGGGCTGGTATGAATATGGCGCATCCGGAACAAGTTGAAAACCTCTTCCATAGGTTTTCCCCGGAACTGTGACCCATTGTCAGTTAAGATTTGGTTGGGAAAACCTAATCTAGTAAAGATGTGTACCAGGGCATCAGCTACCTTCTTGGAGTCTATACCAGGTAACGGTATTGCTTCAGACCACATAGTACAAGTGTCCACAAGAGTTAGAATATAAGCATTCCTCCTCTTAGAACGAGGCAGAGGACCTACAATGTCTACGGCTACCCGCTCAAACGGTGTACTCAGAATGGGCATCTCCCCTAAGGTAACGGGGACAGTCCAATGTTTTGGTGACACGCGTTGACACTCCGGACATGACTTGACATATCTTTGTATATCAGCCGTCATTCCCGGCCAGAAATAGTGGCACGAAATACGTTGGGTAGTGGCCCCTACCCCCATATGTCCACTGAACGATATGGTATGACCCATATGTAATATTCTGTCACGATATGTTTTAGGCACGACAAGTTGCCCATGTTCGGTACCTGTAGTTCCTGCCCTACGGTACAATAACTTGTCTTTTACATAGAAATTTCCCACCACAGGGGGATTCCTAGCTTTTGGCAGTTTGCCAAAACAATATGTTAAAGATGGACATTCATTTTGTGCAGCCCTAATCTCCCGAGGTAGAGGGTTGATTGGGAGTACAGGTTCATGTGAATGTACAACCTGACTCCGGGTCTCCACAGCTGCCATTATCATGGGTGATGATGGTTCACCTAAATATACATACTTACATCCTAGCATGAAAGGGTATACAGGATCATCAATCACGGCCGCTGAAATGAGTCCAGTGACATACTTTGATGTCACATTTACTTTGGCTATCTTAGCAGTTATTGTTTGGGAGCTCCTGGTAGCGCCCCTAACTGCCACAGTTTGTTCAGTTACCTGAGAGGGTTTCACTAACTGACTAGCTATGATGGCGTCATATTGTAGGCCGGTGTCATAGAGACACTCCACGGGACTACCATCAACCAGGATAGTTTCAACTGTGGGTGGCCTAGTTACCTTACTTGAACCTACGTTCTGTTGGGTACTCGCCCCCATAATCATACACGCAGCATACTGGGTTGGGGTTTTATTCTTGCACACGCTCGTGTGGTGATCATTACTTTTGCAGTTCTTGCAGTAAGGTTTACCCCATCCACTATTGGTTGCTGGTGCTTTTTGTTGTGAACCAGGATTTTGGTGCGGACCCCCAGTGTGCCGTCTGGTGTCCTTACCGTAAGAGCTGTTCTGCTGAAAACCCTTATTCTGTGTTGCAGGAGTATTTTGAGCAGTAGAAGAATTACTAGATTTCGTGGCAGCTACTTCGCAATGGGCAGTTAAATATCATTCGGCTAGGGAGATAACCTCCTCTAGCCGAGCACCACCATTCTCTGCAATAAAGGTTTGTAACTGTTTTGGAAGAACATCTTTAAATTGCTCAACAAGTATTAGTTCCGCCAGCCCGTCATAAGTAGCATCCAAATCACTCAGTTCTACCCACTTGTTAAAATAAGTGTGTAATCGTGAGGCGAACTGAGGAAATGACTCTCCTTGTGACCGTTTGGCTGTACGGAACTTCAACCTGTAGGCACTAGAAGTTAACTGGTATCGTTTCAAGAGAGCATTTTTGAGTGTGACAAAGTCCTTCTCAAGACCTGGAGGGAGTTTTGCAAACACGTCATACGCTGGACCACGAAGTGCTTGGGAGAGTTTAATATTAAATTTATCCTTAGGCAGATTGTAGGCTTCACACATTAACACAAATTTGTCAAGATATTCATCCATCTGATCCTCCTTCGGGTCGAAGTGGGCCAGTGGAAAACTCATTGATCCTGGAGTAATATGTGGTGTCATAGTCTTGCTCGTATCTAGATAACTAAACTTGGGTTCATACAGGCAACAATAAATCTGTTCGTTATGAGATCGAATATTTATTGTATCTACATATACAGTATGTGTTGGCGCAATGGGTAAACAGACCCGCGCTCCATTACATCTCCCAAATAGCAAACATCAAACACATAAGTATCATTTAACAGTCTAGCAAACTATCTAGCCTATGTCTATATATCTATTGATATCTATAGAGTCCCTCAAAGGCAGGCCCTGTTGCCTCTCTCAAGTCCATTCGTCCTCTGCCGGTCTCCGCGTGTCCTAACCCGACACGGGCGGTAACTCTGTCCGAGTTCCTCGTGGACCCCGCATTAGGCGGGCCACATCAGTGTCCACGGAATCATGGACTTGGTGACCCTCTCTATCTAGAAGGTTCTAGATTACTTGGGTCCTGCTCAACTCAATGGTTTCCCTTGGGCTGGAGTTGCAGCCCTTTACTAGATATATACGTGAGGCGGTGACAGGATCCCCCCTCCCCCGTGACCTGATTTGTTGTTGGGAATTAGATCCGTTCTAATTCTGTCACCGACTCACCTACAGTTGGTGTTGTAGTTTGGTGGATAGTAACCTGGCAACCTACCTATTAGCACTAAAAACTCATGTATTCTACCATACAACACTTGTCTGATTTGGTGCAGAGATCCCTGTCTCTCGTGTGCTTAAATATGCTTATCAGACCGAAGTTACGTGGCATTTTAGTAGTTGTATTTACAACTTGCCCTTCTCATAGTACCCAAAATGGTACCCAGACAAATAACCCCTATATAATAGAGGGTTAACAAGACCGAAGTCTTGGCTAAATAAGTACACCTTCAAATCTTGATCTGTGTGTGTATTTCTATACACTTTTACTCCCGTATGTTATATAATGCTAAATATGTAGTTACCTTGTTCTTTTTATCCCCCTCATATTACAAGTGTCCCTGTTGGCTTGTTAGTGTGTTCAACTAATAAGATGATGTTTCTAATAAAGTGACTGTATTTTAACTTGATAGTGTTGAGTTTTAAGGTTTGTGTACTGTGTGTGCTGAATGTGTGGCGTATTTCCAAGCGTCACGAGTTGGGATAACCTCAATCATGAACTACTGCACTGTGTGCAATACATGAACAGGCATTCCAAGTAGTGGTGCTTAGATGTATCCTAACTGCTAAGCTAAGTATATTAACTCACTATTAAACTAAGTACTACACATGTATTCACAAATTAGACAAGTCATACAATTTACATGAAAGACGCAGACAAATTAAAATAAATACGGTTTGCGTACAATTTGTCCGCCAAGTGTATCGTTCTCTCATTTAATCCATTCACACAGTCATTCACTCACTTTTGATTAAAAATAGTATTTGGTTAAAATATATAATTAAAGTTGAGGTAAGTGTTATTGCCCTTAGAAAAAATGGGCTAGGCGATATTTGCCCTTTAAGAAAATACGTACTTCTTGTACGATGAATGACAAATGGGTTACAATTTAAATAGAGACAATTGTATAGGACGGTTCTTTAGCTTAGGAATGGTACCGCCTGTAATATTAATGTCGAATATGTACAAATTACAGGTGAATACAATTTATATACAACAATAATGGAAATATAATACATATTTAATCCTAAACTAATTAATTAATTAAATCCAACGATGATGTGCGCGTCGTCCTCCTGTCGCTAGCGTGGTATGCCATGAATGGTAAAGCTAGTATGGATCTCTATTGAGTGTTGTCGTCGATGTCGTTCTGTTTCGGCTGTTAGTAAGGTTACGTAGTAACAGCAAGTATGGCATGTTCTTAATGTCCTATATAACGAGTTCGTACAGAATTCGGGGTTAGTTCGTTGGTTGATCTTATTGGTTGAGACAAACACAGTTACTGTTTCTTGCTGGAATCGTTCTAGCGCTTAGGCACTTGATGGTATAGTTCTTAAAGTAACGTATCATGTTCTTGGGTGTCGTAATTCAACTAATCACTGAGAGTACTCTAGCAGGTGTAGAGTTCCACTGTAATATGCAACTGACTAAAAGTATCACAGTTTATAGTATGGGTAATGGTCGATGTGATCAGAGTCATTCTACTGGCGCATTCACTTGCCGTGACAAAAGGTCAGCCACAATGTTGTCGGTGCCTCTGATGTGGCGGATTTCGAAGTCGAAATCTTGAAGTAGAAGACACCATCTTTGTAGCCGATGGTTTTTAGGCGACCCCTGGTTAAGGACTAATAATGGCGAACTGTCAGTGAGGACCACAAACTGACTCCCTAAGAGGAACTTCGATAATCTTAATATACAAAACACTAGGCTCAAACACTCTAATTCAACTGTGGCATACCGAGTCTCAGCCTTCTTTAGTTTGCGGCTTACATAGAGAATTGGGTGTTTTATGCCATCCATTTCCTGCATCAGGCATCTTCCTATTGCGATAGCGCTCGCATCTGTGGTCAAAATAAAGGGTAAATTAATGTTGGGTAATCGTAAGACTGGTGGGTTAGAAAAAATATGTTTCAATTTACACATTGCATCATCTAAGCTGGTACTTTTACAAATTTTTAATGGATGATTTTTAGTTAACATATCAGAGAAAACTGAGGTTAGTTCTGCCCAATGTGGAATAAATTTTGAATAATAGTTAATCAGGCCTAGTAAACTTCTAACTTGCTTCTTTGTGGTAGGTACTTCTAGCTTAAGGATCTTGGAAACAATTTTATCATCAGTCAACAATTTTCCTTCAGAAATTCTATGTCCAAGGAAGTCTATCTGTGTATAACCTATTTCAACCTTGGAAGGTTTGATAGTAAGTCCAAACAGAGAGATTTGGTGGAAGATTTGTTTAAGGGTGAGTACGTGAGAAGTCATATCAGAAGAATGGATGCATATATCATCAATATAAGCAACTACGTCATTAATTCCGTGTAATAACAATCTTGTTAGTCTTACAAATGTGGCCGGTGCGTTCTTGAGCCCAAACGGAAGATATAGCCATTCGTACAAGCCAAGAGGTGTTGCGAATGCTGTTATATGTCTACAAGAAGGGTGTAATGGAACTTGCCAATATCCTTTAGCTAAATCGGTCTTAGAAAACAAGGATGATTGAGCCATATTTAA
Organism: Cepaea hortensis; assembly: GCA_963921405.1. Classification (NCBI taxonomy): domain Eukaryota; kingdom Metazoa; phylum Mollusca; class Gastropoda; order Stylommatophora; family Helicidae; genus Cepaea; species Cepaea hortensis. The sequence continues at coordinate 5,791,676 of OY992882.1, forward strand.
GATAAGATCCTCACAGCTGTTCATTGGCTCTGCATCTGTTGGTGTTCTTGTATTTAATACTCGATAGTCAATGCACAAACGAATTGTCTGGTCCTTTTTCTTCACCAGAACAATCGGTGACGAATATTGAGACATCGATTTTTGAATAATGCCATTTTTCTCTAAGTCTAAAATTTCTTTATCTAAATTAGATCTGTAATGGAGAGGAATAGAATATGGTCTACATTTGACCGGTCTCAGATCTGTCAGCACAATTGAATGTGTTATTTTATCAGTGCGTCCAGGTTTGTTAGAAAAGATAGATTTATATTCGTCAAGGATAGTCAAAATGTCTTGTCGCTGTTGTTGTGTCAAAGTGTCAGAGATATGTATGTCATTTATACTTCCGTCGTCAGTCATGATTGGTACAGGGATTTCAGTGTTGTCTACGTCTGTCTGATTTACCACAGATGCCACTGTTTGGAAATTGTCTTCAATGTTATTGTCGTCGTCGTCGAGATCAATCGTTGTCAATATGTCGTCAAATTTGTCGTCGATGTCGATATCACAGATTGTCGGTAATGTCCATATGTCTTCGTCGTTTTCGTCGTCGTAAGAGTGTGTCGTTAACGATGCGTCGTTTGTCGAGGTGTCAGTTCGTTGAGAAATTGTCGTTTCGTCTCCGTCACCAGTTCGTTGAGTCAGTTCATTTGTCTCATTGTCCTGTCTAACATAATATGGTTTCAACATATTTCCATGAGATAATTGTAAGTTTCTATTTAAAGAGAATACAGTAGGGTTATTCCCCTTGTTGACCAGTTTCTGACATATAACACAAGTTGTACAAAAGGTTTTAATATCCTGGTCAAACTTTGGCCAATAAAACTGGGTCAAGATAATAGCCTTGGTCATTTCGTATGTCATATGACCTCCAAAAGGGGAGTAATGGGCTATTGTTAGCACTTTGTTTCGATGTGCTTGTGGTAGTACTATTTGCTGTGTCGTGGCCTGGTTTGTTGTGTAAAATCTAGTTAAGATGTTGTTCTGTAGCCTAAATGTCCACGATGCGTTCTTTGTTAATTTTGGCTTAAGGCCTACTAACTTAAAGTATGGTGCTAGTGTAGGGTCATTTTTCTGTTCATTTCCAAAATTGATGTTAGTTGAGTTTGGCGCTACTATTTCTAATGATTCCTGTAGTTGGTCGGTGTTGGTTTTGTGGGTTGTCTGTCGTGTTATTGCGTTGGTGTGTTGTGTGTTTTGTTGCACATTTACAGGTTCGGTATTTGGTAGTTTGGTCGCATCCTCAATTCGAGGTTTTAATTCGGTCGTATCATTTCTTGATTCGACCGCCCCTGCATTGTACACCTCGGTAAATTCTTCCTGAATTACCTCAGTGGTTGTCTCCCTTGGTCTTTTGGCAGATTGAGACAAGCAAGAATGGTGTTTCTCTTTTGTGTTGCTATTTCTGTGTTGGATACCGTGTTTTTGCTCCCACCTTTTTATTTCTCTTTTAGAGCAAGGATGTATGTTGGGTAAATTACCAAGTATAATATCCGCGACGGGATTTTCAAGGATAGCACACAATACTTGCCCCGATATGAATGGTGTTTGAATTTCGACCAAAGCAAGGGGATATTTCTCTGTTGTCCCTGAAAATGTGCGACACGTCACATGTTTGTCTGTGTAGTCTTTAGCGTCTATTAATGTCCTCCTCACCCCACAGAGAGTTGCGCCGGAATCACGAATTAACGTGCCCTTCTTGTTGTTAACAAACCCTGTATAAAAAACTAACTTGCCTGTAGATGATAAGGCAGCGTTAGCTATTTCATTTGCAATTGGGATAATGTGACCACAATGTAGTGTTGTGTCCAGTTGGAACTTTGTACAGGTGTTGCATGTACTGTCTGTTATGGTGTTTATGACGTGTACAGCATTCCCAAGCTCGCTCTCATTGTCGTGTTGATTTTCACATTCATTTAGTGACTCAAGCTCTTCGTCAGTCGACGTTTCTACTAATGCCGCATTGGCCTGTTTCAATAACTTTCGGCCTTGACAATCTTTATTATAGTGACCCCAGCTATTGCAGAAATAACATTTAACTACTCTGTGGTAAGCCATGCGCTTAGCTGTTTGCTTCTCTACCATCTTTTTGAGGTGTTCAGGGTAGGAGGGTGATTTGTCACACATACCGTAAATGTCGTGATGAGCATTGCAATATTGGCACCTTACTACTTTACCGACATTGGATCGCGGTTTAAATCTACTCTGTGATTGTTTGGAGTATTTGGTGTTCACTACTGCAGCTGCTGTATCATTGTGACTTATATTATGTTGAAAAATATCCCTATTTGCTGTAAAAAATGCATTCCCTTTCGCCTCGATTTCCTGAATGCTCTTACAATCCATTTGTTTTAAGAACTTGGCAAAAGGTGTGGGGATGGTGCTAACTATTTTATCTATTATAATTAGTTCCTTAAGTTTATCATGGCTATTGTTGGTTTTAGCCGAGTTAATCCATTTTGTGCATATGTCTTGGACTGTACTGACATAATCTATGAAGGTTTGGTTTGGTTGTGGAGATAATTTGGCAAATTGTTGTTGGTAGCCTGCAGTGTCTAAAGAAAAATGTTGGAGAATGCGTTGTTTTAGGTACTCATAGTCTTTTCGCATTTCCTGTGGTATTGTTTCTATTACTTTAAGTGGTTCGAGAGCCAAATTCCTCATTAGAATAAATGCCCAATCTGCTTTACTGATTTTATGATGAGACATGAGGCATTCAAAATTTTCTAAGTAAGCGGAGATGGAATCTCCAGAACAGAAAGCCTTAACGAGACCTTTATATTTATTATATTTTTGTTCCTCTTCTTTGCTTCTTAACTTATTTATTGATATTTCTGTGTTGGACTCCATTTCCATCTGTTTTAGTTTAATCTGTGTCTCGGAATTTAACTGGGCCTGTTTGGCGGCGGCCTCAAGCTCCATCTGTTTCTCTTGAGCCTGCAATTGTATTTTCTTCTCTTCAATTTGCCATTGCATTTTCTTTTCCTCGGCCTCTATTTGTAGTTTCTTTTCATCTGCTTGCATTTGCATTTGTAATTTCTTTTCATCGGCTTCGATTTGCAATTTCTTTTCATCTGCTTGCATTTGCATTTGTAATTTCTTTTCATCGGCTTCGATTTGCAGTTTCCTTTCTTCGGCTTCCATTTGAAGTTTCCTTTCCTCTCGTTCTATCGCTCTTTCTTCACGGGCAATGTTTTCTGCGTGTGTTTTCTGTGCCCATTCTGACAATTTCTCTTCTTTATAACCTAACTTTATTCCTTGTTCAATGCATTTATCTAAGGAAGACATTTTGTGTTTTAATTGTTTGTTAAGTTTATAGAGTTAAATCCCTTAGAAAAATATGTTGTGTGGTCGAAAATTTGGTTAACTCCCCTACTTATTAATGTGTAAATCAAAATGCAAGGTTATGTTGGTGAAAATTTCATGAATATGCAACGAAATCCATATGATACAAAATAATACATTGATGAAACATGAGAAGTACAGCTTAGAAGTACAATGAGTATGAGGTGAAACTTAGCTCTGAATTTTGAAGCTCCTCGCTGTTATCTTGCACTCTCGTTATTGTTGGAAAGGTTTCATCGGTTGGACGCGGCACTTGTTGCGGAACAATCTGCTCGTGGAGCGAGAAAACATTAGTGACTGTCACACAAAAAAAAAAATGTCAAAATAGTAACATGTCAAAAAAAAAATGTTTACAGAATCAAAATAAAGAGGCGCTGTGGAGGCAATGTTGAGACATTGCCGAGGGACTCAGATTACTTCTATTTTATCGCTAGATAGCTACTAGTTCTATGTAGACTTACAACGTTAACAATTTCTTTGATTTAACAAATCAATGTGTTATCAAAAATCAATGTTTTATCAACAATCAATGTAATATGATTAAATAATTACTTTTACATGGCATTTAACAGGTTTTTAAGAAAACATTCTATGCCAAAACCGGAAAACTAGCCCCCAAAAAGCCTGTCATAGTCTTGCTCGTATCTAGATAACTAAACTTGGGTTCATACAGGCAACAATAAATCTGTTCGTTATGAGATCGAATATTTATTGTATCTACATATACAGTATGTGTTGGCGCAATGGGTAAACAGACCCGCGCTCCATTACATCTCCCAAATAGCAAACATCAAACACATAAGTATCATTTAACAGTCTAGCAAACTATCTAGCCTATGTCTATATATCTATTGATATCTATAGAGTCCCTCAAAGGCAGGCCCTGTTGCCTCTCTCAAGTCCATTCGTCCTCTGCCGGTCTCCGCGTGTCCTAACCCGACACGGGCGGTAACTCTGTCCGAGTTCCTCGTGGACCCCGCATTAGGCGGGCCACATCAGTGTCCACGGAATCATGGACTTGGTGACCCTCTCTATCTAGAAGGTTCTAGATTACTTGGGTCCTGCTCAACTCAATGGTTTCCCTTGGGCTGGAGTTGCAGCCCTTTACTAGATATATACGTGAGGCGGTGACAGTGGTCCTGAGGAAATGTCTTGGCTGTCAGTTGGAGAGCTGGCACTGCTAAATCTGGAGGCATCAGGATTTTGTAGTTCTAATCTCCTCAGTTCTAACTTGTGCTGTCTTAACTGCTCAGCTAATTTCAACTCCTTGTCCAGTTCTGCTTGCTTCAACTGGTTGTCCAATTCAGCCTGTTTCAACTGGTTGTCCAATTCAGCCTGTTTCAACTGGTTGTCCAATTCAGCTTGTCGCATCTTCTGTCTGGATTCAATTTCCGCCATCTGGATTTTTAATTTAATTCTTTCCTCTCGTTCGTCCTTCTCTTTGATGATGTCCCTTTGTTCTCGGCGTCATGTTCTTCCTTCTTCTATTACATATTTTTCCAACTCTGCACCCTCATAACCTAACAATGTTCCTTGTTCTCGCAGTTCCTCCTTAGTAGGTGGCTTTTCAGAAGACATGTTAGTTATGTAATAATATGATATCTGTTGATACACCTGGATAACTCACTCACTTAATAAAGAATGTGTTTGTCGCAAAGATTCACAAATATCTTCAATGACAAGCATAAAAAATGTTACACAATGACACAACACTTACCCGTTTGCCAGCAATTCACCTTTGCCCTAACTTATGTTATCTTATATCTATTCTTATGTTAATCCTATGTTATAAGTATATATATATATTAACTAGTATGATTAGTAGCTATCTCTTTTGATTGACTGAAAGTTAGAAATATCTATGAAGTTGGATACTCGACTGAACCCAACAATCTATAGGATTGTCATGCCCGGACCGAGCCACCAGTGTCGCGTAAAGTATTCTACTAGGATGGAATTGGATCAAAGTAGATACTAAATAGACTTCTACAAATAGAGAATCTAACCACTGCTGAAGAAGCGATCAAATGGCTCGCAGTTCTAGAAGAATGATTAACAAAGTCCCAGAATGGATCACTACTTCTAAACAGTGCCAGGCGGAAAGTTATGACGACTAACTGTACTAACACACGAAGACAGTATGTCAAGTTATTCCTGCTAACGTGCCTGGATGAATAATGAGCCCCCACTGCCTAATGTATTCTCACACAACAGGAGATAAGACAGAATGATACGTATAGATGTAGTCCTTTCACTCGTCACACAATCTGATGATGCTAATTCTATAATGACAGACGCAGTTGTTAAAAGTACAAATATAACATAACGTTTAATCCTAAAGAACACTACGTGAGCCCCACTGGGAACTCACTGACACATAAGAGATACGCAGATCCCTGAAATCTTGACCAGATAATGTTCAGCTAGAGGATATAATCATAGACTCTTAGCCAATGGCGGACAAATTAGGATTGCTGTGCAGTGGCAAACGGGTGGGTAGCCACTCATCTGATAATCCTTAGTCTCCTGGATGGTAAGCTGGCAGTGCTGACTGGATCGTGGTATGGACTCCACTCTCTGCTGCATCAAGTGAGTGGTTCGTAGCTCAATCACCGGTCGTGACTACGGCTACAGATGATCAGGGTGCAGGCTCCTGCAACTAGATTTTGACTGGCCTATCGGGAGTGGAGACTATCATTGGCTTTTCTATGTTTTAGATTGTTGTTCGGCTTAACAAGAGCCAGCAATAAAATATGTTTAAACACAGACAGGTGTTCAATTTTAGCCAATTGACTTGATAGCTCCTCCCTCCAGGTTGCTGGCAAAAAAATGGCCGAGGTTAGGGTGCTACCGGAAGTTAACTTCTCATCCAGGAGAGTTCCCTTCCTGTGGCCAAATTATTATTCACAGCCAAATCTGAATATAAAATTCAGCCTGACTTGATTTCTTGGCTTGTAAACGAACTCTACCCTACATCTACTTCTAACTATAAGAAGAAATAGTATTTAACTCTCTCTCTATAGTTTTATGTATATAAATACACTAACCAAAGACGATTTTATCTAATATTTGAAAATATAGACAAAAATAAAAAGAATACAGAATACATAGAGGGGTTTACTGAGGGCTATCTCCATCTAGTAACAAAACGATCTGAGAGGTGGGCCAACCTGTCACAGCATGGCACATGATGATGATGATTCAGTAAAAAGGGACACAAGAGCTGACGAACCCATGTCTACAGCCAAGATATTACTGTAATGATTAGCATCTACACCTGCTTAGGGAAATGAACATCCACAAGTTTTATATGATTTCAATTCTTAAAAACCAAGAAAATAATACACTTGAAAATTAGATGATTTTAAAAGACAGACATTGTCAGAAGTCGGGGTGCCCCACCGGCTTGATGAACGTATTATTCACTGGCGAGCAACCCCAAATAGTCAGAAGCTGACTAGGGACAAAATCTACATGGCTGAACTATAGATTAGGCCCATGAATATCCAATGTACAGCTCTAAGTGGCTCGTTACAAAATTGAAATGAACTGTGCTGAATATTCGCCAAGGACTAGGAAAGAGAAGGTTAGCTAGGATAGATTTTTAAGTCTGATTTAAAGTTTAAAGACAACTATCCTAGTACAGGTTTTTCTCCCTGACTGCTCCTTTCCTTGGTGTGTAGGTGAACCCCCACCAATGTACACAACAACACGTATGCACAATTGGAAAAAATATAATGACAGAACTATGAGTTACAATACTACAACATTTATTTGCTAATCATAACAATAGACATAGGATGATTGTCAATATGAGGATGATGAAATCATATACATATTGATATTGATGACAAACATTACGTAACTTTACTTGTTACTCGATCTATCTGGATCTGTGGTCCAGATCCCCACTCTCCAGTAGACACACACAAAAGAACAGCTTGCCGGTATTCTGACGTCTGCCAGTCCTGGCTCTACCTAGTCATAACTCGTTCTTGAGATCTATAACATAGGTGCTCCTTGTGAGAGCTTGTATAGTAGTGTGACATTACAGGTTAGGCACGTGATCGTACAGCACACAAGTCTTCGCGTTGTTAGAAAGATAACTTTATTAGTCGACTCGTTCTATCTCTGCACACATGATGGAGACTCCCTTCTTGATGTTGACATCTCTTCTCGCTAGCACCCAAGTGACGTGTGTGCTTCCCTAGATACACTTCTTCATTCGTGCACCCACGTTCACTATGGTTTTCCCCCTAGTCAAGGAATGCGCAGCATTCCTTAACTCTTTACTCTTAACCTAATTCCCTCACTGTTACAATGCCTCCCCTTCTTCAAAGAGAATTTTTCCTTGAAAAAATCTCAACCCCAACTTTTAATTAGTTAACTTTACATCTCCATTCTACAATAACAACAATTCCATATATTTCCTAACTCAATTCTCCTATCTCCTCATAGCCAATTGCTAGCTAGAGACAATAATATCGAAACTCTCTACAAAACTCGTTATAAAGTTCTCTAGAAAACTTTCTACAAAACTCTCCATAAAATTCCCCACAATACAAAAGTCTCCATAAGCGAACCGCTTTTAACTTTAATATGTCCATCTAAATTATGATTGACAAAACTGAAGATATTCCCCTTATCCTTTATTTCCCCCTTATTCACATTCTCACACTCTCAGTATTCTAGGATAGACAGAAAAAAAATAGCTAGTTTAGATTTGGGTAGGTGCGCACCTGAAATTAATAAAAGTAAGGAAAAAGTAAGAAAGTAAGAAGTAATCACCTTTCTCTTCCCATACATTCTCAAAACTAAGTAAGAAAGTAAGAAGTAATCACCTTTCTCTTCCCATACATTCTCAAAACTTTATCAAAAAATAAAGTTTCAAAATTTATCTTCAGTTTCCGTCAATAATAATTGTTATTATCAAAAAAAAAATATGTTAATCCAAAACTGCTAGCCTTTGTATTATTCAGATCATCAATTTCCCGTTTACCATTCCTTCCACAACAAAAAACTTCCTAACTATTATTATACTGTTAAGTACAGTCTTCTTCTTCCAGTATGCAGTTATTTAAATGCCAAAACTCAACCTGGCATTTCCCCCCATATTCTCCCATTAAACGCTGTTCAACCCAGCTCCTATTTTAAACCTTGTATATACATTGCATACCCCACATGTAATAACAACATACCCCTCCATTACTACATATAGAGTCACTTCACTAACCACTACTTTAATTCATCTTCTAACTGAACTTCAAAGTAATAATCATTTTAAACACCCTTAAGGTAACTCAATCAATCCAAAACATCGTAAAAATAACTATCTAAGTTAACTTATTTTTCACATTTCATAAAACACAATTGAAGTCCCAACAATTGAGCAAACCATTTCAATCCCCTCATCATTATCCCCACACATTAATCAATGTACACATACATTATAAATTTCAAGACCATTTTCTGAGTACCCAATAATAATTTTCCGCTTTAGAAAAACTCCATCAAGTACCTTTGTAAACACAAAAATATCGTGTCCAACTTCTTCTTCTATCTGCCATCTGCAGAACCTTGTATCCCTCTATTCATCTATCACTTCTCCATTTCTTTAATAACCTCAAATTTTTTTCTATAATTGCAATATCTACATCAATGTCGCTATCCTCTCGAGGAGAGCTATCTTCTTTCATATCAGCTTCTTCATCAGTTTCTGACTTTTCATCCATCTCTTGTTCCCCATCTGTATATCCATTACTAGCAACCGCTAATCTCTTCCTTTCTAAATCCAATCTAATTTTCCTGTCTTGCCGTCTCAACAAATTTTCAAATAGTGGCATCTCTTCCTCACTCGAAGAATTCGCTCTAAGTTTCCTTTGCCTCTTAATTTCTTTTTCTTTCTGTCTATCCAACTTTCTTTTTACTGCCTGTCTTGTATTCATTAATGGAGGTTCAATATTTTCCCTGACTGACTCTTCACTAATATAATCGTCATACACGTTATTTTCCTCTGTCATGACTGTTTTTGGTACCGTTTCTTCTTGTTCAGCTGTAGTAGATGCTGTTGTTACTTGTTTTCCATTCTCTATAGGTATTGGATATACCGATTGTCTGACCATCTGTCCACCTGACAATATTTCTTCAGAACCATAATTATTATTATTATTCTCTGCATCCCTTTCCTCATTATCCCGCCTTAAGTGTTCTACGTGTGAACGTGCAACATGCCCTGAAATTTGATTCTTAATAGTATACGACACTGGACCTTTACAACTCTCATCGAATCTGAATTACTCCAAGCTCAGTTACACTTATTTGTTATTTCCATATAACCATGGTCTTAATGCCTTCATGAGATTTCTAGTGTGCAACTCTGCTTCAGTCTTTTGTTGTTTTTGTGTTCCACTTTCCAATAGATAAACATCTTTCTTTTTAAAAGTATCATTTGCTCCCATCCTTGGAATTCGTCTCCTGGCTTTTGCTACTTTTCTGCCATATATACTGTTATCTTGTTCCGAAGAGTCACTAACTAAAAATTTGCCTGCTTGTCTACCACTAACCATACCGCACGAGGAAACATCTCGCTTCGAGTCAGGATCGTTCCTATTCATTCCTTTTAAATTTCTGTCTGGTGTACATTCTATACCAAAATCTGTGAGGTCTGAAGATTCTGATTCATAAGATTCCTCGGTTCCACATCCACGATTATACATAAGCAAAGTTTTTTCATTTCTAACTCTAACACTCTTTCTAATTTTCTTTCTGCTGTCTTCTGTCTTGGGTTGTCTAACTTTTGTACCTGTGTCTCTCTTTAATGCAACGGTGTTTCTCTTCGTCACTTTCCAGTCAGTTGGCTTTGATTGAGTTTCTACCAACTCGGTTTGACTTCCCTTCGTTATCTTGTTGTTTGGTTGTATCTGGGTTTTCTTTCCTACTATATCAACTTGTGTCTGTGTGTTCCGTTCTACCACTTCAATCATCTGCGTCTGTGTCTCTCTTTCCTGTCTACCCCTACAAATTGAAAACACCTGTCGATCATCAGCTAAGGTTCTATTAGTCTGATGCTGATTTTCTCCTTTGTTTGACTTTGCGAGTGCATATCTCAATCTTCTGATTTCAAACCATTGATTTCGTAATGTTTTCTGCTCCTCACTATTAGATGGCCAGTTCCATCTTTTCTTATAAAGCGGTTGTTTTCTAAAGCAGGTTGAGCTTTGATGTGGCCTTGGCGTAATGGTATCATACTGGCCATTCGATTGGAAACCTCTACTACGTTGTCTTAATACTGCATCCAACCTTGCTATTGCCCCACTAACTCCAGTCAGTACCTGTGAAAAATCTTGGGGTTGCATCCTAAAATCTGTACTGGAAATTATCAAGCAATATACAAATAATTCAGACAATATTAATTTCAAACCCAGCAACAATACATAATCTGTTAATTACTCTAATATTATCTAATTATCTTAACTAAAGGCCTCCAGTCGAAGATCCTGATGAAGAAATATTCCTGTTTCAATCCTGAATTCTAACAAAAGAATTTAAATGACCTCCTGATTCGGAATTACCTACACCACATAAAAAAGGACTCTAACTAAGCTCGTTGAAATGAGCAGAACGAAGAAGAGCCTCTGGATTTCTTTTCTTAATAATTCAATCGGAGTCGAAATCAGATCTTTCCAATTCCTGACGTTGATTATGCTCGATATCAGGCTCGCAACAAGAATATTTGATTCCCTGCTCAATTACTGTAGATTCCCTTCGATTAAGGTCACCCTCACGCAAGCGACTTCAGCAAAAAAAAACTCACTTTCCAACAGCAATCTGTGATTTTCATATATATATAACAGCGCAAACGTAATCCAGTCAACAACAATTGGACTTAAAGTTGACGCTATTCAGTCTCTTCTTTTCATGTGTAATTCTCGGCATGGTCAGTTTAAATTTCTTTATCCAAACCCCGAGTTGAGACAAGTTTCATTTATGCCTTCCTTTAATTGAAGTTACTGTAGAGAGTATTGCAGATCTTGATTTCATAATTATTGAATTTGCACCATACCCTTGACTTCACCTTCAAACAGTCCCACGGGTTAACACTCATAATTTGTACTGATTCTTTGATGCAGAACAGCATTACTTGATCTCAATATAGCATTTTGCGTTGGTCAATTCTCCAGTTAATTTCATAATTATGCAATAACATCAGTCTTTCAAAAAAATAAGTATCAATCAAACCTTTTCTTTAGCGCTGACCTTGAAAATGGATCTCCTTCTTAATCAGGAATCTAGTGAAAACCCAGAACAGTTACCAACAGTCAGCTTTCATCTGTTGCGTTTCTTAATATTTACTTCTTCAGACACACCAGACATAACCATCTTGTATGGCGGTACTCTCTCTCACCGCGACCTCCCATGTTTCATAAATTCACGGCACCAAATCAACCTGCTATAGTAGTGTGACATTACAGGTTAGGCACGTGATCGTACAGCACACAAGTCTTCGCGTTGTTAGAAAGATAACTTTATTAGTCGACTCGTTCTATCTCTGCACACATGATGGAGACTCCCTTCTTGATGTTGACATCTCTTCTCGCTAGCACCCAAGTGACGTGTGTGCTTCCCTAGATACACTTCTTCATTCGTGCACCCACGTTCACTATGGTTTTCCCCCTAGTCAAGGAATGCGCAGCATTCCTTAACTCTTTACTCTTAACCTAATTCCCTCACTGTTACACTTGAAAGAAAGTCAAGAATGTGTTATATCAGTTCTACATCAGCGCAATCCTAATTAAAACATATCATAACACAGACATATACAATGACCAGTCTGGCCAAGTTTATCTTCCAGCTCTGCGTTCACCATCCTCCTTCTCCCTACTGTCTTTAGTCTGGGACGGGCTTTTCAATTGTCTCACACGCCTGTAATGATTACATTTCTGCCGCCCCATGTCCATGTCGCTAATACAGAAATTCTGTGTCGTACAGCCGCTCCGTCCAAAGTTGTTTAGCAGCTCACAGGGTCGGTAATGGTATTATAATAATGCCTGATCATCCGGGCATGCAAGCCGTGACCAGTAGCTGTGCCAGGTTTCCATGCATTACCGTGGACGCACGCCCACAATACACTGAGAAAGTTTAGCACCATATACCAATTGTGGGTAAGGTCTGTACCATTACACCTCTGCTTCCAACACAATCATTGGCCAATGTGCCAATGCACAGACAATAGCATAACACTTCATATTGGTAGGTTTGCATATGACAAATCAATATATCAAACATCCAATACACATAAACATATTGATTAAACTAGACATATTATGATACTTTAACATCATAGCATAATGCACTAGTTAGTTTATGAAATTACACATACATACATCCAACATATCCGTAAACATTATATTACTTCAAGATGGACATCTAATGATACTCAACATAATAGCATCAGGCATTATTAATTAGTACTAATATTGTATAGCTACAAAATGAGATGTACAACAAGTCTAATTGAAGTTACCACACAGACCAGCCATATTTGCTGAGCTGCCCGGTTTAATCACCACTTAGTTACTGCTGTTGTAAGAATTAAATAAATAGTCAGTTGACTATATTCTGTACAACAAATGCACACACCAAAAAGCAACTAGGATAGTGTACAAAGAAATGACAAGCATCTACCAAGACACCTAAAAGTATACCCAGACAAGATCTGTCTCACATAAGGCAGCACACTCAAAGCAATCCGATATTGAACACAGAACTCAGAAAGAACACTCAAGTAACCTATGACAATGATAGTTCTTGCAATACTCTAGATCAGATATAGACTGAAAATCAGTAACTAAGAAATAACTTTTGTAGTGCAATCTAACATAATAATCATGCATATGACTACAGACATTGAGCTGGCTGCCTACCTGTTCTGAAGTCAGACTTAATCTAAAGGGAAAAGGTCTATCGTGGGTTTTTATACCTAGCCTAGCAGTAGACACTTATCTCCCAGGAATTCCATTCATAAATTCTTCTTATCTCCCTGACGTTAATTGCAATTAACTCCAAGTCTGTCCAGTCATAAAAATTCTTTCTGCATGCACACTAGCCTTCACACCTGTGGGTCTGACAATTATTAGCCCACTGAGTCTTATCAGTGATTTCACACCTTGCACCTCTAGTCTCTACCAGATGGGGTCAGCCATCGCTGTTGGGCGATTTCCTAGCTATTCTTATCAGGTGTCATGTCAATGGAACAATTAGGTTCTCATGGTCAACAGCCAGTTTACAACTCTGTTGGTAAACCAGGTTTGCTTGCGCCATGCCTGGTTGGTTTTAATTACTATTCAGTCCCCTGAGTCTGCCCTCCCGTCTGGCTGGATTGATAACCTCTGGGGGTGACCGGTACTGGTGTCAAATTAACTTCCCAAATAGAAAGCCATTCCTGGTAGTTTGTTTACTTGCAGGTTTTGCAAGCTTACGTCAAGACAGTATAGCCTTGAATATAGAGAAAACGGTTTTGTTCGTCTGTTGATCCTCTACATGGCCCATCAAAAGTGAACCGAAAATTGTTCTGGGAAGTAAAGGCTGCCAATTCGTGACAGACATGATAGCCTATGCAAATTTTACAAGATGTTATGGATCTAAAGAGTTCATGAACATCTAAAATTATATGCTGTCAACAAATTAACATGACCTACTTTTCCCATAGCAATGTAGTCAAGGCCATCGGAACAGTTGAAAACCACACACTGTACAGCCAGAGCTTTGGCCAGGTCTTTGGTTGTCTCCGTCTTTCCTGTCCCGGCCGGGCCTTCCGGAGCTCCGTTGAGGTTAAGATAATAGGCACCGACCTGAGAAACATGACTGTAGTGAGTGTCTGGTTAAATATCTTCTCTCTGTACATAATACCTTTGACTGTCAGCATAAAACTCATGGCAGATAGTCAGACAAGTGTGGACTGAAAGGACTCAACGTATACAAGGTTCATCACTTATCAGTTTGTAGTAGCATATGTCAGTGAGTGGTATTATCAGTGAAAGGTGTTATCGGTCTGTGGTGTTTCTAATGAGTGGTGTTATCAGTGAATGATGTCATTAGCCCATGTCATTGCCAGTGAGTGATGTCATTATCCTATGGCATTACCAGTTGAGCGATGATATCATACAATGGCATTATCAGTCAGTGGTGTTATCAGTCCATGGTGTTATCAGTGAGTAGTGTTAAAACAAAATAACAGTGTTTGGTAGCACAGACTAGTGAGAGGTGTTATCAGTAATTGTTATAACAGAACAATTCTATCAGTACTAAGTGTTATCAACCAGTGATATTATATTATCAAAGTACAACTTACCAATGCATAGTAGCATCTAAACATTTATGATGTTATTACAGAATAACTTACCAATCTACAGTAGCATCTATCAGTGAGTGGTATTATGATAGAATAACTTACCAATGTACAGTAGCATCTGAACATTTGTGGTGTTATCACAGAATAACTTACCTATGTACAGTAGCATCTATCAGTGAGTGGTGTTATCACATAATAACATACCAATGTATGATAGGATCTATCAGTGAGTGGTGTTAACAGAATAACTTACCAATGTACGGTAGCATCTAAACATTTGTGTTATTATCACAGAATAACTTACCTATGCACAGTAGCATCTATTAATGAGTGGTGTTATCACAGAATAACTTACCTATGTACAGTAGCATCTATCAATGAGTGGTGTTATCACTGAGTGGTGTTATGAAGAATAACTTACCAATGTGCAGTAGCATCTGTCAGTGAGTGGTGTTACCACTGAGCAGTGTTATCACAGAATAACTTACCAATGTACAGTAGCATCTATCAGTGAATGGTGTTACCACAGAATAACTTACCAACGTACAGTAGCATTTATCAATGAGTGGTGTTATCACTGAGTGGTGTTATGAAGAATAACTCACCAATGTGCGGTAACATCTATCAGTGAGTGGTGTTATCACAAGTCGACTGGAGTTCCCCAAATACTCGTAGGCATACTTGACAGTCGCGTTGGTAATCCTCACCAGACAATTGTTCTCCTCCCAGTAATACCTCAGTTGACACAACCAGGCAAAATCATTGTCGGCAGTCACCCCTAGTTTAAGTAAAGCATTAAAACAATATAACAACATTTTTAACTGGATAGACGGACTAAGCAAGCTGAACAGCGCATAAATGCCTTTGAATATAATTATAATCAGGTTCCAAGAATATCTTGGATACAGAAAAGAACAAATGCATCCATACAACAAGATCTGAAAAATGAAGAAGATTGGCTGCTAAAGACGATAAAACAAAGAAAATTAAAATATTTTGGTCACTTGAAATGTCATGAAAGTTTGGAGAGAACAATAATGGAGGGGTATATGCCCAGGAAGAGAGGAAAAGGAAGGTAAAGAGAAGATGGGCACAGGGTGTGGCAGAAAATCTCCAGATGGGTGTATCAGACGCGGGACATCTTGCTTATGACCGAAAAGTTTTCTTGAAGGTTGTTATGGTAGAGGTTCTGCAAAGGACATGCTACTGAATGAATGAATGAATGAATGAATGAATGAATGAATGAAATGAATGAATGAATGAATGAATGAATGAATGAATGAATGAATGAATGATCACAGGCGATAACTTTAATGCTCAAAGATACAAGCTAAGCTAAAATAATTGTGTAAAACCTATGAATATATTAATATAACACAATTATTATGATTAAAACATACTATGACGTTTCTTGTATATAATAATGTAACAATGAAAATATGAATTCTAAAAGAATGAAGCCGCAAATGCCAGGCTTTAAATATAGTTACCCTTCAAAGCAATGTCATGGACCACATCGCGGGCATGGACATCAATTACAACCAGAGCACCCAAGGTAATTCTCTGCTGAGTGGTCAGTTTGCCTCTGACCAGATCAACAATGTCTCCCAGCTGGTCATGCAGCACTTTCAGGTAGGCATGCAGCCCTTCACCCCCCATGCTGATGGCTTCGTGAACTTCTTGTGTCCAGAAAATTGATCCCACACAGATGACCACCTGGCCAGGCCACTCTTGCACCCACTGCTTCCTGGGTGTGTTTTGGTATTCCTTCAAATATACGAGACAGAACAAATGATCTTCACAACTTTGATACTAAATTAAACACTTGTTTTTGGATAAAGATTTAGCATTAAGATTATGTAAAACACTCACTTAAGTAAACACAAAAACACATTCGGCACTAACAGAAAGCCGGTAGTACCGTTTACTGTCATACATAAGCTCAGTCATATCTGACTAAGACCTGACATCCCAACATTCAGCGCTAACAGAAAGCAGGTAATACCGTCTACTGTCATACGGTAGCTCAGACATACGTGACTAAGACCTGACATCCCAACATTCAGCGCTAACAGAAAGCAGGTAGTACCGTCTACTGTCATACGGTAGCTTCAGTCACATCTGACTAAGACCTGACACCCCAACATTCAGCTCCAACAGAAAACAGGTAGTACCATCTACTGCCACACGTTAGCTCAGTCATATCTGACAAAGACTTGACATCCCAACATTCGGCGCTAACAGAAAGCCGGTAGTACCATCTACATCACATGATAGCTCAGACATATCTAACTAAGAGCTGACATCCCAACATTCGGTGCTAACAGAAAGCAGGTAGTATCGCTTACTGTCATACGTTAGCTCAATCATATCTGACTAAGACTTGACTTTGTGAGATTAGGTTAGGTGGATCTCACTGTCAACAGACCAACATTTTCCCAGCGGGACAATTTAGAGTAACAAAATTACTTCACAGCTTGTTGTTTGGGAAGATACAGTGATGGCTTTCCCTTACCTTCCACATCCATACAATGGGATCTATGAACTCTCTTGTAACAATCATTTCTAGCTATAAGGATAACTGAGTGCCCTTCTCTGCTCAGCTAAGTATTGTTTACGTATACCGGTGTATATTCAATACTCTGCCATATGTTGCAGTCATAGCGACAAGAAGAGGACACCCAAGAAACAACTACATTGCAAATCCATGCAAGAACAGGGAATAGACTTAAGAGTTGAGCTGAAAAGAACTGCTGGAAAAAGAGGACAGTAGGAAAACATAATATTATATCAATACCAGTCTTTGGACTGATTTATCTAACGATGATGAAGATAAAGGTGGACAAAACCATTCAATGGAAACACTGTTAGTGGTTCACAAAACCATTCAATAGAAGCACCGTTAGTGGTTCACAAAACCATTCAATGGAAGCACCATTAGTGGTCCATAAAATCATTCACTTGAAGCACCGTTAGTGGTCTACAAAACCATTTAATGGAAACACCATAAGTGGTTCACAAAACCATTCAATAAAAGCACAATTAATGGTCCATAAAACCATTCAATGAAAGCACTGTTAGTGGTCCACAAAACCATTCAATGGATGCACCATTAGTGATCCACAAACATTCACACATCAGTGCTTTAGTGGCAGCTGTGATTCTTGCTGTAGATCAGCAGTAGGGAACCTTTTTTTTTTACCAATATTTTTTTGATATTTATAACATAATTCCCGGGCCATGAATCTCAGTGAATTTAAACAAACACACAGATACAGGCAAACAACCAAACTTCCAGCCAACCAACCAACCAACCAACCAGCCAAGCAACTCACTTCTATGGCCTCCTCGATGACGTCTCTCACAGACACCAGCATACAGTTCTGTACTTGCAGCAGCCATTTCTCCACAGCTCCCTTTGCCTCATTTGTGTCGATGGTGTAAGAGAACTGTACACTCTCTCCTTCACTGCTGTACATTCCATGAATCACCAGGTCAGAGTCAAAGTCCAACTTGGCAATGCCTTCGAAGCATTTTTTCAGATGCGGTTGTACACGTAATGGATCTTTTGTCTCCGAGAGAATCTCCAACATTTCATCATTGGATAGAAAGAAGAACCTGGGAAAGTCAAGAGAAATGGTGATGATGATGATGATGAAGCTGAAATAGATAATTTTAATAAATGTTAACTGGTTCTGAATACTCTATAAGACAATCTTATGTTAAGTTTTATTTTCTTAGTTATCTTTGACAATCTTATGTTTGCAGTAGTATGCTCTAGAGAAGACCAAAATGAAGCAGCAGTTAACTTAAAACAGCATCACAAGAAAGTGGGTCAGCAAGCTAACCACTACATATGTGTCTCAGCAACATCTACCTTTGGTTTGATAACAGCGGATCACAGCCCGACAGTTAACTGTTAATGTACTTCTGGTTAAACAAAGGTATGTGTAAAAGACTCAGCAATTGTTGAAACATTCAGCAGAGAAGGATCTTGAAGAACAATGAATTTGCATGAAGCTCTATTCGAAATAAGGTAAAATGTTTACTGAAACTTTTCAAATGCGGCAGCAGGTGTATGAGGACAACTGTTTGAGTTATATGCAATGTTACAAGTGGCACTAGTGTTTCAAATCAAGCAGGACATCTAAAGCAGACAATCACAAATCCTGATGACCTTCCACATTCACAGATGTGAATCACATGGAAGAAGTCAGTTATGTGATTCGTGCAAATCAAAGTGTCTAAGAAAGTGTGAATCTGTAACAGTTTGTGCCATATGATTTTACCAGAAAAACTGAACCTGAGTGGCATTGCTGCAGACAGTGCCGTGAAGAGGTTCTTTGGTGCCCGGGGCCAACCCCTTGATTGGATGCCCCTAAATTGTTCTTTACCTCATTCATTCCTCCTACCCTCCGACTGCACTGTGTTGCCCTCTCTCCCTAACTGGATGCCCCCCTCCCGGCTGGAAGGCTGGAGCCGTCGCAGCCCCCACTGCACGCCACTGGCTGTAGAGTTAATTCCTTTTGAGTTGCACAAATATCTTAGTGCTATAAAGGCTTCTCTTTTTGTTTTAGTTGTGGTATTCTAATGTTTCTATGTTCCTTGAACTCTGGCACACTATAAACAAAGTGTTAATACCATTTGTAGGTTTCTTATTGTACAACAAAAAACAGTGTCACAGTGTCAACAAAACAGAGTGTAAATACCTGGGGAAGAAGAGTCTCTTCTTCTCAAGGTAAGCATTGAGTCCTCTGTTGATTTTGTCCAATAAGACATTGCTGTCAAGAATTTTCTCCAACACTCCCACTGTGGTACATGCCTCCAACACCTGAGAATACACATCAACTGTCAAATATTGTGTGTGTAGAAATGGCTCCGTGTCTAAGAAAGTATTAATCTGTAACAGTTTGTCAGAAGTCGGCTCCGTGGCTAAAGGCTTGTGAACGCGGTTCGTGAGCCGGGTACAAGGCGTTCAAAGCTCAGCTGCGACCGATTTGGGCAGCAGACTGTGTCGCGTTGTGTTATAACGTGCTGGTACGGGAGCCGGTCGTTCAGAAAGCAATGGCAAACTACTGAACATAACACTTGCCTAGTACATCAACAGCAGATGAAAAATGCTGGTTAGTTAGTTAGTTAGTTAGTTAGTCGCAGTTCCAACTTCACAGCAACGGGTCGTCCCCATTATGCTCCGTTCCTGTGCCAGTGAATATCACACAAAACGCTCCCCACTGCCCAATGTGAAAAGTAGACAAACAACAGCCCGCACAGATACACTGTGCATAATGCCGCCGCCAGAATGTCAACACACCAGTCCCCCACGAAACACCCAATTCATCTCTGATGGAATCGGCAGTCATTTTCCTATCTGAATGTTTCCTAGATGTTCACCTACACAGTCCATGAACATACAGTTCATCGCTGATGGCAGTGGCAGTCAACCAGAAGCCCAGCAGCCACGCATTTCTGCATAAGGCAAAAACTGGTCAACTCTGGGACATAGCCACCTGCCATCGCTCCGAACATGCAGTCACATTCCAAAAATAAAAACTTGGGCAGATTCAAAAGCACTTCACATGAAACTCACAGCTCACAGTGTCGCGCCACGCACTCACTCAGTAGCAGGGCGACGGAACCATCACATGCTGGTGTTGACTGCAACGTCCCGTAAGGATACGCAACAAATTTTATTTATTAGAAATGGCTACACGTCAGCTGTCAAATATTATGTGTGTAGAAATGGCTAAACATCAACTGTCAAATATTATGTGTGTAGAAATGGCTACACGTCAAATGTCAAACATTATGTGTGTAGAAATGGCTAAACGTCAACTGTCAAATATTATGTGTGTAGAAATGGCTACACGTCAAATGTCAAATACTATGTGTGTAGAAATGGCTACATGTCAAATATTATGTGTGCAGAAATGGCTACATGTCAAATATTATGTGTGTAGAAATGGCTACATGTCAAATATTATGTGTGGAAATGGCTACAAGCAGGTGGACAGATTGGCAGGGTCTGCACCGCTGGGTGAGGTACTGGGCTATGATAAGGCAGACGTGGTAGGGGCCCTTTGGGATCATGTGCAGTAATTTTTGGAAGAACAGATAGATCATCACAGCCTGGAGATAATGGTGCTGAAGAGAATGACCTGAGGATCTGGTGGCCGACACTCAGGACTCTGAGAAAAGACCAGAGGGACACATAATCAGACTGCTACTGGTAGCATTACTATTGGGACTCTTCACTGGCTGTTGAAGATGAGGACAGCGCATGTATTGGAATGTTCTGAGTGCTATGGTGTCAGTTCTTGATCAACTCAACTGTCTACGGTCATTGACCAGTATAGTCAATGCAACGAAGGAAAGCAATGGCAGACTGCCATCTTTACATCTTTTTTGGGGTACACGTCTCGGTGGATAATTAACACAGGACATAAGTGACGATAGTAGCAGTGTGTAAACATCAGCTATTCTAAAGGAAAGCCTGCTCAGATCGCATTACATTCAGATGTCATGGTGAAAGGAGGTATGGCAGTGTTGCCGGATTATTAGAAGATTAGCTGTGCCGTTGGAGGAAAAAGTTAGCCGTTCCTACGAACAGAACAAGGATGTAACGACAATACACTTTTGATATCAATACGTACATTTGTTTGGGATATTTTACACAAACCATCAGGACCACAGAAGTATTTTCTACGAATCAACCAGATGTCTTGTTTATGTGTACGTCATCACTACGAGTAACACTGAAAGGAACATTGTAAGCCACAGGACGGACATAGTGATAAGCATGTACTGGCAGGAATTTGCATACATAATTAGATCCGACATTTGTCGCCGTCATGAGACTGACACAACTTCAAACTATGGCAACTGTGCCCAGGGAATCCGTGATATTGTGTGGTGATTTGACGGTGTATAGACATTTTTCATTGCAGTAAGCAGGTTGCAGCAGTGAGCGGTGGTTTCCTGTATCGCAGACGAGTGAAACAGACGCGGAACAGCGATCAAGGAACGTAGGCACACGAAGTGAATGGAGGGAGTCTGAAAGATAGGGATGAGATCAAGGAAGGACACAAGAAGTCCAGCATGATATGATCTTGGAGAAGCGAGCTGAAGAAACGACTCAACATCCGATGAGCGACATCTAAGTTGAGGAGTCACTGGAAGGTCACATAATAGACGATACTCTAAGTACTGGCATGAGTAATTAGTTAGCAATATTTCTGGTGAACTGTAAACAGTATGGATATATGTAATAGGACAGGCGACAGGGTTGACTGTAATGGGAGTTCTATTAAGTAGGGTGGCATGAGCAGTTATGATGGAATGCGTGATGATTGCATCGTGTTGATGGCCTGCATGTCATACGATTCATGGGATACTGCCTGAAATAAATATGGACTTAAAATTGAGGCAATGTGTCGATGTTATATATCAGTAGTTCGATTACTGAGTTCAAGTTGTTCGATTCAGAAAACTAAAGCTAGATAGAAACGAGCTAAAATATTGCCAATGAAGGACAGTATGTTACATTGCAGAGGTACAAATGCCTTAAATGTCATGAATCCTCAGTCCATAAAAATCAGATAAATTAGCGTAAATAGGTGCTCATAGATGCATCCTCCCCCGGTAGGGATAGTCACGTGCATCAGGTGACTCCTGTTATATGCATGTGACACACAGAAAAGCTGGGAAGTATCTAATGGCAGTAGAAATGTGGTTTCTGAGGAGAATGCAAAGGACAGAAAATCCAATGAGCAAGTCCTAGAAGAAAGAAATAAAAATCACAAATTGATTCGAGAAATTCAAGAAGACATAGGAAAAGAACAAGGGGAAGGCAGAGAAAGAAATATCTGGATGACTTGGCTACATGGCATATAATCAACACAAGAATACAGACATGATCCACAACTGCCCACATTGATCAGTATTGTACATGATGATTAAGATGGATGCTATATTTGCAATTTATATCTCAGTTTTTCTATGAACCTCCCTCTGTAAGTTGTTATAACTTTGTGCTTATAACCTACTCATGTTATTACTTCCCAAAGCCTGCTCATTATTTTGATGACAAACCTGGCTATTATATTATAATGTTTGTACTGTTATTGGATTTAGGGTCATCCCTTTCTGGATCAATGTGTTCTTGCCATGACCGTTGATTGTGTAGTTTCCTGACAGACCTCACTGCGATTCGAGCTTGTCAACAGGCTCCAGTTTGGTGCTTGTGATAACCCAGTAGATACTAGTGTAGTGTCTGTGACAATATGACTGTCATTGTTGCCCAAATATTTGTATCTTTTCAAAGTCTCTTCTGTTCATTATCTGAGCTGTCAGTTTCTCTTTGCTGGAAATGTTTATAAACTATAGTACTGAAAGACCTGATCACAATAATTTAATTCAACCTTGAAGCACATGTTTTCTGCTGACTTTGCTGCTGAAAAGGAGGGGGGAAGGAAGATGAAGAAGAAGAACGGAAAACAGAGTAGGAAAAAAGAAAAAAGAGGGAGAAGGGAAGAAGATATAAGGAAGAAAGAGGAAGGAAGAAGGAAAAGGGAAGAAAGAGTACGGAAGAGAAATAAAAAAGGTGAAAAAGAGGAAGTAAGAAAGAGAATGAAGGAGAAGGAAACAAGGAGGAAGGAAAAAATAGAGAAGATGAAGAAGGACAAAGGGAGCAGAATAATTAGAAAGGAAGAAGGGAAAATGGAGATGAAAGAATGAGAAAGGAAGAAGAGGGGGGAAAGGAGGAAGGAAGAAAGGAAGAGGAGCAAGTGAAAGGAGAAAAGGATAAGGAAGAAGAATGAAGGGTGATAGGACAAGGAAGAAATAGAAGATAAAGCAGAAAGACGAAAGGAAGAGTAAAAACGATAACTTAACAATGAGAAAAAAGTAGGAGTATATGAAAACAAGATGGCTACTGGATTAACGGGATGTTAAAGGCTCTGTGACTTACAAGAGGATTCTTGGCACACTTTGCCATAATGTCCTTGAAGTTTCGGTCCACGGTGGAGAACATTTTCCCTTCCTCCGGCATCTGGTTGTTGATGTCCTCCGAGCTGAAGATGGGATCCAGATATAGCCAGTTGGCCTGCATCTTGAGCCATTCATCGATGG
>OY992882.1:5820535-5908035 GCA_963921405.1 Cepaea hortensis
TATCCCAACCTTGGCCCCCTCTAAGACACTGCCTACTGTCCCAACCTTGGCCCCCTCTAAGACACTGCCTACTATCCCAACCTTGGCCCCCTCTAAGACACTGCCTACTGTCACCACCTTGGCCCCCTCTAAGACACTGCCTACTATCCCAACCTTGGCCCCTCTAAGACACTGCCTACTGTCCCAACCTTGGCCCCCTCTAAGACACTGCCTACTGTCCCAACCTTGGCCCCCTCTAAGACACTGCCTACTACCCCAACCTTGGACCCCTCTAAGACACTGCCTACTGTCCCCACCTTGGCCCCCTCTAAGACACTGCCTACTATCCCAACCTTGGCCCCTCTAAGACACTGCCTACTGTCCCAACCTTGGCCCCCTCTAAGACACTGCCTACCATCCCCACTTTGGCCCCCTCTAAGACACTGCCTACTATCCAACCTTGGCCCCCTCTAAGACACTGCCTACTGTCCCAACCTTGTTTCCCTCTAAGACTGCCTACTGTCCCCACCTTGGCCCCCTCTAAGACACTGCCTACTATCCCAACCTTGGCCCCCTCTAAGACACTGCCTACTATCCCAACCTTGGCCCCCTCTAAGACACTGCCTACTGTCCCCACCTTGGCCCCCTCTAAGACACTGCCTACCATCCCCACCTTGGCCCCCTCTAAGACACTGCCTACTATCCCAACCTTGGCCCCCTCTAAGACACTGCCTACTGTCCCCACCTTGGCCCCCTCTAAGACACTGCCTACTGTCCCCACCTTGGCCCCCTCTAAGACACTGCCTACTGTCCCCACCTTGAACCCCTCTAAGACACTGCCTACTGTCCCCACCTTGGCCCCTCTAAGACACTGCCTACTGTCCCCACCTTGGCCCCCTCTAAGACACTGCCTACCATCCCCACCTTGGCCCCCTCTAAGACACTGCTTACTGTCCCCACCTTGGCCCCCTCTAAGACACTGCCTACTGTCCCCACCTTGGCCCCCTCTAAGACACTGCCTACTGTCCCAACCTTGGCCCCCTCTAAGACACTGCCTACTATCCCAACCTTGGCCCCCTTTAAGACACTGCCTACTGTCCCAACCTTGGCCCCCTCTAAGACACTGCCTACTATCCCAACCTTGGCCCCCTCTAAGACACTGCCTACTGTCCCCACCTTGGCCTCCTCTAAGACACTGCCTACCATCCCCACTTTGGCCCCCTCTAAGACACTGCCTACTATCCCACCTTGGCCCCCTCTAAGACACTGCCTACTGTCCCAACCTTGGCCCCCTCTAAGACACTGCCTACTATCCAACCCTTGGCCCCCTCTAAGACACTGCCTACTGTCCCAACCTTGGCCCTCTCTAAGACACTGCCTACTGTCCCAACCTTGGCCCCCTCTAAGACACTGCCTGCTATCCCAACCTTGGCCCCCTCTAAGACACTGCCTACTGTCCCCACCTTGGCCCCCTCTAAGACACTGCCTACTGTCCCAACCTTGTTTCCCTCTAAGACACTGCCTACTGTCCCCACCTTGGCCCCCTCTAAGACACTGCCTACTATCCCAACCTTGGCCCCCTCTAAGACACTGCCTACTGTCCCCACCTTGGCCCCCTCTAAGACACTGCCTACTATCCCAACCTTGGCCCGCTCTAAGACACTGCCTACTATCCCAACCTTGGCCCCCTCTAAGACACTGCCTACTGTCCCAACCTTGGCCCCCTCTAAGACACTGCCTACTATCCCAACCTTGGCCCCCTCTAAGACACTGCCTACTGTCCCAACCTTGGCCCCCTCTAAGACACTGCCTACTGTCCCAACCTTGGCCCCCTCTAAGACACTGCCTACTATCCCAACCTTGGCCCCCTCTAAGACACTGCCTACTGTCCCCACCTTGGCCCCCTCTAAGACACTGCCTACTATCCCAACCTTGGCCCCCTCTAAGACACTGCCTACTATCCCAACCTTGGCCCCCTCTAAGACACTGCCTACTGTCCCAACCTTGGCCCCCTCTAAGACACTGCCTACTATCCCAACCTTGGCCCCCTCAAAGACACTGCCTACTGTCCCAACCTTGGCCCCCTCTAAGACACTGCCTACTATCCCAACCTTGGCCCCCTTTAAGACACTGCCTACTGTCCCAACCTTGGCCCCCTCTAAGACACTGCCTACTATCCCAACCTTGGCCCCCTCTAAGACACTGCCTACTGTCCCAACCTTGGCCCCCTCTAAGACACTGCCTACTATCCCAACCTTGGCCCCCTCTAAGACACTGCCTACTGTCCCAACCTTGGCCCCCTCTAAGACACTGCCTACTATCCCAACCTTGGCCCCCTATAAGACACTGCCTACTATCCCAACCTTGGCCCCCTCTAAGACACTGCCTACTATCCCAACCTTGGCCCCCTCTAAGACACTGCCTACTATCCCAACCTTGGCCCCCTCTAAGACACTGCCTACTATCCCAACCTTGGCCCCCTCTAAGACACTGCCTACTGTCCCAACCTTGGCCCCCTCTAAGACACTGCCTACTATCCCAACCTTGGCCCCCTCTAAGACACTGCCTACTGTCACCACCTTGGCCCCCTCTAAGACACTGCCTACTATCCCAACCTTGGCCCCTCTAAGACACTGCCTACTGTCCCAACCTTGGCCCCCTCTAAGACACTGCCTACTGTCCCAACCTTGGCCCCCTCTAAGACACTGCCTACTACCCCAACCTTGGACCCCTCTAAGACACTGCCTACTGTCCCCACCTTGGCCCCCTCTAAGACACTGCCTACTATCCCAACCTTGGCCCCTCTAAGACACTGCCTACTGTCCCAACCTTGGCCCCCTCTAAGACACTGCCTACTGTCCCAACCTTGGCCCCCTCTAAGACACCGCCTACTATCCCAACCTTGGACCCCTCTAAGACACTGCCTACTATCCCCACCTTGGCCCCCTCTAAGACACTGCCTACTATCCCAACCTTGGCCCCCTCTAAGACACTACCTACTATCCCAACCTTGGCCCCCTCTAAGACACTGCCTACTATCCCCACCTTGGCCCCCTCTAAGACACTGCCTACTATCCCAACCTTGGCTCCCTCTAAGACACTGCCTACTATCCCAACCTTGGCCCCCTCTAAGACACTGCCTACTGTCCCAACCTTGGCCCCCTCTAGGACACTGCCTACTGTCCCCACCTTGGCCCCCTCTAAGACACTGCCTACTGTCCCAACCTTGGCCCCCTCTAAGACACTGCCTACTGTCCCCACCTTGGCCCCCTCTAAGACACTGCCTACTGTCCCCACCTTGGCCCCCTCTAAGACACTGCCTACTATCCTAACCTTGGCCCCCCTCTAAGACACTGCCTACTATCCCAACCTTGGCCCCATCTAAGACACTGCCTACTATCCCAACCTTGGCCCCCTCTAAGACACTGCCTGCTATCCCAACCTTGGCCCCCTCTAAGACACTGCCTACTGTCCCCACCTTGGCCCCCTCTAAGACACTGCCTACTGTCCCAACCTTGTTTCCCTCTAAGATTGCCTACTGTCCCCACCTTGGCCCCCTCTAAGACACTGCCTACTATCCCAACCTTGGCCCCCTCTAAGACACTGCCTACTATCCCAACCTTGGCCCCCTCTAAGACACTGCCTACTGTCCCCACCTTGGCCCCCTCTAAGACACTGCCTACTATCCCAACCTTGTTTCCCTCTAAGACTGCCTACTGTCCCCACCTTGGCCCCCTCTAAGACACTGCCTACTGTCCCAACCTTGTTTCCCTCTAAGACTGCCTACTGTCCCCACCTTGGCCCCCTCTAAGACACTGCCTACTATCCCAACCTTGGCCCCCTCTAAGACACTGCCTACTATCGCAACCTTGGCCCCCTCTAAGACACTGCCTACTGTCCCCACCTTGGCCCCCTCTAAGACACTGCCTACTGTCCCCACCTTGAACCCCTCTAAGACACTGCCTACTGTCCCCACCTTGGCCCCCTCTAAGACACTGCCTACTGTCCCAACCTTGGCCCCCTCTAAGACACTGCCTACCATCCCCACCTTGGCCCCCTCTAAGACACTGCCTACTGTCCCCACCTTGGCCCCCTCTAAGACACTGCCTACTGTCCCCACCTTGGCCCCCTCTAAGACACTGCCTACTGTCCCAACCTTGGCCCCCTCTAAGACACTGCCTACTATCCCAACCTTGGCCCCCTCTAAGACACTGCCTACTGTCCCAACCTTGGCCCCCTCTAAGACACTGCCTACTATCCCAACCTTGGCCCCCTCTAAGACACTGCCTACTGTCCCCACCTTGGCCCCCTCTAAGACACTGCCTACCATCCCCACTTTGGCCCCCTCTAAGACACTGCCTACTATCCCACCTTGGCCCCCTCTAAGACACTGCCTACTGTCCCAACCTTGGCCCCCTCTAAGACACTGCCTACTATCCCAACCTTGGCCCCCTCTAAGACACTGCCTACTGTCCCAACCTTGGCCCCCTCTAAGACACTGCCTGCTATCCCAACCTTGGCCCCCTCTAAGACACTGCCTACTGTCCCCACCTTGGCCCCCTCTAAGACACTGCCTACTGTCCCAACCTTGTTTCCCTCTAAGACACTGCCTACTGTCCCCACCTTGGCCCCCTCTAAGACACTGCCTACTATCCCAACCTTGGCCCCCTCTAAGACACTGCCTACTGTCCCCACCTTGGCCCCCTCTAAGACACTGCCTACTATCCCAACCTTGGCCCCCTCTAAGACACTGCCTACTATCCCAACCTTGGCCCCCTCTAAGACACTGCCTACTGTCCCAACCTTGGCCCCCTCTAAGACACTGCCTACTATCCCAACCTTGGCCCCCTCTAAGACACTGCCTACTGTCCCAACCTTGGCCCCCTCTAAGACACTGCCTACTATCCCAACCTTGGCCCCCTCTAAGACACTGCCTACTGTCCCCACCTTGGCCCCCTCTAAGACACTGCCTACTATCCCAACCTTGGCCCCCTCTAAGACACTGCCTACTATCCCAACCTTGGCCCCCTCTAAGACACTGCCTACTGTCCCAACCTTGGCCCCCTCTAAGACACTGCCTACTATCCCAACCTTGGCCCCCTCTAAGACACTGCCTACTGTCCCAACCTTGGCCCCCTCTAAGACACTGCCTACTATCCCAACCTTGGCCCCCTCTAAAACACTGCCTACTGTCCCAACCTTGGCCCCCTCTAAAACACTGCCTACTGTCCCAACCTTGGCCCCCTCTAAGACACTGTCTACTATCCCAACCTTGGCCCCCTCTAAGACACTGCCTACTGTCCCAACCTTGGCCCCCTCTAAGACACTGCCTACTATTCCAACCTTGGCCCCCTCTAAGACACTGCCTACTGTCCCAACCTTGGCCCCCTCTAAGACACTGCCTACTATCCCAACCTTGGCCCCCTATAAGACACTGCCTACTATCCCAACCTTGGCCCCCTCTAAGACACTGCCTACTATCCCAACCTTGGCCCCCTCTAAGACACTGCCTACTATCCCAACCTTGGCCCCCTCTAAGACACTGCCTACTATCCCAACCTTGGCCCCCTCTAAGACACTGCCTACTGTCCCAACCTTGGCCCCCTCTAAGACACTGCCTACTATCCCAACCTTGGCCCCCTCTAAGACACTGCCTACTGTCCCCACCTTGGCCCCCTCTAAGACACTGCCTACTATCCCAACCTTGGCCCCTCTAAGACACTGCCTACTGTCCCAACCTTGGCCCCCTCTAAGACACTGCCTACTGTCCCAACCTTGGCCCCCTCTAAGACACTGCCTACTATCCCAACCTTGGACCCCTCTAAGACACTGCCTACTGTCCCCACCTTGGCCCCCTCTAAGACACTGCCTACTATCCCAACCTTGGCCCCTCTAAGACACTGCCTACTGTCCCAACCTTGGCCCCCTCTAAGACACTGCCTACTGTCCCAACCTTGGCCCCCTCTAAGACACTGCCTACTATCCCAACCTTGGACCCCTCTAAGACACTGCCTACTATCCCCACCTTGGCCCCCTCTAAGACACTGCCTACTATCCCAACCTTGGCCCCCTCTAAGACACTACCTACTATCCCAACCTTGGCCCCCTCTAAGACACTGCCTACTATCCCCACCTTGGCCCCCTCTAAGACACTGCCTACTATCCCAACCTTGGCTCCCTCTAAGACACTGCCTACTATCCCAACCTTGGCCCCCTCTAAGACACTGCCTACTGTCCCAACATTGGCCCCCTCTAGGACACTGCCTACTGTCCCCACCTTGGCCCCCTCTAAGACACTGCCTACTGTCCCAACCTTGGCCCCCTCTAAGACACTGCCTACTGTCCCCACCTTGGCCCCCTCTAAGACACTGCCTACTGTCCCCACCTTGGCCCCCTCTAAGACACTGCCTACTATCCTAACCTTGGCCCCCTCTAAGACACTGCCTACTATCCCAACCTTGGCCCCATCTAAGACACTGTCTACTATCCCAACCTTGGCCCCCTCTAAGACACTGCCTGCTATCCCAACCTTGGCCCCCTCTAAGACACTGCCTACTGTCCCCACCTTGGCCCCCTCTAAGACACTGCCTACTGTCCCAACCTTGTTTCCCTCTAAGACTGCCTACTGTCCCCACCTTGGCCCCCTCTAAGACACTGCCTACTATCCCAACCTTGGCCCCCTCTAAGACACTGCCTACTATCCCAACCTTGGCCCCCTCTAAGACACTGCCTACCATCCCCACTTTGGCCCCCTCTAAGACACTGCCTACTATCCCACCTTGGCCCCCTCTAAGACACTGCCTACTGTCCCAACCTTGGCCCCCTCTAAGACACTGCCTACTATCCCAACCTTGGCCCCCTCTAAGACACTGCCTACTGTCCCAACCTTGGCCCCCTCTAAGACACTGCCTACTGTCCCAACCTTGGCCCCCTCTAAGACACTGCCTGCTATCCCAACCTTGGCCCCCTCTAAGACACTGCCTACTGTCCCCACCTTGGCCCCCTCTAAGACACTGCCTACTGTCCCAACCTTGTTTCCCTCTAAGACACTGCCTACTGTCCCCACCTTGGCCCCCTCTAAGACACTGCCTACTATCCCAACCTTGGCCCCCTCTAAGACACTGCCTACTGTCCCCACCTTGGCCCCCTCTAAGACACTGCCTACTATCCCAACCTTGGCCCCCTCTAAGACACTGCCTACTATCCCAACCTTGGCCCCCTCTAAGACACTGCCTACTGTCCCAACCTTGGCCCCCTCTAAGACACTGCCTACTATCCCAACCTTGGCCCCCTCTAAGACACTGCCTACTGTCCCAACCTTGGCCCCCTCTAAGACACTGCCTACTGTCCCAACCTTGGCCCCCTCTAAGACACTGCCTACTATCCCAACCTTGGCCCCCTCTAAGACACTGCCTACTGTCCCCACCTTGGCCCCCTCTAAGACACTGCCTACTATCCCAACCTTGGCCCCCTCTAAGACACTGCCTACTATCCCAACCTTGGCCCCCTCTAAGACACTGCCTACTGTCCCAACCTTGGCCCCCTCTAAGACACTGCCTACTATCCCAACCTTGGCCCCCTCTAAGACACTGCCTACTGTCCCAACCTTGGCCCCCTCTAAGACACTGCCTACTATCCCAACCTTGGCCCCCTCTAAGACACTGCCTACTGTCCCAACCTTGGCCCCCTCTAAGACACTGTCTACTATCCCAACCTTGGCCCCCTCTAAGACACTGCCTACTGTCCCAACCTTGGCCCCCTCTAAGACACTGCCTACTATTCCAACCTTGGCCCCCTCTAAGACACTGCCTACTGTCCCAACCTTGGCCCCCTCTAAGACACTGCCTACTATCCCAACCTTGGCCCCCTATAAGACACTGCCTACTATCCCAACCTTGGCCCCCTCTAAGACACTGCCTACTATCCCAACCTTGGCCCCCTCTAAGACACTGCCTACTATCCCAACCTTGGCCCCCTCTAAGACACTGCCTACTATCCCAACCTTGGCCCCCTCTAAGACACTGCCTACTGTCCCAACCTTGGCCCCCTCTAAGACACTGCCTACTATCCCAACCTTGGCCCCCTCTAAGACACTGCCTACTGTCCCCACCTTGGCCCCCTCTAAGACACTGCCTACTATCCCAACCTTGGCCCCTCTAAGACACTGCCTACTGTCCCAACCTTGGCCCCCTCTAAGACACTGCCTACTGTCCCAACCTTGGCCCCCTCTAAGACACTGCCTACTATCCCAACCTTGGACCCCTCTAAGACACTGCCTACTGTCCCCACCTTGGCCCCCTCTAAGACACTGCCTACTATCCCAACCTTGGCCCCTCTAAGACACTGCCTACTGTCCCAACCTTGGCCCCCTCTAAGACACTGCCTACTGTCCCAACCTTGGCCCCCTCTAAGACACTGCCTACTATCCCAACCTTGGACCCCTCTAAGACACTGCCTACTATCCCCACCTTGGCCCCCTCTAAGACACTGCCTACTATCCCAACCTTGGCCCCCTCTAAGACACTACCTACTATCCCAACCTTGGCCCCCTCTAAGACACTGCCTACTATCCCCACCTTGGCCCCCTCTAAGACACTGCCTACTATCCCAACCTTGGCTCCCTCTAAGACACTGCCTACTATCCCAACCTTGGCCCCCTCTAAGACACTGCCTACTGTCCCAACATTGGCCCCCTCTAGGACACTGCCTACTGTCCCCACCTTGGCCCCCTCTAAGACACTGCCTACTGTCCCAACCTTGGCCCCCTCTAAGACACTGCCTACTGTCCCCACCTTGGCCCCCTCTAAGACACTGCCTACTGTCCCCACCTTGGCCCCCTCTAAGACACTGCCTACTATCCTAACCTTGGCCCCCTCTAAGACACTGCCTACTATCCCAACCTTGGCCCCATCTAAGACACTGTCTACTATCCCAACCTTGGCCCCCTCTAAGACACTGCCTGCTATCCCAACCTTGGCCCCCTCTAAGACACTGCCTACTGTCCCCACCTTGGCCCCCTCTAAGACACTGCCTACTGTCCCAACCTTGTTTCCCTCTAAGACTGCCTACTGTCCCCACCTTGGCCCCCTCTAAGACACTGCCTACTATCCCAACCTTGGCCCCCTCTAAGACACTGCCTACTATCCCAACCTTGGCCCCCTCTAAGACACTGCCTACTGTCCCCACCTTGGCCCCCTCTAAGACACTGCCTACTATCCCAACCTTGTTTCCCTCTAAGACTGCCTACTGTCCCCACCTTGGCCCCCTCTAAGACACTGCCTACTGTCCCAACCTTGTTTCCTTCTAAGACTGCCTACTGTCCCCACCTTGGCCCCCTCTATGACACTGCCTACTATCCCAACCTTGGCCCCCTCTAAGACACTGCCTACTATCCCAACCTTGGCCCCCTCTAAGACACTGCCTACTGTCCCAACCTTGGCCCCCTCTAAGACACTGCCTACTGTCCCAACCTTGGCCCCCTCTAAGACACTGCCTACTATCCCAACCTTGGCCCCCCTCTAAGACACTGCCTACTATCCCAACCTTGGCCCCCTCTAAGACACTGCCTACTGTCCCAACCTTGGCCCCCTCTAAGACACTGCCTACTATCCCAACCTTGGCCCCCTCTAAGACACTGCCTACTGTCCCAACCTTGGCCCCCTCTAAGACACTGCCTACTATCCCAACCTTGGCCCCCTATAAGACACTGCCTACTATCCCAACCTTGGCCCCCTCTAAGACACTGCCTACTATCCCAACCTTGGCCCTATCTAAGACACTGCCTACTATCCCAACCTTGGCCCCCTCTAAGACACTGCCTACTATCCCAACCTTGGCCCCCTCTAAGACACTGCCTACTGTCCCAACCTTGGCCCCCTCTAAGACACTGCCTACTATCCCAACCTTGGCCCCCTCTAAGACACTGCCTACTGTCACCACCTTGGCCCCCTCTAAGACACTGCCTACTATCCCAACCTTGGCCCCTCTAAGACACTGCCTACTGTCCCAACCTTGGCCCCCTCTAAGACACTGCCTACTGTCCCAACCTTGGCCCCCTCTAAGACACTGCCTACTACCCCAACCTTGGACCCCTCTAAGACACTGCCTACTGTCCCCACCTTGGCCCCCTCTAAGACACTGCCTACTATCCCAACCTTGGCCCCTCTAAGACACTGCCTACTGTCCCAACCTTGGCCCCCTCTAAGACACTGCCTACTGTCCCAACCTTGGCCCCCTCTAAGACACCGCCTACTATCCCAACCTTGGACCCCTCTAAGACACTGCCTACTATCCCCACCTTGGCCCCCTCTAAGACACTGCCTACTATCCCAACCTTGGCCCCCTCTAAGACACTACCTACTATCCCAACCTTGGCCCCCTCTAAGACACTGCCTACTATCCCCACCTTGGCCCCCTCTAAGACACTGCCTACTATCCCAACCTTGGCTCCCTCTAAGACACTGCCTACTATCCCAACCTTGGCCCCCTCTAAGACACTGCCTACTGTCCCAACCTTGGCCCCCTCTAGGACACTGCCTACTGTCCCCACCTTGGCCCCCTCTAAGACACTGCCTACTGTCCCAACCTTGGCCCCCTCTAAGACACTGCCTACTGTCCCCACCTTGGCCCCCTCTAAGACACTGCCTACTGTCCCCACCTTGGCCCCCTCTAAGACACTGCCTACTATCCTAACCTTGGCCCCCCTCTAAGACACTGCCTACTATCCCAACCTTGGCCCCATCTAAGACACTGCCTACTATCCCAACCTTGGCCCCCTCTAAGACACTGCCTGCTATCCCAACCTTGGCCCCCTCTAAGACACTGCCTACTGTCCCCACCTTGGCCCCCTCTAAGACACTGCCTACTGTCCCAACCTTGTTTCCCTCTAAGATTGCCTACTGTCCCCACCTTGGCCCCCTCTAAGACACTGCCTACTATCCCAACCTTGGCCCCCTCTAAGACACTGCCTACTATCCCAACCTTGGCCCCCTCTAAGACACTGCCTACTGTCCCCACCTTGGCCCCCTCTAAGACACTGCCTACTATCCCAACCTTGTTTCCCTCTAAGACTGCCTACTGTCCCCACCTTGGCCCCCTCTAAGACACTGCCTACTGTCCCAACCTTGTTTCCCTCTAAGACTGCCTACTGTCCCCACCTTGGCCCCCTCTAAGACACTGCCTACTATCCCAACCTTGGCCCCCTCTAAGACACTGCCTACTATCGCAACCTTGGCCCCCTCTAAGACACTGCCTACTGTCCCCACCTTGGCCCCCTCTAAGACACTGCCTACTGTCCCCACCTTGAACCCCTCTAAGACACTGCCTACTGTCCCCACCTTGGCCCCCTCTAAGACACTGCCTACTGTCCCCACCTTGGCCCCCTCTAAGACACTGCCTACCATCCCCACCTTGGCCCCCTCTAAGACACTGCCTACTGTCCCCACCTTGGCCCCCTCTAAGACACTGCCTACTGTCCCCACCTTGGCCCCCTCTAAGACACTGCCTACTGTCCCAACCTTGGCCCCCTCTAAGACACTGCCTACTATCCCAACCTTGGCCCCCTCTAAGACACTGCCTACTGTCCCAACCTTGGCCCCCTCTAAGACACTGCCTACTATCCCAACCTTGGCCCCCTCTAAGACACTGCCTACTGTCCCCACCTTGGCCCCCTCTAAGACACTGCCTACCATCCCCACTTTGGCCCCCTCTAAGACACTGCCTACTATCCCACCTTGGCCCCCTCTAAGACACTGCCTACTGTCCCAACCTTGGCCCCCTCTAAGACACTGCCTACTATCCCAACCTTGGCCCCCTCTAAGACACTGCCTACTGTCCCAACCTTGGCCCCCTCTAAGACACTGCCTACTGTCCCAACCTTGGCCCCCTCTAAGACACTGCCTGCTATCCCAACCTTGGCCCCCTCTAAGACACTGCCTACTGTCCCCACCTTGGCCCCCTCTAAGACACTGCCTACTGTCCCAACCTTGTTTCCCTCTAAGACACTGCCTACTGTCCCCACCTTGGCCCCCTCTAAGACACTGCCTACTATCCCAACCTTGGCCCCCTCTAAGACACTGCCTACTGTCCCCACCTTGGCCCCCTCTAAGACACTGCCTACTATCCCAACCTTGGCCCCCTCTAAGACACTGCCTACTATCCCAACCTTGGCCCCCTCTAAGACACTGCCTACTGTCCCAACCTTGGCCCCCTCTAAGACACTGCCTACTATCCCAACCTTGGCCCCCTCTAAGACACTGCCTACTGTCCCAACCTTGGCCCCCTCTAAGACACTGCCTACTGTCCCAACCTTGGCCCCCTCTAAGACACTGCCTACTATCCCAACCTTGGCCCCCTCTAAGACACTGCCTACTGTCCCCACCTTGGCCCCCTCTAAGACACTGCCTACTATCCCAACCTTGGCCCCCTCTAAGACACTGCCTACTATCCCAACCTTGGCCCCCTCTAAGACACTGCCTACTGTCCCAACCTTGGCCCCCTCTAAGACACTGCCTACTATCCCAACCTTGGCCCCCTCTAAGACACTGCCTACTGTCCCAACCTTGGCCCCCTCTAAGACACTGCCTACTATCCCAACCTTGGCCCCCTCTAAGACACTGCCTACTGTCCCAACCTTGGCCCCCTCTAAGACACTGTCTACTATCCCAACCTTGGCCCCCTCTAAGACACTGCCTACTGTCCCAACCTTGGCCTCCTCTAAGACACTGCCTACTATTCCAACCTTGGCCCCCTCTAAGACACTGCCTACTGTCCCAACCTTGGCCCCCTCTAAGACACTGCCTACTATCCCAACCTTGGCCCCCTATAAGACACTGCCTACTATCCCAACCTTGGCCCCCTCTAAGACACTGCCTACTATCCCAACCTTGGCCCCCTCTAAGACACTGCCTACTATCCCAACCTTGGCCCCCTCTAAGACACTGCCTACTATCCCAACCTTGGCCCCCTCTAAGACACTGCCTACTGTCCCAACCTTGGCCCCCTCTAAGACACTGCCTACTATCCCAACCTTGGCCCCCTCTAAGACACTGCCTACTGTCCCCACCTTGGCCCCCTCTAAGACACTGCCTACTATCCCAACCTTGGCCCCTCTAAGACACTGCCTACTGTCCCAACCTTGGCCCCCTCTAAGACACTGCCTACTGTCCCAACCTTGGCCCCCTCTAAGACACTGCCTACTATCCCAACCTTGGACCCCTCTAAGACACTGCCTACTGTCCCCACCTTGGCCCCCTCTAAGACACTGCCTACTATCCCAACCTTGGCCCCTCTAAGACACTGCCTACTGTCCCAACCTTGGCCCCCTCTAAGACACTGCCTACTGTCCCAACCTTGGCCCCCTCTAAGACACTGCCTACTATCCCAACCTTGGACCCCTCTAAGACACTGCCTACTATCCCCACCTTGGCCCCCTCTAAGACACTGCCTACTATCCCAACCTTGGCCCCCTCTAAGACACTACCTACTATCCCAACCTTGGCCCCCTCTAAGACACTGCCTACTATCCCCACCTTGGCCCCCTCTAAGACACTGCCTACTATCCCAACCTTGGCTCCCTCTAAGACACTGCCTACTATCCCAACCTTGGCCCCCTCTAAGACACTGCCTACTGTCCCAACATTGGCCCCCTCTAGGACACTGCCTACTGTCCCCACCTTGGCCCCCTCTAAGACACTGCCTACTGTCCCAACCTTGGCCCCCTCTAAGACACTGCCTACTGTCCCCACCTTGGCCCCCTCTAAGACACTGCCTACTGTCCCCACCTTGGCCCCCTCTAAGACACTGCCTACTATCCTAACCTTGGCCCCCTCTAAGACACTGCCTACTATCCCAACCTTGGCCCCATCTAAGACACTGTCTACTATCCCAACCTTGGCCCCCTCTAAGACACTGCCTGCTATCCCAACCTTGGCCCCCTCTAAGACACTGCCTACTGTCCCCACCTTGGCCCCCTCTAAGACACTGCCTACTGTCCCAACCTTGTTTCCCTCTAAGACTGCCTACTGTCCCCACCTTGGCCCCCTCTAAGACACTGCCTACTATCCCAACCTTGGCCCCCTCTAAGACACTGCCTACTATCCCAACCTTGGCCCCCTCTAAGACACTGCCTACTGTCCCCACCTTGGCCCCCTCTAAGACACTGCCTACTATCCCAACCTTGTTTCCCTCTAAGACTGCCTACTGTCCCCACCTTGGCCCCCTCTAAGACACTGCCTACTGTCCCAACCTTGTTTCCTTCTAAGACTGCCTACTGTCCCCACCTTGGCCCCCTCTATGACACTGCCTACTATCCCAACCTTGGCCCCCTCTAAGACACTGCCTACTATCCCAACCTTGGCCCCCTCTAAGACACTGCCACTATCCCAACCTTGGCTCCCTCTAAGACACTGCCTACTATCCCAACCTTGGCCCCCTCTAAGACACTGCCTACTGTCCCAACATTGGCCCCCTCTAGGACACTGCCTACTGTCCCCACCTTGGCCCCCTCTAAGACACTGCCTACTGTCCCAACCTTGGCCCCCTCTAAGACACTGCCTACTGTCCCCACCTTGGCCCCCTCTAAGACACTGCCTACTGTCCCCACCTTGGCCCCCTCTAAGACACTGCCTACTATCCTAACCTTGGCCCCCCCTAAGACACTGCCTACTATCCCAACCTTGGCCCCATCTAAGACACTGTCTACTATCCCAACCTTGGCCCCCTCTAAGACACTGCCTGCTATCCCAACCTTGGCCCCCTCTAAGACACTGCCTACTGTCCCCACCTTGGCCCCCTCTAAGACACTGCCTACTGTCCCAACCTTGTTTCCCTCTAAGACTGCCTACTGTCCCCACCTTGGCCCCCTCTAAGACACTGCCTACTATCCCAACCTTGGCCCCCTCTAAGACACTGCCTACTATCCCAACCTTGGCCCCCTCTAAGACACTGCCTACTGTCCCCACCTTGGCCCCCTCTAAGACACTGCCTACTATCCCAACCTTGTTTCCCTCTAAGACTGCCTACTGTCCCCACCTTGGCCCCCTCTAAGACACTGCCTACTGTCCCAACCTTGTTTCCTTCTAAGACTGCCTACTGTCCCCACCTTGGCCCCCTCTATGACACTGCCTACTATCCCAACCTTGGCCCCCTCTAAGACACTGCCTACTATCCCAACCTTGGCCCCCTCTAAGACACTGCCTACTGTCCCAACCTTGGCCCCCTCTAAGACACTGCCTACT
Organism: Cepaea hortensis; assembly: GCA_963921405.1. Taxonomy (NCBI): domain Eukaryota; kingdom Metazoa; phylum Mollusca; class Gastropoda; order Stylommatophora; family Helicidae; genus Cepaea; species Cepaea hortensis. The sequence continues at coordinate 5,835,751 of OY992882.1, forward strand.
GTCCCAACCTTGGCCCCCTCTAAGACACTGCCTACTATCCCAACCTTGGCCCCCCTCTAAGACACTGCCTACTGTCCCCACCTTGGCCCCCTCTAAGACACTGCCTACTGTCCCCACCTTGGCCCCCTCTAAGACACTGCCTACTATCCCAACCTTGGCCCCCTCTAAGACACTGCCTACTGTCCCAACCTTGTTTCCCTCTAAGACTGCCTACTGTCCCCACCTTGGCCCCCTCTAAGACACTGCCTACTATCCCAACCTTGGCCCCCTCTAAGACACTGCCTACTATCCCAACCTTGGCCCCCTCTAAGACACTGCCTACTGTCCCAACCTTGTTTCCCTCTAAGACTGCCTACTGTCCCCACCTTGGCCCCCTCTAAGACACTGCCTACTGTCCCCACCTTGGCCCCCTCTAAGACACTGCCTACTGTCCCCACCTTGGCCCCCTCTAAGACACTGCCTACTGTCCCCACCTTGGCCCCCTCTAAGACACTGCCTACTGTCCCCACCTTGTTTCCCTCTAAGACTGCCTACTGTACCTACCTTGGCCTCCTCCTCAAATGGCCTCACAAAAGGAGAGTTTCTAATGGTCTGTGTCTTGACGATGTGGTCATCCATCAGAGTCTGGATGTCATCCACACCTCCCAAGATCTTCAGCTGGGTCTCCTTGTAGGTACTTAGAGTGAAGGTCACTTCTGCCCACTCTGAGATCATCTTGTTGAATGCCCTCTCCAGGGTAAACTCCTGCAAAAGAAAATGTTACATTATGTTCTTTCGCTCTAAAATAAAAAGGTAGTTAATATTTCTATATCCATCAAGTGTACATTTTAATACCTTTATTTTTCAGATTGCAATGTAAAGAAAATTGTGTAGCGCTGTAATTGACTTTCAGCAATTGCTACTGGTATCATATCATCATCTTTAAGTGCCTTGCCAACTGACGTAGGCGATCATGACTGCCACATAGCAAGTGCCCCAAAGCACACCATACAGAGGATGGAAGGAAAATCCCGAAGTGAATAGTGCACCAAAACCATGAGATACGAAGATACGTCACACCAACGCCAGCATGACAACGAAATCATACGCTGTGGGACGATCAAGGAGAATGGGCGTGGATTGGATTTAGAGAACAACTCGGTGTGGCTAGTGGATCATCGGGAGGCTAACAGTGGACTCACTCCAAGCTAAGAACAGAGAGCAACATATTTTGAGAACGCCATGGATTTGCGAACGAAGGGCAAACTCTAGACAAACAGATTCGGAGGAAGATGACAGCAAGGGCGACTTGAATGAACAGAGGGAAAGGGAAGTGTTATTGAGCGAAGATAAGGCAAAATGCAGGATACATGCATCAAGGTCAGTGCACGTTAAAATTAGTTGCCCTCCCGGTCAGAACGGGACTCTAATTTGTTCACTTACTCAATGTATGCAGATTCTGTAACTCCGGAATAAATGGCGTTAGATTTTTCCTAAGCTTCGACATTTTTACTTGCTTCCACGTTTCATCAGTGAATTGCTCAAGTTATCTTTAGGATGTTTTAATGAGCCACCAGTTCCTTGTCGTGAGTCAATTCTATGATATTCCCTATGGCATGGCACAGACAGGAGGACTTGCGATATGGCAATGACTCTCCACACACCATCTCCAATGGCCCGGAAAACATATCCACAGAAGTTCCTGAAGTGACAGTAACCCACGTCACAGTCACCCATGCCACAGTCACCCATGACACAGCCACTCATGTCACAGTCACCCACAAAACAGTCACCCATGTCACAGTCACCCACAAAACAGTCACCCATGTCACAGTCATTCATTCTGAACTTTATGAAATATGGACTGAGAGTCAGAGACTATAACTCCTGTGCATGTGAGGTATTAGAGAACTATTTCAGTGTTGCAGTGGCAGCCTCTATCTCCATTCTTATACTGAAGTATTAGAGATCTATTTCAGTGCTGCAGTGGCAGCCTCTATCTCCATTCTTATACTGAAGTATTAGAGATCTATTTCAGTGCCGCAGTGGCAGCCTCTATCTCCATTATTATACTGAAGTATTAGAGATCTATTTCAACAGCCTCTATCTCCATTCTTTACTGAAATATTAGAGATCTATTTCAGTGCTGCAGTGGAAGCCTCTACCTCCATTCTTATACTGAAGTATTAGTGATCTATTTCAGTGCTGCAGTGGCAGCCTCTATCTCCATTCTTATACTGAAGTATTAGAGATCTATTTCAGTGCCGCAGTGGCAGCCTCTATCTCCATTATTATACTGAAGTATTAGAGATTCATTTCAGTGCTGCAGTGGCAGCCTCAATCTCCATTCTTATACTAACATTGATTTTTATATGCACTGTAATGATGCTGTTACGAAACACAGTTGAGGGCGATTTGGAAGCAGACTGACCGCCTAATATTGGTTTCCATACAAAGGTATGAGTATTGGTTGTTCAGAAAGCAATGGCAAACTACTGAACGCAAACTTGCCTTGAAATCACAAACAGTCAAAATATGATGGGGTTGACTGCCATGTCCTGTATAGGATATGCAACTAACTTTTAACTATAATGTTGTGTATTAACTCAACCTCTCACACTAGCTGAAAAACCCCACCCACATTTGTGGCCACACAGTACAGTGCAGACTATCACTTCGTCATGCATTTTGCACAGTGTGCTGGAGCAAGCAGTTTTTGTCGAGACTCCTGACTTTCCCATTATTCACATGGGGCATTGAGAAACATTTATGCAATATTCTCTGGTACGGGAATGGAGCATAATGGGGACGGCCCTATGCTGTGATGTTGAAACCAAGACTAACGACTTCGTCATGTAAGTCAGAAAGTGACATAAACACAAATCACACATCAGCTGCAGATGAATAAACTAGACTACGTATTAACAGATTGAGGGCCAAACAAAAAGTAAGTTTGGACCAAACAAAAATCAATGGCAGAAAATGAGACATGGGGATGTTACAGTTATGACTTAAAAGTTGTTAATATGGTAGCAAATATGTTGTATTATATATCAAATTATAGACAAAACTACTGTATGTAAGCCATTGGCAGATATGGAAAGTCGCTTAGGACAATTAATCATCTCTTGGCATTTAATCAATGAAGTAATGTCTCAATATAAAAACACAAAAAATGTTTGATTGTCTGAGCAGCGTGTAAGAGAACCAGACACAAACCTTGGTGGCGGATACTGAGATGACTTCAAACTGGTCCATGAAATCCTCCAGCCCAAGTTTCAGAACTTTGCGGACTGTTGTGCCTGCGTCAGGGGTCAGGCTGAAGCCAGCAATCTCAGACATGGCATCCCAGTGATGCTTGCGCAGCCCAGGATTGCACATAATACCAATAACTGGAATCACTTCCTGGGTCACAGAAATATGTGCATGAAATTTACACTACTCTCTTGTGATATTCAATAAAGGATGCACATGAAAATACAATACTCTCTTGTGATATCCAATAAAGGATACACATGAAAATACACTACATTTTTGTGATGTCTAATAAAGGATACACCTGAAAATACACCACCCTCTTGTGATGTCTAATAAAGGATATACCTAAATATACACTACTCTCTTGCGATATCCAATAAAGGATACACATGAAAATACACCACCCTCTTGTGATATCCAATAAAGGATACACCTGAAAATACACTACTCTCTTGTGATATCCAATAAAGGATACACATGAAAATACACTACATTTGTGTGGTCTAATAAAGGATATACCTGAAAATACACCACCCTCTTGTGATATCCAATAAAGGATACACATGAAAATACACCACCCTCTTGTGATATCCAATAAAGGATACACCTGAAAATACACCACCCTCTTGTGATATCCAAAACAGGATACACCTGAAAATACACTACTCTCTTGTGATATCCAATAAAGGATACACCTGAAAATACACCACCCTCTTGTGGTATCCAATAAAGGATACACATGAAAATACACAATTTTGTGATATCCAATAATGGATACACCTGAAAATACACCACCCTCTTGTGATATCCAATAAAGGATACACATGAAAATACACTACAATTTTGTGATATCCAATAACGGATACACCTGAAAATACACCACCCTCTTGTGATGTCCAATAAAGGATACACATTTGTACACCAGAAATATAGTTTTGTTTTAATTTAAAAAAATGTGTCCCAAAGCAGTTTTCTACTAGAGGTCTGTGATGTGGTAGGGCCGTCACATGTAGTAGGCCTAAATACACCGAAGAAAAGGTGGCCAGCCTTTCACTCACTTGGCAGGAGATGAGCCCAGACTATCGAACCCTCACCCCACTGTGCTAATGACAGTAACAGCGTAGCTCCCTATGAACTTTGCTAATGCACCCTCTATTTTTTAAATGTTGCGTAATTATTTTCAGTTATATTTTAACTCTTTCAGTCCCAAGCAATGTCTGGGTGACTGGCTTATTCCCATGAGTGACAGCCATAGTGTCATGTGTTCTCTAACTCTGTACATTTGGCCATAGTATAGTAAAGAATCTGGCAACCCCAGTGCCCACTTCCAACACTTCCAAGGTTTAATTCCGATCAACAAAACTACCTAGTCATATAAGAATAGAAGAAAAAACATGTGACCTATGATAAGAAATTTAATCAAGTCACAATTCAGCCACAGACTGACATCAAATTATTTACTATCGTCATATAGTCCATGTCTAATTGTCTTGGTCATCATGTTTTTCCACAGATAATCATTTCTGACACAGATAAGCCATGACATCAAGCATATTATCTGTAGGTTTCTGCTGATCTCTTTTACCTCCAACTTTCCTGTAATCATGATACTTCCCCAATTTACCACTCCGCATGATTTTCTTTTTCTTCTTCTTATAATCCATGGCCCGGTCTCCCTGGCCTAGGAGTTAAACGACTTTCTCCGTAATTCTGTTTATCCACGTTGGGTAATGCAGCGCACGAGAATTGGTAGCGGATCTCGCCGCTTTGGTGACTTAAGGGATAAGTGAGCCGCCTGCTCAGAAAGCAATGGCAAACTACTGAGCGTAATCTTGCCAAGAAATCAACAACAGCTGTAAAATGCTGGTGTTGACAGTGATGTCCTGTAAAGGATATGCAGGGGGGAAAAAATATAATCCATGCCATGTGGTGTTGGTGATCATACATGTCCACATCTTTCTATCTCAAGTACTGCAAATCATTTTAGATACTGATATTTCTCCATGCTATGATGTCAAACTAAACTGTCCAGCAGCTTCTTTCTTGGTCTCCCCCTAGCTTCTCCTCCCATACAACTTTCCTACTGCCACAATATACTCCAGCTGTCTCTTTCTCATGACATGCTTTCTTCTGATTCCAGTAACCAGCTGTCTTCCCCACATGGATGCCCACAGAATGTGAACTTTCTACTTTTGATACAAGTGACCAGTTCTCTTTGCAAGCCAATTTCTGAAAAGATGCCTTCATTAATCTTTGTATCTGTACAAGGTGGAGTCTCAACAGCGAAGTCATTATGCCACCTGCCTAGCCCTCCAAAGGTTGTGGGTTTGATTCCAGCCTATATCATTTGGTTCACGAGATCAATTTCTCAGAGACTCTTGAGGGGTCAGCGCTGGAGCTACACAGTGTGGTTTGTGCAAAGCTTTCAGCAGGCTCTAGTGTAGAAAAAGACCAAACCATATGGGATCAAACCCAGTGCAATGAAGTCAATCTTCTTGCCCTGTAAACCCTGTCAACTCTGTCCATGTTGTTCTCAACATATTTCTAGAAAACCACATATTAAAGTTATAGCCAACACTACAATAACAGTGACGATAACAACGAAAACTTGTCAAAATGTGACTCCTGACCAACCTTGAAGTCTGCCACCCCTTTGCTCATGTGGTCTATAGCACCTAAAATCTCTGGCATCTTGAATGGTTCCAGATCTGGGACTGAGATCTCCTTTCCTGCAGCCAGGTCTTGCCGTTGGGTCTTCTTAATTTCCCTCTCAGCTTCGTCGTAATCCATCTGTTTCACAGGACAAATAACCATGTGAATACTTGATGGCTTTGAGGTAGTGGAGCAAATTAAAGGATTCCATTACATACCTTGAGGTGGACTGGGTATGTAGTCCCATAGTTTAACTGATTCAGTGTGAAACAAAAATTAGGTTAGGACCAAATATGGTACACAATCACATGAACAAGTATTATAAAGGGAATTTTTGTTCATCGAGCATTGAAATTGAGGAAGATACCATGAAATAAAATTTATATAACATGATGACCTAGTACAGCCATATATCGTCCTTCTGTCTAAATGTGAGGTCACATGTGGCGATATATTATTCTTGGGCACCGAACCAGTGAACAGACCAGTCAGCACTGGATGGTTGATGTGGTCAGTATCACACAGGCCGCCTTTATGTCCCACAGGCCGCCTTGATGTCCCACAGGCCGCCTTGATGTCCCACAGGCCGCCTTGATGTCCCACAAGATTCCCAGGAACCCATTTCACGCCGTATTGACTGGAGCCCAAGTTAACTTTAAACATCCACACCAATAGAGATTCAAACACACGGCCACTGGGTCAGCAAACAAGTGTGCTAGCCACTGCACTAGCACAACTCCCTCACTGTCAGCTAGAGCTAAAGGTGTTGTACTGTTGTTTGTCCATCAAGAATGATGATGACCATTCATTTCATCCAGTGGGGTTGAAAGTATGGAGCCTATGTATGGAGTATATTTTGACTCGAATTGTTCTTTGACAATGTGGGCAAAGAATGCTTGACGTTTCTGGAGGAGGATTTCCTGCAGTTGTTTTCCTGTCCTGCCTTTTCTTCACAGCTCTTGCAGTCCTGGTTGCCTCACACATGACTGCACCCTAGCGTAATGATGCACGCCACGAATTTCGGTCTCTGGCTGCAGTCTCCCAGGTGTCATGATTAATTCCAAAAGCATTCATTGAGATTTTCAGAGTGAGTTTAAAGTGTTTCCTCTGGCCGCCTTGAGAGCTTGGATGAAGAATGACTTGTGCGATGAATTGGATTAAAGTGAGGAAGAGTTGAGCAATTCGTCGACCTCACTCTCTCACCTGAGTCCATCTGAGTCCAGTGGCAAGACAAGTCAAGATGACTGGAGACGAATACAGGTGCAGTGGATGACCAGGGCGGTCTATGTGCCTTGCCGTGCTCATTACGTTCCACAACGCTTTGCAGGTAAACGCCGTCTTGCCCGTTGAATCAGGAATGATTTCTTCCGCGCAGTCTGCCAAATCCTGTCTTCACATGATGGGTAGGCATACCCTAATTCACCGCTTGGTTTGACACCAAATCGGCTACCCACGCCTGGTTTAGCCAGCCTGTCACATCTGTTGCCCCATAACCCCCACTGCGCTACCACAACTCCTTCACTTTCAGCTAGAGCAAAAGGTAACCCAACATTGACCTCGGCTCCCAGGTCGACCCATGTTAACACAGGTACCGAGACATGTCTAGGGAAGTAAAGACAGCCCTCTTCACACACCAAGTGTCAGCTGGTCAACACAAGTACAGGTTTAGCACCATTTATCCAATATGTTTTAAGGCCTGTAAAGAAGTGCTTTTTAAGGACCCTCTGACAGATACTGCCTTACAGGTGAGAAGAGTTAGATCTTCACATGTACTAGGTTACAGGAACATGAGGGGAGTCACCAGCTCCAGTCCTCACAATCTTTTATTCTTAGACAATGTTCAGCAAATGATGAAACAGGATCAACATGGGTGAAGTTAAACTGATTGAAAAACATGAGGGAGAAGTCAGTACATTACAAACCTATATGGGGAAGCTGAAAATAGTAGTTGACAAATAACCCTGCACAATATTGACAAATAACCAGGAGAATATTAGCAAATAAACAGGAGAATGCTGGCAAATAACCAGGAGAACATTGACAAATAACCCAGGAGAATATTGACAAATAACCCAAATGAATATTGAACCAGAGTTATAACCACTTCAACCACTATCCCCACTTAGCCTTGAATGATTTTCATTTTATTTTGTCCACATTTAGTGCCAAATGTTAGGCAACACTCACCAAACCCGACCTCCACATTGTGCTGAAGCCGAGGGGAAAAAGAGAACTCTTTATGATGATTTGAAGTAGATAGCACAACGCTCATCACATTTGAGCTAAAAGGGAGAAAAAGAGGAAAAAAGAGAGAAAACCTCTCGCCGTCTCCAACTTGCAAGAAAAGGGAACGTAAATCAGAAGAAGATTTAAAGATTTCTGGAGACAGGGGCAAGAACTATTACTGATGTTCAGGCAGGAACTATTATGTTTAAATCCATAATAACGGAATATAAACTAGGCTGTAATAGCAACAGTAGATGTACAAACTAAACTTACACAGACTAAACAAACAAATCAAGAACAACATAAAAAGCTCTTTATTCACCAAATTCTACAGCTTCAGGGACAACCAATGTCCATACAATCACTGAAGCACCAAAACCAACAAACAACTGCAGTCTAAACATTGACCATTAACATGGAATCTTAGACACCAACAAAATAAGACACCATACAAAAAGGAATAATTGCCACACCAACATAAATATAAGTACTAACGAATAATGTAGGTACCAGCAACAACAAAAAACAATATAAAGATGAGCAAAAATTGTCAGTACAAGCGAAAACATTATAAGCATCAGGAAAACCTAGCTCTCAAATACTAGTTTCTCCAATGCAACAGTTCACAACCACCAATGGACAATAATAATTTTCTAGATCTACCTGATCTGGTACAGGCATTGGCGCCTATCTGACTCAGGGGGGCAGTTAAAGTTAGTTCTGCGCCCTCTGGCGGGATCCCACTATCATCATGATCCGTGTACAGTGTCAATGGCTTCGAGTGGAGGAGTGCAATTGGTAGGGTACAAGCCTTATCCTGGTGTGAGGAAATACAACCTAAAGGCTAAATGTCATGGCAAGTCAGACCATGCAGGCAGACTTGACGATGGTCACCAGAACAATGTGTTTGGTTGGATACAGCACTTATGACTACTTCACTGCATCTTACTCATTTAACCTCATTTAAGAAGATACCTGCATTTTCTTGACACGCTGTGCAAATATCTTTTGAACTTTGAAGAAATCTCTGGCATACTCCTCCACTTCTGCAGCGATGGATTCGACATTTTGATCCATAAAGTCTCCATCCATACACCTGAGAAATTATCACTGCAAACATTTATACAGTATAGATACATTTCATGATCAATGCAAACATGTATCCAATATAAATGCATTTCAAGGTCTCTGCAAACATTTACCCAGTATAAATACATATCAGCACCTACAAAATCTAGTTTCTTTTAGAGAATTGTTGTGACTCTCTTGCAGTCTAGCAGGATGTACAGTTTGTGGTCTTCGGCAAGTTTTATTACAGCAGAGATAATGTTGATCTTCCCTGCATTAGCCAGACTACTGTCCGCCCCACATATCAGTGTCTTCCAAAGATGCCCCACATGTTTCCATGAAGGATGCCCCACATATCAGTATCTGCCACGGATGCCCCATGGGAAGATGAAGAATGGTCTTGATTATAATCAAACCTGACCCTGGCTATCTCCCAGCCTAAGTTAGGACTGTTGCTGGAGTCATCCTCTCAATCAATTGTATGACAAGTTAGGACTATCATCATTCATTCATTCAGTAGAATGTCCTTTGCAGAACCTTACTCCCATAACAACCTTCCGGAAAACCTTTCGATCATAAGCAAGATGTCCCGCATCCGATACACCCATCTGGAGATCATCCGCCACATCCTGCACCCATCTTCTCTTTCACTTTCCTCTTCCTCTCTTCCCAGGCATATACCCCTCCAGTATTGTTCTCTCCAAACTTTCGTGACGTTTCAAGTGACCAAAATATTTCAATTTTTTTTTGTGTTATCATTTTTAATAGTCAACCTTCTTCAATATTTAGCTCTTTAAGTGTGGGTGCATCTGTTCTTTTCTTTATCTAAGATATTCTTAGATCTCGTCTATAACATTTATATTCAAAGGAATTTATGCACTGTTCAGCTTGTTTAGTAAGTGTCCAGGTCTCACAGGAGTATGTTGAAATAGGAAAGATGCATGCTCTTAAAAATCTAATTTTTGTAGTTCTATCTGTCCCTCTCCTCAATTTATTCAATTATTTTAGTCTTTGAAGTCTTTCATTGTGTCACCATTGTTGGTAATCAATGACCTAAGATTTTCAAAATTTTCCACCACCTCCAATTTTTCCTCATTAACATATATTTCTTTCTCCATAGTAGTTTTATCTGTATGTATTATCTTTGTTTTTGCTAAGTTAAGATATAAGTTGTGATTTGCACTATTCAATTGAGTTGAGGTTATTAGGTTTTCTATACCATTCTGTGTTGTGGATAACAATACTGTATCATCAGCATATGGAATCTCTGGTATGTCATGACCACTGATACTCAGGGCATCATATTGCTCCCTATTTATATAATCTCTGACATTTCTCATTATATTTGTGTACAGGTTAAACAAATAGGGAGAGAGCACATCATCATCATCTCAATCAATTGTATGACAAGTTAGTACTGATGTCATCTTCTCTATCAACTGTATGACAAGCTAGGACAGAAATGAACGGCAAACCTCTTCTCGCAGCGCTGCCACTTGAGTACTGTGTTGAAGAATTTGGAGAATGGCTCCACGGCAGCAACAATGGAGTCTAGATCTGGATACTCTGAGGGTGGGAACTTGTACATGAGTTCCTCTTTGTGGATCCACTCAATCTGCAACATAGATACACAATACAAGTAACTCATAGACACAGTAACGGATACTTTGTGGATCCACTCAATCAGTAGCATAGATATACAATACAAGTAACTCATAGACACAGTAAAGGACACTTTTAACATGATCTGAGGCCTAATGGGCATGTGGTGATGTGGTCAGTGGCACATTTGCTGCCTTCACTTCCCCAGACATTTCCTGGTCCCCATCTTAGGCTGGGTCAAGCTGGATGCCCAGGTTCATTTTAAAAATCCAAAATGCCTAAATGTGGATTGAACCCATGACTACCAGTGCAGCAAGTGAGAGTTTAGCCACCACTACTGCAGCTCGTACATTAAACACCAAAGTAATGATTCAATCAATCACAATGAAGATTGGCTGCAATGGATCTCCAACTCGGTCTCTCACCTCCATTGTACATTCTGTTAGACTGTTTTTTGTCCATCTCTTGATGTTATTTTTATTGTTGTCCACCTCTTGCTTTCAACCTTACCCTCCAGTAATGTTTTTATAACAGTATTAAGACTTTTAATCTTCTTCTTCTTCAGCGTTCCGAGCCATTGAAGAAGTCTTTTAATAGGGCTGAAATATTTCACTTGCCTCTTTTTATGATTACATATCATATAAATGTTAGAATCTTATCAATAGTAAGTCTTGGAAATCATTGGTGGGGCAATTTTTCCAGTGTGCTTCATTAATTTTTGCGTAACAATGGATCATATTTATACTTACTTCCCTTTTCATGGTTCTAAGTTGAGTTGAACTGAACTAAGAACCGACACCACTGCACTCAGGATATTCCCATAAGTGCTCCATCCCCTCGTTCAACAGCCAGCGAAGAGTCATTCTATTAATCATTCCCACCGCTATCTGATTAAAAGTTCTCTTAGCCTTCCCTCTCAGTTTTGAGATTCTTCTAGAACCCCTGCCAATCCCCCGCAATATCGTTCTTTCCACATTTGGTTCTCAATCTGTTCCCCGCCTTCTCCACCTGGTCTCACAGGTGCCTGACCACCTCTCCCTTGTCCATTGGTAATCTACCACAGAGAGGTCCATTTCCTGCCAGCCTATCAGCCTGTTAATTTCTCTACCTCCTTAGATACAACTGAACCACTCCAATGTGAGAGGCAGTTGCCTCTGTGTGGCCTGAGAGCAGCACTGTTTCACCTGTGTATGAAAGCTTTATGCCTGATCTGTTCCATTTTGTTTCCCATAATCCCAGAATGCTAATTTTATTTCACTTTCCCAACCATGTTTGCTGTCTTTCACAATTCATACATAGTTCTGACTTCCAGATGCCAATTCTTTTCCAGAATGAAAGGAGGTTGGCTGATGATCGAGATCTCCCCTGTAGCTTTACGAAAAGAGTCTTCTTTTATCTTGGTTGGCCGTCTTTCATTTTCTGTAGATGTATTCATGATTAGCTGGAGTTTGCTGCTAAGGTTTTCTATGGGAGTGGATGGATCATACCGGGCTGGAGAAAATGGTACTGCAGGGAGTGACCAAAGGATCTGGCCTACACTCAGGACTCCAAGGAAAGGCCAGATGGACACATAATGAAACTGCTACTAATACTATTAGTATTGGGATACTTTGTTGATCATTGAAAATAGTGACGTGGCACATTTGGGAATGTCCTGAGTGATGTGATGTCAGGTCTCGACTCTTCTCTCTTTTGACGAATTTTTCCGGTTGTCACAACATGTTCCAGTTTTTGTCTTCTAATGTGGGCAAACAATTATGACTTTATTTCTGATGTTTGTGATAAGTTGTCTTTGTGACTCAGCTTCCCTCAAAATATCCAGATTGCTCATTTTGGCTGTCCAATTAATTTTCAGCATTCTTCTATAAAACCACATCTCCAAGGCTTCCAGGGATTTTTTCGCCTGTTTACTAATGTCCACGATTTGCAGCCGTATGTTAAAACTGGTTCTATGTTACATACAAGAACTCTTTTCCCAATGTTCAAGGACAAGGACTTATTGCATAAATTTTTTTTGATTTGATACAATGCATTTTTTGCCAGTCCTATTCTGTTCTTTATCTCTGTGATGCGGCTTCCATCTGATGTTATCCATATGCCTAGTTATCTGGTTTCTGCACCTGCACAAAAATAACGTAATTTACTGTAATTGTACATTTAGGCACAATCTGTTTCTTTGATATTACCATGACTTCCGTCTTTCTATTGTTCTCAGTAGTTAGAAACAAATAAAGCAAACAAATGCCATCCCCACCTGATTGCGTACTTCGGCCAGCCTTCTCTGAACATTCCGAGTGTCTTGTACATACTGTTGCATCATGTGCAGCTCGCCGCAGTCGTTGAACTCTTCCACCCTTTTCTTCAGCCACTTCAGCTCCTGGTTGACCTTGTTACGGCATTCAATCAGCTTCAGTTCCCCGTTCCTCTTAGCATCCTCCAGCATCTGCACGGAAATAGTGAGCCATACACAGCATCTACATGGAAATAGTGAGCCATACACAGTATCTACATGGAAATAGTGAGCCATACACAGCATCTACATGGAAATAGTGAGCCATACACAGTATCTACATGGAAATAGTGAGCCATACACAGTATCTACATGGAAATAGTGAGCCATACACAGTATCTACATGGAAATAGTGAGCCATACACAGCATCTACATGGAAATAGTGAGCCATACACAGCATCTACATGGAAATAGTGAGCCATACACAGTATCTACATGGAAATAGTGAGCCATACACAGCATCTACATGGAAATAGTGAGCCATACACAGTATCTACATGGAAATAGTGAGCCATACACAGCATGAGCATAGAAATAGTGAGCCATACACAGCATCTACATGGAAATAGTGAGCCATACACAGCATCTACATGGAAATAGTGAGCCATACACAGTATCTACATGGAAATAGTGAGCCATACACAGCATCTGCACGGAAATAGTGAGCCATACACAGCATCTACATGGAAATAGTGAGCCATACACAGCATCTACATGGAAATAGTGAGCCATACACAGCATCTACATGGAAATAGTGAGCCATACACAGTATCTACATGGAAATAGTGAGCCATACACAGCATCTGCACGGAAATAGTGAGCCATACACAGCATCTACATGGAAATAGTGAGCCATACACAGCATCTACATGGAAATAGTGAGCCATACAGCATCTACATGGAAATAGTGAGCCATACACAGCATCTACATGGAAATAGTGAGCCATACACAGCATCTACATGGAAATAGTGAGCCATACACAGCATCTACATGGAAATAGTGAGCCATACACAGCATCTGCACGGAAATAGTGAGCCATACACAGTATCTACATGGAAATAGTGAGCCATACACAGCATCTGCACGGAAATAGTGAGCCATACACAGCATCTACATGGAAATAGTGAGCCATACACAGCATCTACATGGAAATAGTGAGCCATACAGCATCTACATGGAAATAGTGAGCCATACACAGCATCTACATGGAAATAGTGAGCCATACACAGCATCTACATGGAAATAGTGAGCCATACACAGCATCTACATGGAAATAGTGAGCCATACACAGCATCTACACGGAAATAGTGAGCCATACAGCATCTACATGGAAATAGTGAGCCATACACAGCATCTACATGGAAATAGTGAGCCATACACAGTATCTACATGGAAATAGTGAGCCATACACAGTATCTACACGGAAATAGTGAGCCATACACAGCATCTACATGGAAATAGTGAGCCATACACAGCATCTACACGGAAATAGTGAGCCATACAGCATCTACATGGAAATAGTGAGCCATACACAGCATCTACATGGAAATAGTGAGCCATACACAGCATCTACATGGAAATAGTGAGCCATACACAGCATCAGCACAGAAATAGTGAGCCATACAGCATCTACATGGAAATAGTGAGCCATACACAGCATCTACATGGAAATAATGAGCCATACACAGCATCTACACGGAAATAGTGAGCCATACACAGCATCAGCACAGAAATAGTGAGCCATACACAGCATTAGCACAGAAATAGTGAGCCATACACAGGATCAGCACAGAAATAGTGAGCCATACACAGGATCAGCACAGAAATAGTGAGCCATACACAGGATCAGCACAGAAATAGTGAGCCATACACAGCATCTACATGGAAATAGTGAGCCATACACAGGATCAGCACAGAAATAGTGAGCCATACACAGGATCAGCATGGAAATAGTGAGCCATACACAGCATCTACATGGAAATAGTGAGCCATACACAGCATCAGCACAGAAATAGTGAGCCATACACAGGATCAGCATGGAAATAGTGAGCCATACACAGCATCTACATGGAAATAGTGAGCCATACACAGCATCTACATGGAAATAGTGAGCCATACACAGTATCAGCACAGAAATAGTGAGCCATACACAGCATCTAGACGGAAATAGTGAGCCATACTGTCAGAAGTCGGGGTGCCCCACCAGCTTGATGAATGGATTATTCACTGGCGAGCAACCCCAAATAGTCAGAAACTGACTATAGACAAAATCTATATGGCTGAACTACAGATTAAGCCCTGAATATCCAACGTACAGCTCTAAGTGGCTCGTTACAAAATTGAAATGAACTGTGCTGAATATTCGCCAAGGACTAGGAAAGAGAAGGTTTAGCTAGGAAAGATTTTTAAGTCTGAATTAAAGTTTAAAGACAACTATCCTAGTACAGGTTTTTCTCCCTGACTGCTCCTTTCCTTGGTGTGTAAGTGAACCCCCACCAATGTACACAACAACACGTATGCACAATTGGAATTAAAATATAACGAGAGAACTATGAGTTACAATACTACAACATTTATTTACTAATCATAGACATCTGATGGTTTTTAATATGAGGATGATGAAATCATATAACATATTGTGATGAGAAACATTACGTAACTTTACTTGTTACTTCATCTATCTGGAACTGTGGTCCAGATCCCCACTCTCCAGTAGACTCAACAAAAGAACAGCTTGCCGGTATTCTAACGTCTGCCAGTCCTGGCTCTACCTAGTCATAACTCGTTCTTGAGATCTATAACATAGGTGCTCCTTGTGAGAGCTTGAAAGAAAGTCAAGAATGTGTTATATCAGTTCTACATCAGCGCAATCCTAATTAAAACATATCATAACACAAACATATACAATGACCAGTCTGGCCAAGTTTATCTTCCAGCTCTACTGCGTTCACCATCCTCCTTCTCCCTACTGTCTTTAGTCTGGGACGGGCTTTTCAATTGTCTCACACACCTGTAATGATTACATTTCTGCCGCCCCATGTCCATGTCGCTAATACAGAAATTCTGTGTCGTACAGCCGCTCCGTCCAATGTTAGTTTAGCAGCTCACAGGGTCGGTAAGTGTATTATAACACTGCCAGGTCATCCGGGCTTACAAGCCGTGACCCGTAGTTGTGCCAGGTTTCCATGCATTACCGTGGACGCACGCCCACAATACACTGAGAAAGTTTAGCACCATATACCAATTGTGGGTAAGGTCTGTACCATTACACCTCTGCTTCCAACACAATCATTGGCCAATGTGCCAATGCGCAGACAATAGCATAACACTTCATATTGGTAGGTTTGCATATGACAAATCAATATATCAAACATCCAATACACATAAACATATTGATTAAACTAGACATATTATGATACTTTAACATCATAGCATAATGCACTAGTTAGTTTATGAAATTACACATACATACATCCAACATATCCGTAAACATTATATTACTTCAAGATGGACATCTAATTATACTCAACATAATAGCATCAGGCATTATTAATGAGTACTAATATTGTATAGCTACAAAATGAGATATACAACAAGTCTAATTGAAGTTACCACACAGACCAGCCATATTTGCTGAGCTGCCCGGTTTAATCACACTTAGTTACTGCTGTTGTAAGAATTAAATAAATAGTCAGTTGACTATATTCTGTACAACAAATGCACACACCAAAAAGGCAACTAGGATAGTGTACCAAGAAATGACAAGCATCTACCAAGACACCTAAAAGTCTACCCAGACAAGATCTGTCTCACATAAGGCTCTATTTCTCAGAAGAATAACACTTTAAAGCAATATGATATTGAACGCAGAACTTAGAAAGAACACTCAAGTAATCTATGGCAATGATCGTTCTTGCAATAACCTAGATCAGATATAGACTGAAAATCGGTCCATCCATCTAAGAAACTAAGAGACTTACTAAGGGACTAGTTACTAAGAAATAATTCCTAGCAGCCAACATAATATTCATGCATATGACTACAGACATTGAGATAGTTCCTACCTGTTCTGAAGTCAAACTTAATCTGACATAAAACAGGCTAGGGACCCTTATTTAAGCTAAGTCAAGCAGACCATATTATCTCCTTGGCATTCCCGTCATAAATTCTTCTTATCTCCTCCTGACAGTAATTGCCCTTATCATTGCAACTGGCCATCACACCTTGCTCCTCTCTGTCTGGCCCCAAGACCTCAGTGTTAATTGTCTTATCAGACCTGGTTCACACCTCCCTGAGTCTGCCAGTCAGAGTGGGCGGGGCTTAGTTTACAGCCCTGGGGCTATTATCTTTCCCTGGGTTAATGTTGTTCACACCTGGGCGATTTCCTAGCTATTCTTATCAGGTGTCATGTCAAGGGAACAATTAGGTTCTCATGGTCAACAGCCAGTTTACAACTCTGTTGGTAAACCAGGTTTTAATTACACAGTCCATGGCCCAGTTCATTGTTGATTCAGCATGTCTGGGTCAGCAATTTCCCAAGGTGTATACTAATTATCTAGTTGCCATTTTACTTGCCATCTGCAAGCTTACGTCATGGCTAGTTGGTTTTTGTGAATAATCTTACCTCACGACTAGATAGCCGTGGAGTAGCGTGATTAATTCATTCTTTCTCAGTTTGGCCTCTCAACTTTGGAGACCGAGAAAAATATTCTGGGATGTTAAGGCGGCCAATTCGTGACAGAGCTTTCCCCTTAAAAAAAAAGTTTCTGCCAGAAATCTTTTGTCAAAGCACGCCGTACATCCCAGAATAATGCCTAAGCACTCTCCGTTCTGTATCTGCCTAAAGGTTTCCAATATTCCTTGTGGCAGTGGGTTGTCCTGCATAAAGACGTCCCATTTCCATAACCCAAAGATACTCTGGATAGATCCTTGTACCTGGTTTTCAGCCGGGATTCCATGCAATAGCTTGGTAAAATCCGGTAATTGTCAGGAGGTTGTAATTTTACCCCTCTGGGAAAGATCACAATCAACGGGATTCTTCTACGCCTCTGGGCAGCAATTGTTTTACACCATTCACTCACGTGATTTACTCCTTTCAGCCGAGGATGTACCCGTAGTGAGGTCTTGCATAAGCTGGCCACCGCAAAGCTTGTCTCCGTGATTTTCCTCCATCCATTATAGATTCTGAACAGATTCATCAATATCTTCCTTTTGAAAGGAATAATGTTACACATCATGGTCCCATGATATAAATTCAACTGGCGCTTTCCTCCTTCAAAGTTGGGCGTAACAATCTTCCTTCCTCGGTGGCGCGGTTTCTTCCCCTGATAATCAGTTAACGGGCTGAGTTTCTCTGCATTAGAGTTTCGTGTGAAAACCGTGCTAGAAATTGGAAATTTAGTGTGCCAAGTTGTCCAGCCTTGAGAAATAACATAGTTACTCCAGGGCGATAAAGTGGTGTTACTTTTGAATAAAGTATCCACAAATAGCTGATCTACTCCTATCAAATCGACCTGACTGAAGGGTAGATTGAGTCCTAAGAGTGTTGATTCCAAACCACTCTTGACTTCTGTTACTTCAGGTCCCTGTTGCTGGAATTCCCTGATAACTTCAGCTATAGCGATGCTAGCAGTTTCTACCTCCATCTTGTGTGAAGAGTTTTCTTTGCTAGTAACTACAGACAATGTTGTCTGCACAAAATCAGAATCCATATTCTGGCTCCTAACAATTCCCTGTGTTTCCTGAGTCTCCGAACTGGTATACTGTAAGATAACAACTGGAAATGTTTCCTGGTCTGGATGTTCCTCTCTGGTCATGCTTTCATGGGCTAAGTCCAGTTGAGGTACATCCTGTGATAGGCTGGTGTCTACACAATCCATCACACTAGGTAAATGATTTGAACTGAGATCTAGTGTCTTGTCCTGAGCTGCAGCCTCAAAGATCACAAGGGGTTCCGGGTCTTCCTTCATCCCACTGTCAGTCAAATTTAATCCCACTTCTTCCTCGTCTGGGCTGAAGGGAATAATAAAGTCGGTTACCTCTCCATCTCCGACCTCCTTGAAAGATGTCCTCAGGTCATCTTCCTCTTGAGTTTCACCTCTCGTTGAAGTAAAATGAGATTCCTGGGAGTCTTGTACTGGCAAACCGTAGTGCAAACAGTTGTCCTCTGGGTAACTGTTACTAGGTAAATTATCTGAACTGATAATTAGTGACTCTTCCCGCGTTGCAGCAGTGAAATTCACCTGGGATTCTGTTCCTTCCTTCCTCCCTATTTCAGTCAGATGTAATTCCACTTCGTGATTCTGTGACCAGAAGGGAATGTGAGAATCGGCTAGGTCTCCGCCTGCGACCTCATTAAAGGTTGTCTTCAGTTCCTCTTTCTCTCGAGATTCATTTCTCGTAGCAGTCAAGTGGTTTTCCTGAAGGTCCTCTACTGTCAAACGACTATTGCCGTGGTGCAAACAGTTATCACGTTTGTGACTGTTTGAAATGCCCTTGGCACGTTTTTTCTTCCCTCTTTTCCGTTTAGGACTGGGTCGAATGAGAACCTGTAGTTCCCGGTCCACTACCTCTGATTCTGCGGTGGGTGGCAAAGATGTCCCTTCCTTCCTGGTTGGGTGAGCATCCCTATCTCCTACCTTATGTTCCGCTAGAAAGGTTAGCTTCTCCGCATTGACTGCTTCCATATGCGTTTTTTCCATCTTTACTCCTTCAGTTTTGCTACGCTCTTGTGCTTCAAAGAACTCATCATCTTCTTTAAACATAATTTCTTCTTCTTGGTCCCACCATTCTAACTCTGCTATGATATATGTTTCTAGTTGCTCTCCCTCTAAGCCTTCTCTTATGCCCCACCCTCTCGCGGTCTCTGAGAAATCTGCGCGCGCCTTCAGATCCTCTTCAAGATTCCGGTAAAGCAAGAACATAATTGCTAATGACTATATTCAGGTTAGCTTCTATGTATATATCAAAAATCAGATCTAAGCTAGAAAGACAAGAGTTAACTACTGACAGTCTACGCTATCCAATGTGTATAGTTTAGCCTCAGCAGTGAAAGACAACTGAAATTAATATTCAAGTAGTACCTGGCGACAGCAGTGAAGTAAGTGTGAGAGATATACTACACAGTAATCAACAGTAATATTTACCTAAATAAACATTAAAATGCACTGCATACATGTCAAAATAAACATGGCATATATTATCATAAAATGCAAATCAGTCAAGCAGTTAAATCATCAAACACATCAATGTAAATATGATTAAAGTGTTCAATTATCAATAAATGATTAATGGTAACACTAATTGATAATAGTTAAAACAGTTATCAATAAATGATAGATGATGGTAGTTTTCTCATAAGTTCTTATCTGTTATACTTTTGAAAAGTTATATCTCTACTCTGTAACTTCCTCAACTAAAATTAGCTACATCTGATGATAGTCTATTTTGATGACTGAAGATTACAAGAGTTAACTTTGAAAAATCGTTTGTCTAGGGTCTAGTAGAATCACTATGATTACTAGAATCCTGGTTCAGGATCCCGGATGAGCCCCCAATCTGTCAGAAGTCGGGGTGCCCCACCAGCTTGATGAATGGATTATTCACTGGCGAGCAACCCCAAATAGTCAGAAACTGACTATAGACAAAATCTTTATGGCTGAACTACAGATTAAGCCCTGAATATCCAACGTACAGCTCTAAGTGGCTCGTTACAAAATTGAAATGAACTGTGCTGAATATTCGCCAAGGACTAGGAAAGAGAAGGTTTAGCTAGGAAAGATTTTTAAGTCTGAATTAAAGTTTAAAGACAACTATCCTAGTACAGGTTTTTCTCCCTGACTGCTCCTTTCCTTGGTGTGTAAGTGAACCCCCACCAATGTACACAACAACACGTATGCACAATTGGAATTAAAATATAACGAGAGAACTATGAGTTACAATACTACAACATTTATTTACTAATCATAGACATCTGATGGTTTTTAATATGAGGATGATGAAATCATATAACATATTGTGATGAGAAACATTACGTAACTTTACTTGTTACTTCATCTATCTGGAACTGTGGTCCAGATCCCCACTCTCCAGTAGACTCAACAAAAGAACAGCTTGCCGGTATTCTAACGTCTGCCAGTCCTGGCTCTACCTAGTCATAACTCGTTCTTGAGATCTATAACATAGGTGCTCCTTGTGAGAGCTTGAAAGAAAGTCAAGAATGTGTTATATCAGTTCTACATCAGCGCAATCCTAATTAAAACATATCATAACACAAACATATACAATGACCAGTCTGGCCAAGTTTATCTTCCAGCTCTACTGCGTTCACCATCCTCCTTCTCCCTACTGTCTTTAGTCTGGGACGGGCTTTTCAATTGTCTCACACGCCTGTAATGATTACATTTCTGCCGCCCCATGTCCATGTCGCTAATACAGAAATTCTGTGTCGTACAGCCGCTCCGTCCAATGTTAGTTTAGCAGCTCACAGGGTCGGTAAGTGTATTATAACACTGCCAGGTCATCCGGGCTTACAAGCCGTGACCCGTAGTTGTGCCAGGTTTCCATGCATTACCGTGGACGCACGCCCACAATACACTGAGAAAGTTTAGCACCATATACCAATTGTGGGTAAGGTCTGTACCATTACACCTCTGCTTCCAACACAATCATTGGCCAATGTGCCAATGCGCAGACAATAGCATAACACTTCATATTGGTAGGTTTGCATATGACAAATCAATATATCAAACATCCAATACACATAAACATATTGATTAAACTAGACATATTATGATACTTTAACATCATAGCATAATGCACTAGTTAGTTTATGAAATTACACATACATACATCCAACATATCCGTAAACATTATATTACTTCAAGATGGACATCTAATTATACTCAACATAATAGCATCAGGCATTATTAATGAGTACTAATATTGTATAGCTACAAAATGAGATATACAACAAGTCTAATTGAAGTTACCACACAGACCAGCCATATTTGCTGAGCTGCCCGGTTTAATCACACTTAGTTACTGCTGTTGTAAGAATTAAATAAATAGTCAGTTGACTATATTCTGTACAACAAATGCACACACCAAAAAGGCAACTAGGATAGTGTACCAAGAAATGACAAGCATCTACCAAGACACCTAAAAGTCTACCCAGACAAGATCTGTCTCACATAAGGCTCTATTTCTCAGAAGAATAACACTTTAAAGCAATATGATATTGAACGCAGAACTTAGAAAGAACACTCAAGTAATCTATGACAATGATCGTTCTTGCAATAACCTAGATCAGATATAGACTGAAAATCGGTCCATCCATCTAAGAAACTAAGAGACTTACTAAGGGACTAGTTACTAAGAAATAATTCCTAGCAGCCAACATAATATTCATGCATATGACTACAGACATTGAGATAGTTCCTACCTGTTCTGAAGTCAAACTTAATCTGACATAAAACAGGCTAGGGACCCTTATTTAAGCTAAGTCAAGCAGACCATATTATCTCCTTGGCATTCCCGTCATAAATTCTTCTTATCTCCTCCTGACAGTAATTGCCCTTATCATTGCAACTGGCCATCACACCTTGCTCCTCTCTGTCTGGCCCCAAGACCTCAGTGTTAATTGTCTTATCAGACCTGGTTCACACCTCCCTGAGTCTGCCAGTCAGAGTGGGCGGGGCTTAGTTTACAGCCCTGGGGCTATTATCTTTCCCTGGGTTAATGTTGTTCACACCTGGGCGATTTCCTAGCTATTCTTATCAGGTGTCATGTCAAGGGAACAATTAGGTTCTCATGGTCAACAGCCAGTTTACAACTCTGTTGGTAAACCAGGTTTTAATTACACAGTCCATGGCCCAGTTCATTGTTGATTCAGCATGTCTGGGTCAGCAGTTTCCCAAGGTGTATACTAATTATCTAGTTGCCATTTTACTTGCCATCTGCAAGCTTACGTCATGGCTAGTTGGTTTTTGTGAATAATCTTACCTCACGACTAGATAGCCGTGGAGTAGCGTGATTAATTCATTCTTTCTCAGTTTGGCCTCTCAACTTTGGAGACCGAGAAAAATATTCTGGGATGTTAAGGCGGCCAATTCGTGACAGAGCTTTCCCCTTAAAAAAAAAGTTTCTGCCAGAAATCTTTTGTCAAAGCACGCCGTACATCCCAGAATAATGCCTAAGCACTCTCCGTTCTGTATCTGCCTAAAGGTTTCCAATATTCCTTGTGGCAGTGGGTTGTCCTGCATAAAGACGTCCCATTTCCATAACCCAAAGATACTCTGGATAGATCCTTGTACCTGGTTTTCGGCCGGGATTCCATGCAATAGCTTGGTAAAATCCGGTAATTGTCAGGAGGTTGTAATTTTACCCCTCTGGGAAAGATCACAATCAACGGGATTCTTCTACGCCTCTGGGCAGCAATTGTTTTACACCATTCACTCACGTGATTTACTCCTTTCAGCCGAGGATGTACCCGTAGTGAGGTCTTGCATAAGCTGGCCACCGCAAAGCTTGTCTCCGTGATTTTCCTCCATCCATTATAGATTCTGAACAGATTCATCAATATCTTCCTTTTGAAAGGAATAATGTTACACATCATGGTCCCATGATATAAATTCAACTGGCGCTTTCCTCCTTCAAAGTTGGGCGTAACAATCTTCCTTCCTCGGTGTCGCGGTTTCTTCCCCTGATAATCAGTTAACGGGCTGAGTTTCTCTGCATTAGAGTTTCGTGTGAAAACCGTGCTAGAAATTGGAAATTTAGTGTGCCAAGTTGTCCAGCCTTGAGAAATAACATAGTTACTCCAGGGCGATAAAGTGGTGTTACTTTTGAATAAAGTATCCACAAATAGCTGATCTACTCCTATCAAATCGACCTGACTGAAGGGTAGATTGAGTCCTAAGAGTGTTGATTCCAAACCACTCTTGACTTCTGTTACTTCAGGTCCCTGTTGCTGGAATTCCCTGATAACTTCAGCTATAGCGATGCTAGCAGTTTCTACCTCCATCTTGTGTGAAGAGTTTTCTTTGCTAGTAACTACAGACAATGTTGTCTGCACAAAATCAGAATCCATATTCTGGCTCCTAACAATTCCCTGTGTTTCCTGAGTCTCCGAACTGGTATACTGTAAGATAACAACTGGAAATGTTTCCTGGTCTGGATGTTCCTCTCTGGTCATGCTTTCATGGGCTAAGTCCAGTTGAGGTACATCCTGTGATAGGCTGGTGTCTACACAATCCATCACACTAGGTAAATGATTTGAACTGAGATCTAGTGTCTTGTCCTGAGCTGCAGCCTCAAAGATCACAAGGGGTTCCGGGTCTTCCTTCATCCCACTGTCAGTCAAATTTAATCCCACTTCTTCCTCGTCTGGGCTGAAGGGAATAATAAAGTCGGTTACCTCTCCATCTCCGACCTCCTTGAAAGATGTCCTCAGGTCATCTTCCTCTTGAGTTTCACCTCTCGTTGAAGTAAAATGAGATTCCTGGGAGTCTTGTACTGGCAAACCGTAGTGCAAACAGTTGTCCTCTGGGTAAATGTTACTAGGTAAATTATCTGAACTGATAATTAGTGACTCTTCCCGCGTTGCAGCAGTGAAATTCACCTGGGATTCTGTTCCTTCCTTCCTCCCTATTTCAGTCAGATGTAATTCCACTTCGTGATTCTGTGACCAGAAGGGAATGTGAGAATCGGCTAGGTCTCCGCCTGCGACCTCATTAAAGGTTGTCTTCAGTTCCTCTTTCTCTCGAGATTCATTTCTCGTAGCAGTCAAGTGGTTTTCCTGAAGGTCCTCTACTGTCAAACGACTATTGCCGTGGTGCAAACAGTTATCACGTTTGTGACTGTTTGAAATGCCCTTGGCACGTTTTTTCTTCCCTCTTTTCCGTTTAGGACTGGGTCGAATGAGAACCTGTAGTTCCCGGTCCACTACCTCTGATTCTGCGGTGGGTGGCAAAGATGTCCCTTCCTTCCTGGTTGGGTGAGCATCCCTATCTCCTACCTTATGTTCCGCTAGAAAGGTTAGCTTCTCCGCATTGACTGCTTCCATATGCGTTTTTTCCATCTTTACTCCTTCAGTTTTGCTACGCTCTTGTGCTTCAAAGAACTCATCATCTTCTTTAAACATAATTTCTTCTTCTTGGTCCCACCATTCTAACTCTGCTATGATATATGTTTCTAGTTGCTCTCCCTCTAAGCCTTCTCTTATGCCCCACCCTCTCGCGGTCTCTGAGAAATCTGCGCGCGCCTTCAGATCCTCTTCAAGATTCCGGTAAAGCAAGAACATAATTGCTAATGACTATATTCAGGTTAGCTTCTATGTATATATCAAAAATCAGATCTAAGCTAGAAAGACAAGAGTTAACTACTGACAGTCTACGCTATCCAATGTGTATAGTTTAGCCTCAGCAGTGAAAGACAACTGAAATTAATATTCAAGTAGTACCTGGCGACAGCAGTGAAGTAAGTGTGAGAGATATACTACACAGTAATCAACAGTAATATTTACCTAAATAAACATTAAAATGCACTGCATACATGTCAAAATAAACATGGCATATATTATCATAAAATGCAAATCAGTCAAGCAGTTAAATCATCAAACACATCAATGTAAATATGATTAAAGTGTTCAATTATCAATAAATGATTAATGGTAACACTAATTGATAATAGTTAAAACAGTTATCAATAAATGATAGATGATGGTAGTTTTCTCATAAGTTCTTATCTGTTATACTTTTGAAAAGTTATATCTCTACTCTGTAACTTCCTCAACTAAAATTAGCTACATCTGATGATAGTCTATTTTGATGACTGAAGATTACAAGAGTTAACTTTGAAAAATCGTTTGTCTAGGGTCTAGTAGAATCACTATGATTACTAGAATCCTGGTTCAGGATCCCGGATGAGCCCCCAATCTGTCAGAAGTCGGGGTGCCCCACCAGCTTGATGAATGGATTATTCACTGGCGAGCAACCCCAAATAGTCAGAAACTGACTATAGACAAAATCTATATGGCTGAACTACAGATTAAGCCCTGAATATCCAACGTACAGCTCTAAGTGGCTCGTTACAAAATTGAAATGAACTGTGCTGAATATCCGCCAAGGACTAGGAAAGAGAAGGTTTAGCTAGGAAAGATTTTTAAGTCTGAATTAAAGTTTAAAGACAACTATCCTAGTACAGGTTTTTCTCCCTGACTGCCCCTTTCCTTGGTGTGTAAGTGAACCCCCACCAATGTACACAACAACACGTATGCACAATTGGAATTAAAATATAACGAGAGAACTATGAGTTACAATACTACAACATTTATTTACTAATCATAGACATCTGATGGTTTTTAATATGAGGATGATGAAATCATATAACATATTGTGATGAGAAACATTACGTAACTTTACTTGTTACTTCATCTATCTGGAACTGTGGTCCAGATCCCCACTCTCCAGTAGACTCAACAAAAGAACAGCTTGCCGGTATTCTAACGTCTGCCAGTCCTGGCTCTACCTAGTCATAACTCGTTCTTGAGATCTATAACATAGGTGCTCCTTGTGAGAGCTTGAAAGAAAGTCAAGAATGTGTTATATCAGTTCTACATCAGCGCAATCCTAATTAAAACATATCATAACACAAACATATACAATGACCAGTCTGGCCAAGTTTATCTTCCAGCTCTACTGCGTTCACCATCCTCCTTCTCCCTACTGTCTTTAGTCTGGGACGGGCTTTTCAATTGTCTCACACGCCTGTAATGATTACATTTCTGCCGCCCCATGTCCATGTCGCTAATACAGAAATTCTGTGTCGTACAGCCGCTCCGTCCAATGTTAGTTTAGCAGCTCACAGGGTCGGTAAGTGTATTATAACACTGCCAGGTCATCCGGGCTTACAAGCCGTGACCCGTAGTTGTGCCAGGTTTCCATGCATTACCGTGGACGCACGCCCACAATACACTGAGAAAGTTTAGCACCATATACCAATTGTGGGTAAGGTCTGTACCATTACACCTCTGCTTCCAACACAATCATTGGCCAATGTGCCAATGCGCAGACAATAGCATAACACTTCATATTGGTAGGTTTGCATATGACAAATCAATATATCAAACATCCAATACACATAAACATATTGATTAAACTAGACATATTATGATACTTTAACATCATAGCATAATGCACTAGTTAGTTTATGAAATTACACATACATACATCCAACATATCCGTAAACATTATATTACTTCAAGATGGACATCTAATTATACTCAACATAATAGCATCAGGCATTATTAATGAGTACTAATATTGTATAGCTACAAAATGAGATATACAACAAGTCTAATTGAAGTTACCACACAGACCAGCCATATTTGCTGAGCTGCCCGGTTTAATCACACTTAGTTACTGCTGTTGTAAGAATTAAATAAATAGTCAGTTGACTATATTCTGTACAACAAATGCACACACCAAAAAGGCAACTAGGATAGTGTACCAAGAAATGACAAGCATCTACCAAGACACCTAAAAGTCTACCCAGACAAGATCTGTCTCACATAAGGCTCTATTTCTCAGAAGAATAACACTTTAAAGCAATATGATATTGAACGCAGAACTTAGAAAGAACACTCAAGTAATCTATGACAATGATCGTTCTTGCAATAACCTAGATCAGATATAGACTGAAAATCGGTCCATCCATCTAAGAAACTAAGAGACTTACTAAGGGACTAGTTACTAAGAAATAATTCCTAGCAGCCAACATAATATTCATGCATATGACTACAGACATTGAGATAGTTCCTACCTGTTCTGAAGTCAAACTTAATCTGACATAAAACAGGCTAGGGACCCTTATTTAAGCTAAGTCAAGCAGACCATATTATCTCCTTGGCATTCCCGTCATAAATTCTTCTTATCTCCTCCTGACAGTAATTGCCCTTATCATTGCAACTGGCCATCACACCTTGCTCCTCTCTGTCTGGCCCCAAGACCTCAGTGTTAATTGTCTTATCAGACCTGGTTCACACCTCCCTGAGTCTGCCAGTCAGAGTGGGCGGGGCTTAGTTTACAGCCCTGGGGCTATTATCTTTCCCTGGGTTAATGTTGTTCACACCTGGGCGATTTCCTAGCTATTCTTATCAGGTGTCATGTCAAGGGAACAATTAGGTTCTCATGGTCAACAGCCAGTTTACAACTCTGTTGGTAAACCAGGTTTTAATTACACAGTCCATGGCCCAGTTCATTGTTGATTCAGCATGTCTGGGTCAGCAGTTTCCCAAGGTGTATACTAATTATCTAGTTGCCATTTTACTTGCCATCTGCAAGCTTACGTCATGGCTAGTTGGTTTTTGTGAATAATCTTACCTCACGACTAGATAGCCGTGGAGTAGCGTGATTAATTCATTCTTTCTCAGTTTGGCCTCTCAACTTTGGAGACCGAGAAAAATATTCTGGGATGTTAAGGCGGCCAATTCGTGACAGAGCTTTCCCCTTAAAAAAAAAGTTTCTGCCAGAAATCTTTTGTCAAAGCACGCCGTACATCCCAGAATAATGCCTAAGCACTCTCCGTTCTGTATCTGCCTAAAGGTTTCCAATATTCCTTGTGGCAGTGGGTTGTCCTGCATAAAGACGTCCCATTTCCATAACCCAAAGATACTCTGGATAGATCCTTGTACCTGGTTTTCGGCCGGGATTCCATGCAATAGCTTGGTAAAATCCGGTAATTGTCAGGAGGTTGTAATTTTACCCCTCTGGGAAAGATCACAATCAACGGGATTCTTCTACGCCTCTGGGCAGCAATTGTTTTACACCATTCACTCACGTGATTTACTCCTTTCAGCCGAGGATGTACCCGTAGTGAGGTCTTGCATAAGCTGGCCACCGCAAAGCTTGTCTCCGTGATTTTCCTCCATCCATTATAGATTCTGAACAGATTCATCAATATCTTCCTTTTGAAAGGAATAATGTTACACATCATGGTCCCATGATATAAATTCAACTGGCGCTTTCCTC
This sequence comes from Cepaea hortensis, assembly GCA_963921405.1. Lineage (NCBI taxonomy): Eukaryota > Metazoa > Mollusca > Gastropoda > Stylommatophora > Helicidae > Cepaea > Cepaea hortensis. The sequence continues at coordinate 5,864,856 of OY992882.1, forward strand.
CTTCAAAGTTGGGCGTAACAATCTTCCTTCCTCGGTGTCGCGGTTTCTTCCCCTGATAATCAGTTAACGGGCTGAGTTTCTCTGCATTAGAGTTTCGTGTGAAAACCGTGCTAGAAATTGGAAATTTAGTGTGCCAAGTTGTCCAGCCTTGAGAAATAACATAGTTACTCCAGGGCGATAAAGTGGTGTTACTTTTGAATAAAGTATCCACAAATAGCTGATCTACTCCTATCAAATCGACCTGACTGAAGGGTAGATTGAGTCCTAAGAGTGTTGATTCCAAACCACTCTTGACTTCTGTTACTTCAGGTCCCTGTTGCTGGAATTCCCTGATAACTTCAGCTATAGCGATGCTAGCAGTTTCTACCTCCATCTTGTGTGAAGAGTTTTCTTTGCTAGTAACTACAGACAATGTTGTCTGCACAAAATCAGAATCCATATTCTGGCTCCTAACAATTCCCTGTGTTTCCTGAGTCTCCGAACTGGTATACTGTAAGATAACAACTGGAAATGTTTCCTGGTCTGGATGTTCCTCTCTGGTCATGCTTTCATGGGCTAAGTCCAGTTGAGGTACATCCTGTGATAGGCTGGTGTCTACACAATCCATCACACTAGGTAAATGATTTGAACTGAGATCTAGTGTCTTGTCCTGAGCTGCAGCCTCAAAGATCACAAGGGGTTCCGGGTCTTCCTTCATCCCACTGTCAGTCAAATTTAATCCCACTTCTTCCTCGTCTGGGCTGAAGGGAATAATAAAGTCGGTTACCTCTCCATCTCCGACCTCCTTGAAAGATGTCCTCAGGTCATCTTCCTCTTGAGTTTCACCTCTCGTTGAAGTAAAATGAGATTCCTGGGAGTCTTGTACTGGCAAACCGTAGTGCAAACAGTTGTCCTCTGGGTAACTGTTACTAGGTAAATTATCTGAACTGATAATTAGTGACTCTTCCCGCGTTGCAGCAGTGAAATTCACCTGGGATTCTGTTCCTTCCTTCCTCCCTATTTCAGTCAGATGTAATTCCACTTCGTGATTCTGTGACCAGAAGGGAATGTGAGAATCGGCTAGGTCTCCGCCTGCGACCTCATTAAAGGTTGTCTTCAGTTCCTCTTTCTCTCGAGATTCATTTCTCGTAGCAGTCAAGTGGTTTTCCTGAAGGTCCTCTACTGTCAAACGACTATTGCCGTGGTGCAAACAGTTATCACGTTTGTGACTGTTTGAAATGCCCTTGGCACGTTTTTTCTTCCCTCTTTTCCGTTTAGGACTGGGTCGAATGAGAACCTGTAGTTCCCGGTCCACTACCTCTGATTCTGCGGTGGGTGGCAAAGATGTCCCTTCCTTCCTGGTTGGGTGAGCATCCCTATCTCCTACCTTATGTTCCGCTAGAAAGGTTAGCTTCTCCGCATTGACTGCTTCCATATGCGTTTTTTCCATCTTTACTCCTTCAGTTTTGCTACGCTCTTGTGCTTCAAAGAACTCATCATCTTCTTTAAACATAATTTCTTCTTCTTGGTCCCACCATTCTAACTCTGCTATGATATATGTTTCTAGTTGCTCTCCCTCTAAGCCTTCTCTTATGCCCCACCCTCTCGCGGTCTCTGAGAAATCTGCGCGCGCCTTCAGATCCTCTTCAAGATTCCGGTAAAGCAAGAACATAATTGCTAATGACTATATTCAGGTTAGCTTCTATGTATATATCAAAAATCAGATCTAAGCTAGAAAGACAAGAGTTAACTACTGACAGTCTACGCTATCCAATGTGTATAGTTTAGCCTCAGCAGTGAAAGACAACTGAAATTAATATTCAAGTAGTACCTGGCGACAGCAGTGAAGTAAGTGTGAGAGATATACTACACAGTAATCAACAGTAATATTTACCTAAATAAACATTAAAATGCACTGCATACATGTCAAAATAAACATGGCATATATTATCATAAAATGCAAATCAGTCAAGCAGTTAAATCATCAAACACATCAATGTAAATATGATTAAAGTGTTCAATTATCAATAAATGATTAATGGTAACACTAATTGATAATAGTTAAAACAGTTATCAATAAATGATAGATGATGGTAGTTTTCTCATAAGTTCTTATCTGTTATACTTTTGAAAAGTTATATCTCTACTCTGTAACTTCCTCAACTAAAATTAGCTACATCTGATGATAGTCTATTTTGATGACTGAAGATTACAAGAGTTAACTTTGAAAAATCGTTTGTCTAGGGTCTAGTAGAATCACTATGATTACTAGAATCCTGGTTCAGGATCCCGGATGAGCCCCCAATCTGTCAGAAGTCGGGGTGCCCCACCAGCTTGATGAATGGATTATTCACTGGCGAGCAACCCCAAATAGTCAGAAACTGACTATAGACAAAATCTATATGGCTGAACTACAGATTAAGCCCTGAATATCCAACGTACAGCTCTAAGTGGCTCGTTACAAAATTGAAATGAACTGTGCTGAATATTCGCCAAGGACTAGGAAAGAGAAGGTTTAGCTAGGAAAGATTTTTAAGTCTGAATTAAAGTTTAAAGACAACTATCCTAGTACAGGTTTTTCTCCCTGACTGCTCCTTTCCTTGGTGTGTAAGTGAACCCCCACCAATGTACACAACAACACGTATGCACAATTGGAATTAAAATATAACGAGAGAACTATGAGTTACAATACTACAACATTTATTTACTAATCATAGACATCTGATGGTTTTTAATATGAGGATGATGAAATCATATAACATATTGTGATGAGAAACATTACGTAACTTTACTTGTTACTTCATCTATCTGGAACTGTGGTCCAGATCCCCACTCTCCAGTAGACTCAACAAAAGAACAGCTTGCCGGTATTCTAACGTCTGCCAGTCCTGGCTCTACCTAGTCATAACTCGTTCTTGAGATCTATAACATAGGTGCTCCTTGTGAGAGCTTGAAAGAAAGTCAAGAATGTGTTATATCAGTTCTACATCAGCGCAATCCTAATTAAAACATATCATAACACAAACATATACAATGACCAGTCTGGCCAAGTTTATCTTCCAGCTCTACTGCGTTCACCATCCTCCTTCTCCCTACTGTCTTTAGTCTGGGACGGGCTTTTCAATTGTCTCACACGCCTGTAATGATTACATTTCTGCCGCCCCATGTCCATGTCGCTAATACAGAAATTCTGTGTCGTACAGCCGCTCCGTCCAATGTTAGTTTAGCAGCTCACAGGGTCGGTAAGTGTATTATAACACTGCCAGGTCATCCGGGCTTACAAGCCGTGACCCGTAGTTGTGCCAGGTTTCCATGCATTACCGTGGACGCACGCCCACAATACACTGAGAAAGTTTAGCACCATATACCAATTGTGGGTAAGGTCTGTACCATTACACCTCTGCTTCCAACACAATCATTGGCCAATGTGCCAATGCGCAGACAATAGCATAACACTTCATATTGGTAGGTTTGCATATGACAAATCAATATATCAAACATCCAATACACATAAACATATTGATTAAACTAGACATATTATGATACTTTAACATCATAGCATAATGCACTAGTTAGTTTATGAAATTACACATACATACATCCAACATATCCGTAAACATTATATTACTTCAAGATGGACATCTAATTATACTCAACATAATAGCATCAGGCATTATTAATGAGTACTAATATTGTATAGCTACAAAATGAGATATACAACAAGTCTAATTGAAGTTACCACACAGACCAGCCATATTTGCTGAGCTGCCCGGTTTAATCACACTTAGTTACTGCTGTTGTAAGAATTAAATAAATAGTCAGTTGACTATATTCTGTACAACAAATGCACACACCAAAAAGGCAACTAGGATAGTGTACCAAGAAATGACAAGCATCTACCAAGACACCTAAAAGTCTACCCAGACAAGATCTGTCTCACATAAGGCTCTATTTCTCAGAAGAATAACACTTTAAAGCAATATGATATTGAACGCAGAACTTAGAAAGAACACTCAAGTAATCTATGACAATGATCGTTCTTGCAATAACCTAGATCAGATATAGACTGAAAATCGGTCCATCCATCTAAGAAACTAAGAGACTTACTAAGGGACTAGTTACTAAGAAATAATTCCTAGCAGCCAACATAATATTCATGCATATGACTACAGACATTGAGATAGTTCTTACCTGTTCTGAAGTCAAACTTAATCTGACATAAAACAGGCTAGGGACCCTTATTTAAGCTAAGTCAAGCAGACCATATTATCTCCTTGGCATTCCCGTCATAAATTCTTCTTATCTCCTCCTGACAGTAATTGCCCTTATCATTGCAACTGGCCATCACACCTTGCTCCTCTCTGTCTGGCCCCAAGACCTCAGTGTTAATTGTCTTATCAGACCTGGTTCACACCTCCCTGAGTCTGCCAGTCAGAGTGGGCGGGGCTTAGTTTACAGCCCTGGGGCTATTATCTTTCCCTGGGTTAATGTTGTTCACACCTGGGCGATTTCCTAGCTATTCTTATCAGGTGTCATGTCAAGGGAACAATTAGGTTCTCATGGTCAACAGCCAGTTTACAACTCTGTTGGTAAACCAGGTTTTAATTACACAGTCCATGGCCCAGTTCATTGTTGATTCAGCATGTCTGGGTCAGCAGTTTCCCAAGGTGTATACTAATTATCTAGTTGCCATTTTACTTGCCATCTGCAAGCTTACGTCATGGCTAGTTGGTTTTTGTGAATAATCTTACCTCACGACTATATAGCCGTGGAGTAGCGTGATTAATTCATTCTTTCTCAGTTTGGCCTCTCAACTTTGGAGACCGAGAAAAATATTCTGGGATGTTAAGGCGGCCAATTCGTGACACATACACAGCATCAGCACAGAAATAGTGAGCCATACACAGCATCAGCACAGAAATAGTGAGCCATACACAGCATCTACATGGAAATAGTGAGCCATACACAGGATCAGCACGGAAATAGTGAGCCATACACAGCATCTACACGGAAATAGTGAGCCATATACAGCATCAGCACAGAAATAGTGAGCCATACACAGCATCAGCACAGAAATAGTGAGCCATACACAGGATCAGCATGGAAATAGTGAGCCATACACAGCATCTACATGGAAATAGTGAGCCATACACAGCATCTACATGGAAATAGTGAGCCATACACAGCATCTACATGGAAATAGTGAGCCATACACAGCATCTACATGGAAATAGTGAGCCATACACAGTATCAGCACAGAAATAGTGAGTCATACACAGCATCTACATGGAAATAGTGAGCAATACACAGCATCTACATGGAAATAGTGAGCCATACACAGCATCAGCACGGAAATAGTGAGCCATACACAGCATCTGCACGGAAATAGTGAGCCATACACAGCATCAGCATGGAAATAGTGAGCCATACACAGCATCAGCACAGAAATAGTGAGCCATACACAGCATCAGCACAGAAAAAGTGAGCCATACACAGCATCAGCACAGACATAGTGAGCCATACACAGCATCAGCACAGAAATAGTGAGCCATACACAGCATCAGCACAGAAATAGTGAGCCATACACAGCATCAGCACAGACATAGTGAGCCATACACAGCATCAGCACAGAAATAGTGAGCCATACACAGCATCTACATGGAAATAGTGAGCCATACACAGCATTTACATGGAAATAGTGAACCATACACAGCATCTACATGGAAATAGTGAGCCATACACAGCATCTACATGGAAATAGTGAGCCATACACAGCATCTACATGGAAATAGTGAGCCATACACAGCATCAGCACAGAAATAGTGAGCCATACACAGCATTTGCATGGAAATAGTGAGCCATACACAGCATTTACATGGAAATAGTGAGCCATACACAGGATTAGCATGGAAATAGTGAGCCATACACAGCATTTACATGGAAATAGTGAGTCATACACAGCATCAGCATGGAAATAGTGAGCCATACACGGCATCTGCACGGAAATAGTGAGTCATACACAGCATCAGCATGGAAATAGTGAGCCATACACAGCATCAGCACAGAAATAGTGAGTCATACACAGCATCAGCATGGAAATAGTGAGCCATACACAGCATTTACATGGAAATAGTGAGCCATACACGGCATCTACATGGAAATAGTGAGCCATACACAGCATTTACATGGAAATAATGAGCCATACACGGCATTTACATGGAAATAGTGAGCCATACACAGCATTTACATGGAAATAGTGAGTCATACACAGCATCTGCACGGAAATAGTGAGTCATACACAGCATCAGCACAGAAATAGTGAGCCATACACAGCATTTACATGGAAATAGTGAGCCATAAACAGCATTTACATGGAAATAGTGAGCCATACACAGGATTAGCATGGAAATAGTGAGCCATACACAGCATTTACATGGAAATAGTGAGTCATACACAGCATCAGCATGGAAATAGTGAGCCATACACGGCATCTGCACGGAAATAGTGAGTCATACACAGCATCAGCATGGAAATAGTGAGTCATACACAGCATCAGCATGGAAATAGTGAGCCATACACAGCATTTACATGGAAATAGTGAGCCATACATAGGATCAGCACAGAAATAGTGAGCCATACACAGGATCAGCATGGAAATAGTGAGCCATACACAGCATCTACATGGAAATAGTGAGCCATACACAGCATCAGCACAGAAATAGTGAGCCATACACAGGATCAGCATGGAAATAGTGAGCCATACACAGCATCTACATGGAAATAGTGAGCCATACACAGCATCTACATGGAAATAGTGAGCCATACACAGCATCTACATGGAAATAGTGAGCCATACACAGTATCAGCACAGAAATAGTGAGCCATACACAGCATCTACACCGAAATAGTGAGCAATACACAGCATCTACGTGGAAATAGTGAGCCATACACAGTATCAGCACAGAAATAGTGAGCCATACACAGCATCTACACGGAAATAGTGAGCAATACACAGCATCTACATGGAAATAGTGAGCCATACACAGCATCAGCACGGAAATAGTGAGCCATACACAGCATCTGCACAGAAATAGTGAGCCATACACAGCATCAGCATGGAAATAGTGAGCCATACACAGCATCAGCACAGAAATAGTGAGCCATACACAGCATCAGCACAGAAATAGTGAGCCATACACAGCATCAGCACAGACATAGTGAGCCATACACAGCATCAGCACAGAAATAGTGAGCCATACACAGCATCAGCACAGAAATAGTGAGCCATACACAGCATCAGCACAGACATAGTGAGCCATACACAGCATAAGCACAGAAATAGTGAGCCATACACAGCATTTACATGGAAATAGTGAACCATACACAGCATCTACATGGAAATAGTGAGCCATACACAGCATCTACATGGAAATAGTGAGCCATACACAGCATCTACATGGAAATAGTGAGCCATACACATCATCAGCACAGAAATAGTGAGCCATACACAGCATTTGCATGGAAATAGTGAGCCATACACAGCATTTACATGGAAATAGTGAGCCATACACAGGATTAGCATGGAAATAGTGAGCCATACACAGCATTTACATGGAAATAGTGAGTCATACACAGCATCAGCATGGAATTAGTGAGCCATACACGGCATCTGCACGGAAATAGTGAGTCATACACAGCATCAGCATGGAAATAGTGAGCCATACACAGCATCAGCACAGAAATAGTGAGTCATACACAGCATCAGCATGGAAATAGTGAGCCATACACAGCATTTACATGGAAATAGTGAGCCATACACGGCATCTACATGGAAATAGTGAGCCATACACAGCATTTACATGGAAATAATGAGCCATACACGGCATTTACATGGAAATAGTGAGCCATACACAGCATTTACATGGAAATAGTGAGTCATACACAGCATCTGCACGGAAATAGTGAGTCATACACAGCATCAGCACAGAAATAGTGAGCCATACACAGCATTTACATGGAAATAGTGAGCCATAAACAGCATTTACATGGAAATAGTGAGCCATACACAGGATTAGCATGGAAATAGTGAGCCATACACAGCATTTACATGGAAATAGTGAGTCATACACAGCATCAGCATGGAAATAGTGAGCCATACACGGCATCTGCACGGAAATAGTGAGTCATACACAGCATCAGCATGGAAATAGTGAGCCATACATAGCATCAGCACAGAAATAGTGAGTCATACACAGCATCAGCATGGAAATAGTGAGCCATACACAGCATTTACATGGAAATAGTGAGCCATACACGGCATCTACATGGAAATAGTGAGCCATACACAGCATTTACATGGAAATAGTGAGCCATACACGGCATTTATATGGAAATAGTGAGCCATACACGGCATTTACATGGAAATAGTGAGTCATACACAGCATTTACATGGAAATAGTGAGCCATACACAGCATTTACATGGAAATAGTGAGCCATACACGGCATCAGCATGGAAATAGTGAGCCATACACAGCATTTACATGGAAATAGTGAGCCATACACAGCATTTACATGGAAATAGTGAGCCATACACAGCATCAGCATGGAAATAGTGAGCCATACACGGCATCTACATGGAAATATTGAGCCATACACAGCATTTACATGGAAATATTGAGCCATACACAGCATTTACATGGAAATAGTGAGCCATACACGGCATCTGCACGGAAATAGTGAGCCATACACAGCATCAGCATGGAAATATTGAGCCATACACAGCATCAGCACAGAAATAGTGAGTCATACACAGCATCTGCACGGAAATAGTGAGCCATACACAGCATCAGCATGGAAATAGTGAGCCATACACAGCATCAGCACAGAAATAGTGAGTCATACACAGCATCAGCATGGAAATAGTGAGAAATACACAGCATTTACATGGAAATAGTGAGCCATAAACGGCATCTACATGGAAATAGTGAGCCATACACAGCATTTACATGGAAATAGTGAGCCATACACGGCATTTACATGGAAATAGTGGGCCATACACAGCATTTACATGGAAATAGTGAGTCATACACGGCATTTACATGGAAATAGTGAGCCATACACAGCATTTACATGGAAATAGTGAGCCATACACAGCATTTACATGGAAATAGTGAGCCATACACAGCATTTACATGGACATAGTGAGCCATACACAGCATCAGCATGGAAATAGTGAGCCATACACAGCATTTACATGGAAATATTGAGCCATACACAGCATTACATGGAAATAGTGAGCCATACACAGCATTTACATGGAAATAGTGAGCCATACACGGCATCTGCACGGAAATAGTGAGCCATACACAGCATCAGCATGGAAATAGTGAGCCATACACAGCATCAGCACAGAAATAGTGAGTCATACACAGCATCAGCATGGAAATAGTGAGAAATACACAGCATTTACATGGAAATAGTGAGCCATAAACGGCATCTACATGGAAATAGTGAGCCATACACAGCATTTACATGGAAATAGTGAGCCATACACGGCATTTACATGGAAATAGTGGGCCATACACGGCATTTACATGGAAATAGTGAGTCATACACGGCATTTACATGGAAATAGTGAGCCATACACAGCATCTACATGGAAATAGTGAGCCATACACAGCATTTACATGGAAATAGTGAGCCATACACAGCATTTACATGGACATAGTGAGCCATACACAGCATCAGCATGGAAATAGTGAGCCATACACAGCATCTGCACGGAAATAGTGAGCCATACACAGCATTTACATGGAAATAGTGAGCCATACACAGCATTTACATGGAAATAGTGAGCCATACACGGCATCTGCACGGAAATAGTGAGCCATACACAGCATCAGCATGGAAATAGTGAGCCATACACAGCATCAGCACAGAAATAGTGAGCCATACACAGCATTAGCACAGAAATAGTGAGCAATACGCAGCATTAGCACAGAAATAGTGAGCCATACACAACATTAGCACAGAAATAGTGAGCCATACACAGCATTAGCACAGAAATAGTGAGCAATACGCAGCATTAGCACAGAAATAGTGAGCCATACACAACATTAGTACAGAAATAGTGAGCCATACACAGCATCAGCACGGAAATAGTGAGCCATACACAGCATCAGCATGGAAATAGTGAGCCATACACAGCATCAGCACAGAAATAGTGAGTCATACACAGCATCAGCATGGAAATAGTGAGCCATACACAGCATTTACATGGAAATAGTGAGCCATAAACGGCATCTACATGGAAATAGTGAGCCATACACAGCATTTACATGGAAATAGTGAGCCATACACGGCATTTACATGGAAATAGTGAGCCATACACGGCATTTACATGGAAATAGTGGGCCATACACGGCATTTACATGGAAATAGTGAGTCATACACGGCATTTACATGGAAATAGTGAGCCATACACAGCATTTACATGGAAATAGTGAGCCATACACAGCATTTACATGGAAATAGTGAGCCATACACAGCATTTACATGGACATAGTGAGCCATACACAGCATCAGCATGGAAATAGTGAGCCATACACAGCATTTACATGGAAATAGTGAGCCATACACAGCATCAGCACAGAAATAGTGAGCCATACACAGCATTTACATGGAAATAGTGAGCCATACACGGCATCTGCACGGAAATAGTGAGCCATACACAGCATCAGCATGGAAATAGTGAGCCATACACAGCATCAGCACAGAAATAGTGAGCCATACACAGCATTAGCACAGAAATAGTGAGCAATACGCAGCATTAGCACAGAAATAGTGAGCCATACACAACATTAGCACAGAAATAGTGAGCGATACACAGCATTAGCACAGAAATAGTGAGCAATACGCAGCATTAGCACAGAAATAGTGAGCCATACACAACATTAGTACAGAAATAGTGAGCCATACACAGCATCAGCACGGAATTAGTGAGCCATACACAGCATCAGCACGGAAATAGTGAGCCATACACAGCATCTACATGGAAATAGTGAGCCATACACAGCATTTACATGGAAATAGTGAGCCATACACAGCATTTACATGGAAATAGTGAGCCATACACAGCATCTACACGGAAATAGTGAGCCATACACAGCATCTACATGGAAATAGTGAGCCATACACAGCATCTGCACGGAAATAGTGAGCCATACACAGCATCTACATGGAAATAGTGAGCCATACACAGCATCTACACGGAAATAGTGAGCCATACACAGCATCTACACGGAAATAGTGAGCCATACACAGCATCTACACGGAAATAGTGAGCCATACACAGGATCAGCACAGAAATAGTGAGCCATACACAGCATTTACATGGAAATAGTGAGCCATACACAGCATCTACATGGAAATAGTGAGCCATACACAGCATCTACACGGAAATAGTGAGCCATACACAGTATCTACATGGAAACAGTGAGCCATACACAGCATTTACATGGAAATAGTGAGCCATACACAGTATCTACATGGAAATAGTGAGCCATACACAGCATCTGCACGGAAATAGTGAGCCATACACAGTATCTACATGGAAATAGTGAGCCATACACAGTATCTACATGGAAATAGTGAGCCATACACAGCATCTGCACGGAAATAGTGAGCCATACACAGCATCTGCACGGAAATAGTGAGCCATACACAGCATCTACATGGAAATAGTGAGCCATACACAGCATTTACATGGAAATAGTGAGCCATACACAGCATCAGCATAGAAATAGTGAGCCATACACAGCATTTACACGGAAATAGTGAGCCATACACAGGATCAGCACAGAAATAGTGAGTCATACACAGGATCTACATGGAAATAGTGAGTCATTCACAGTATCAGCACAGAAATAGTGAGCCATTCACAGTATCAGCACAGAAATAGTGAGCAATACACAGTATCAGCATGGAAATAGTGAGCCATACACAGCATCAGTACAGAAATAGTGAGTCATACACAGCATCAGCACAGAAATAGTGAGCCATACACAGCATCAGCACAGAAATAGTGAGCCATACACAGCATCAGCACAGAAATAGTGAGCCATACACAGCATCAGCACAGAAATAGTGAGTCATACACAGTATCTACATGGAAATAGTGAGCCATACACAGCATCTACACAGAAATAGTGAGTCATACACAGCATCTACACGGAAATAGTGAGCCATACACAGCATCAGCACAGAAATAGTGAGTCATACACAGCATCTACATGGAAATAGTGAGCCATACACAGCATCTACACGGAAATAGTGAGCCATACACAGGATCAGCACAGAAATAGTGAGCCATACACAGGATCAGCATGGAAATAGTGAGCCATACACAGGATCAGCACAGAAATAGTGAGCCATACACAGCATCAGCACAGAAATAGTGAGCCATACACAGCATCTACATGGAAATAGTGAGCCATACACAGGATCAGCACAGAAATAGTGAGCCATACACAGCATCTACACGGAAATAGTGAGTCATACACAGCATCTACATGGAAATAGTGAGTCATACACAGCATCTACATGGAAATAGTGAGCCATACACAGGATCAGCACAGAAATAGTGAGCCATACACAGCATCTACATGGAAATAGTGAGCCATACACAGCATCTACATGGAAATAGTGAGCCATACACAGTATCAGCACAGAAATAGTGAGCCATACACAGCATCTACACGGAAATAGTGAGCCATACACAGCATCAGCACAGAAATAGTGAGCCATACACAGCATCAGTACAGAAATAGTGAGCCATACACAGCATCTACATGGAAATAGTGAGCCATACACAGGATCAGCACGGAAATAGTGAGCCATACACAGCATCTATACGGAAATAGTGAGCCATACACAGCATCAGCACAGAAATAGTGAGCCATACACAGCATCAGCACAGAAATAGTGAGCCATACACAGGATCAGCATGGAAATAGTGAGCCATACACAGCATCTACATGGAAATAGTGAGCCATACACAGCATTTACATGGAAATAGTGAGCCATACACAGCATTAGCACAAAAATAGTGAGCCATACACAGCATCTACATGGAAATAGTGAGCCATGCACAGCATCTGCACGGAAATAGTGAGCCATACACAGCATCTACATGGAAATAGTGAGCCATACACAGCATCTACACGGAAATAGTGAGCCATACACAGCATCTACACGGAAATAGTGAGCCATACACAGCATCTACACGGAAATAGTGAGCCATACACAGCATCTACATGGAAATAGTGAGCCATACACAGCATCTGCACGGAAATAGTGAGCCATACACAGCATCTACATGGAAATAGTGAGCCATACACAGCATCTACACGGAAATAGTGAGCCATACACAGGATCAGCACAGAAATAGTGAGCCATACACAGCATTTACATGGAAATAGTGAGCCATACACAGTATCTACATGGAAATAGTGAGCCATACACAGCATCTGCACGGAAATAGTGAGCCATACACAGTATCTACATGGAAACAGTGAGCCATACACAGTATCTACATGGAAATAGTGAGCCATACACAGTATCTACATGGAAATAGTGAGCCATACACAGCATCTGCACGGAAATAGTGAGCCATACACAGTATCTACATGGAAATAGTGAGCCATACACAGTATCTACATGGAAATAGTGAGCCATACACAGCATCTGCACGGAAATAGTGAGCCATACACAGCATCTACATGGAAATAGTGAGCCATACACAGCATCAACGCAGAAATAGTGAGCCATACACAGCATTTACATGGAAATAGTGAGCCATACACAGCATCAGCATAGAAATAGTGAGCCATACACAGCATTTACACGGAAATAGTGAGCCATACACAGGATCAGCACAGAAATAGTGAGTCATACACAGGATCTACATGGAAATAGTGAGTCATTCACAGTATCAGCACAGAAATAGTGAGCCATTCACAGTATCAGCACAGAAATAGTGAGCAATACACAGTATCAGCATGGAAATAGTGAGCCATACACAGCATCAGCACAGAAATAGTGAGTCATACACAGCATCAGCACAGAAATAGTGAGCCATACACAGCATCAGCACAGAAATAGTGAGCCATACACAGCATCAGCACAGAAATAGTGAGCCATACACAGCATCAGCACAGAAATAGTGAGTCATACACAGCATCTACATGGAAATAGTGAGCCATACACAGCATCTACACAGAAATAGTGAGTCATACACAGCATCTACACGGAAATAGTGAGCCATACACAGCATCAGCACAGAAATAGTGAGTCATACACAGCATCTACATGGAAATAGTGAGCCATACACAGCATCTACATGGAAATAGTGAGTCATACACAGCATCTACACGGAAATAGTGAGCCATACACAGGATCAGCACAGAAATAGTGAGCCATACACAGGATCAGCATGGAAATAGTGAGCCATACACAGCATCAGCACAGAAATAGTGAGCCATACACAGCATCAGCACAGAAATAGTGAGCCATACACAGCATCTACATGGAAATAGTGAGCCATACACAGGATCAGCACAGAAATAGTGAGCCATACACAGCATCTACACGGAAATAGTGAGTCATACACAGCATCTACATGGAAATAGTGAGCCATACACAGGATCAGCACAGAAATAGTGAGCCATACACAGGATCAGCATGGAAATAGTGAGCCATACACAGCATCTACATGGAAATAGTGAGCCATACACAGCATCAGCACAGAAATAGTGAGCCATACACAGGATCAGCACAGAAATAGTGAGCCATACACAGGATCAGCACAGAAATAGTGAGCCATACACAGGATCAGCACAGAAATAGTGAGCCATACACAGCATCTACATGGAAATAGTGAGACATACACAGGATCAGCACAGAAATAGTGAGCCATACACAGGATCAGCATGGAAATAGTGAGCCATACACAGCATCTACATGGAAATAGTGAGCCATACACAGCATCAGCACAGAAATAGTGAGCCATACACAGGATCAGCATGGAAATAGTGAGCCATACACAGCATCTACATGGAAATACTGAGCCATACACAGCATCTACATGGAAATAGTGAGCCATACACAGCATCTACATGGAAATAGTGAGCCATACACAGTATCAGCACAGAAATAGTGAGCCATACACAGCATCTACACGGAAATAGTGAGCCATACACAGCATCAGCACAGAAATAGTGAGCCATACACAGCATCAGCACAGAAATAGTGAGCCATACACAGCATCTACATGGAAATAGTGAGCCATACACAGGATCAGCACGGAAATAGTGAGCCATACACAGCATCTATACGGAAATAGTGAGCCATACACAGCATCAGCACAGAAATAGTGAGCCATACACAGCATCAGCACAGAAATAGTGAGCCATACACAGGATCAGCATGGAAATAGTGAGCCATACACAGCATCTACGTGGAAATAGTGAGCCATACACAGCATCTACATGGAAATAGTGAGCCATACACAGTATCAGCACAGAAATAGTGAGCCATACACAGCATCTACATGGAAATAGTGAGCCATACACAGCATCAGCACAGAAATAGTGAGCCATACACAGCATCAGCACAGAAATAGTGAGCCATACACAGCATCTACATGGAAATAGTGAGCCATACACAGGATCAGCACAGAAATAGTGAGCCATACACAGGATCAGCATGGAAATAGTGAGCCATACACATCATCTACATGGAAATAGTGAGCCATACACAGCATCAGCACAGAAATAGTGAGCCATACACAGGATCAGCATGGAAATAGTGAGCCATACACAGCATCTACATGGAAATAGTGAGCCATACACAGCATCTACATGGAAATAGTGAGCCATACACAGCATCTACATGGAAATAGTGAGCCATACACAGTATCAGCACAGAAATAGTGAGCCATACACAGCCTCTACACGGAAATAGTGAGCAATACACAGCATCTACATGGAAATAGTGAGCCATACACAGCATCAGCACGGAAATAGTGAGCCATACACAGCATCTGCACGGAAATAGTGAGCCATACACAGCATCAGCATGGAAATAGTGAGCCATACACAGCATCAGCACAGAAATAGTGAGCCATACACAGCATCAGCACAGAAATAGTGAGCCATACACAGCATCAGCACAGACATAGTGAGCCATACACAGCATCAGCACAGAAATATTGAGCCATACACAGCATCAGCACAGAAATAGTGAGCCATACACAGCATCAGCACAGACATAGTGAGCCATACACAGCATCAGCACAGAAATAGTGAGCCATACACAGCATCTACACGGAAATAGTGAGCCATACACAGCATTTACATGGAAATAGTGAACCATACACAGCATCTACATGGAAATAGTGAGCCATACACAGCATCTACATGGAAATAGTGAGCCATACACAGCATCTACATGGAAATAGTGAGCCATACACAGCATCAGCACAGAAATAGTGAGCCATAAACAGCATTTGCATGGAAATAGTGAGCCATACACAGCATTTACATGGAAATAGTGAGCCATACACAGGATTAGCATGGAAATAGTGAGCCATACACAGCATTTACATGGAAATAGTGAGTCATACACAGCATCAGCATGGAAATAGTGAGCCATACACAGCATCTGCACGGAAATAGTGAGTCATACACAGCATCAGCATGGAAATAGTGAGCCATACACAGCATCAGCACAGAAATAGTGAGTCATACACAGCATCAGCATGGAAATAGTGAGCCATACACAGCATTTACATGGAAATAGTGAGCCATACACGGCATCTACATGGAAATAGTGAGCCATACACAGCATTTACATGGAAATAATGAGCCATACACGGCATTTACATGGAAATAGTGAGCCATACACAGCATTTACATGGAAATAGTGAGCCATACACAGCATTTACACGGAAATAGTGAGTCATACACAGCATCAGCACAGAAATAGTGAGCCATACACAGCATTTACATGGAAATAGTGAGCCATACACAGCATTTACATGGAAATAGTGAGCCATACACAGGATTAGCATGGAAATAGTGAGCCATACACAGGATTAGCATGGAAATAGTGAGTCATACACAGCATCAGCATGGAAATAGTGAGCCATACACGGCATCTGCACGGAAATAGTGAGCCATACACGGCATCTGCACGGAAATAGTGAGTCATACACAGCATCAGCATGGAAATAGTGAGCCATACACAGCATCAGCACAGAAATAGTGAGTCATACACAGCATCAGCATGGAAATAGTGAGCCATACACAGCATCTACACGGAAATAGTGAGCCATACACAGCATCAGCACAGAAATAGTGAGCCATACACAGCATCAGCACAGAAATAGTGAGCCATACACAGCATCTACATGGAAATAGTGAGCCATACACAGGATCAGCACGGAAATAGTGAGCCATAGACAGCATCTACACGGAAATAGTGAGCCATACACAGCATCAGCACAGAAATAGTGAGCCATACACAGCATCAGCACAGAAATAGTGAGCCATACACAGGATCAGCATGGAAATAGTGAGCCATACACAGCATCTACATGGAAATAGTGAGCCATACACAGCATCTACATGGAAATAGTGAGCCATACACAGCATCTACATGGAAATAGTGAGCCATACACAGTATCAGCACAGAAATAGTGAGCCATACACAGCATCTACATGGAAATAGTGAGCCATACACAGCATCAGCACAGAAATAGTGAGCCATACACAGCATCAGCACAGAAATAGTGAGCCATACACAGCATCTACATGGAAATAGTGAGCCATACACAGGATCAGCACAGAAATAGTGATCCATACACAGGATCAGCATGGAAATAGTGAGCCATACACATCATCTACATGGAAATAGTGAGCCATACACAGCATCAGCACAGAAATAGTGAGCCATACACAGGATCAGCATGGAAATAGTGAGCCATACACAGCATCTACATGGAAATAGTGAGCCATACACAGCATCTACATGGAAATAGTGAGCCATACACAGCATCTACATGGAAATAGTGAGCCATACACAGTATCAGCACAGAAATAGTGAGCCATACACAGCAATAGTGAGCAATACACAGCATCTACATGGAAATAGTGAGCCATACACAGCATCAGCACGGAAATAGTGAGCCATACACAGCATCTGCACGGAAATAGTGAGCCATACACAGCATCAGCATGGAAATAGTGAGCCATACACAGCATCAGCACAGAAATAGTGAGCCATACACAGCATCAGCACAGAAATAGTGAGCCATACACAGCATCAGCACAGACATAGTGAGCCATACACAGCATCAGCACAGAAATAGTAAGCCATACACAGCATCAGCACAGAAATAGTGAGCCATACACAGCATCAGCACAGACATAGTGAGCCATACACAGCATCAGCACAGAAATAGTGAGCCATACACAGCATCTACACGGAAATAGTGAGCCATACACAGCATTTACATGGAAATAGTGAACCATACACAGCATCTACATGGAAATAGTGAGCCATACACAGCATCTACATGGAAATAGTGAGCCATACACAGCATCTACATGGAAATAGTGAGCCATACACAGCATCAGCACAGAAATAGTGAGCCATAAACAGCATTTGCATGGAAATAGTGAGCCATACACAGCATTTACATGGAAATAGTGAGCCATACACAGGATTAGCATGGAAATAGTGAGCCATACACAGCATTTACATGGAAATAGTGAGTCATACACAGCATCAGCATGGAAATAGTGAGCCATACACGGCATCTGCACGGAAATAGAGAGTCATACACAGCATCAGCATGGAAATAGTGAGCCATACACAGCATCAGCACAGAAATAGTGAGTCATACACAGCATCAGCATGGAAATAGTGAGCCATACACAGCATTTACATGGAAATAGTGAGCCATACACGGCATCTACATGGAAATAGTGAGCCATACACAGCATTTACATGGAAATAATGAGCCATACACGGCATTTACATGGAAATAGTGAGCCATACACAGCATTTACATGGAAATAGTGAGCCATACACAGCATTTACACGGAAATAGTGAGTCATACACAGCATCAGCACAGAAATAGTGAGCCATACACAGCATTTACATGGAAATAGTGAGCCATACACAGCATTTACATGGAAATAGTGAGCCATACACAGGATTAGCATGGAAATAGTGAGCCATACACAGGATTTACATGGAAATAGTGAGTCATACACAGCATCAGAATGGAAATAGTGAGCCATACACGGCATCTGCACGGAAATAGTGAGTCATACACAGCATCAGCATGGAAATAGTGAGCCATACACAGCATCAGCACAGAAATAGTGAGTCATACACAGCATCAGCATGGAAATAGTGAGCCATACACAGCATTTACATGGAAATAGTGAGCCATACACAGGATCAGCACAGAAATAGTGAGCCATACACAGGATCAGCATGGAAATAGTGAGCCATACACAGCATCTACATGGAAATAGTGAGCCATACACAGCATCAGCACAGAAATAGTGAGCCATACACAGGATCAGCATGGAAATAGTGAGCCATACACAGCATCTACATGGAAATAGTGAGCCATACACAGCATCTACATGGAAATAGTGAGCCATACACAGCATCTACATGGAAATAGTGAGCCATACACAGTATCAGCACAGAAATAGTGAGCCATACACAGCATCTACACGGAAATAGTGAGCAATACACAGCATCTACGTGGAAATAGTGAGCCATACACAGTATCAGCACAGAAATAGTGAGCCATACACAGCATCTACACGGAAATAGTGAGCAATACACAGCATCTACATGGAAATAGTGAGCCATACACAGCATCAGCACGGAAATAGTGAGCCATACACAGCATCTGCACGGAAATAGTGAGCCATACACAGCATCAGCATGGAAATAGTGAGCCATACACAGCATCAGCACAGAAATAGTGAGCCATACACAGCATCAGCACAGAAATAGTGAGCCATACACAGCATCAGCACAGACACAGTGAGCCATACACAGCATCAGCACAGAAATAGTGAGCCATACACAGCATCAGCACTGAAATAGTGAGCCATACACAGCATCAGCACAGACATAGTGAGCCATACACAGCATCAGCACAGAAATAGTGAGCCATACACAGCATTTACATGGAAATAGTGAACCATACACAGCATCTACATGGAAATAGTGAGCCATACACAGCATCTACATGGAAATAGTGAGCCATACACAGCATCTACATGGAAATAGTGAGCCATACACAGCATCAGCACAGAAATAGTGAGCCATACACAGCATTTGCATGGAAATAGTGAGCCATACACAGCATTTACATGGAAATAGTGAGCCATACACAGGATTAGCATGGAAATAGTGAGCCATACACAGCATTTACATGGAAATAGTGAGTCATACACAGCATTAGCATGGAAATAGTGAGCCATACACGGCATCTGCACGGAAATAGTGAGTCATACACAGCATCAGCATGGAAATAGTGAGCCATACACAGCATCAGCACAGAAATAGTGAGTCATACACAGCATCAGCATGGAAATAGTGAGCCATACACAGCATTTACATGGAAATAGTGAGCCATACACGGCATCTACATGGAAATAGTGAGCCATACACAGCATTTACATGGAAATAATGAGCCATACACGGCATTTACATGGAAATAGTGAGCCATACACAGCATTTACATGGAAATAGTGAGTCATACACAGCATCTGCACGGAAATAGTGAGTCATACACAGCATCAGCACAGAAATAGTGAGCCATACACAGCATTTACATGGAAATAGTGAGCCATACACGGCATCTACATGGAAATAGTGAGCCATACACGGCATCTGCACGGAAATAGTGAGCCATACACAGCATCAGCACGGAAATAGTGAGTCATACACAGCATCAGCATGGAAATAGTGAGCCATACACAGCATTTACATGGAAATAGTGAGCCATACACGGCATCTACATGGAAATAGTGAGCCATACACAGCATTTACATGGAAATAGTGAGCCATACACAGCATTTACATGGAAATAGTGAGCCATACACAGCATCAGCATGGAAATAGTGAGCCATACACAGCATTTACATGGAAATAGTGAGCCATACACAGCATTTACATGGAAATAGTGAGCCATACACAGCATTTACATGGAAATCGTGAGCCATACACGGCATCTACATGGAAATAGTGAGCCATACACAGCATTTACATGGAAATAGTGAGCCATACACGGCATCTGCATGGAAATAGTGAGCCATACACAGCATCAGCATGGAAATAGTGAGCCATACACAGCATCAGCACAGAAATAGTGAGTCATACACAGCATCAGCATGGAAATAGTGAGCCATACACAGCATTTACATGGAAATAGTGAGCCATACACGGCATCTACATGGAAATAGTGAGCCATACACAGCATTTACATGGAAATAGTGAGCCATACACGGCATTTACATGGAAATAGTGAGCCATACACGGCATTTACATGGAAATAGTGAGTCATACACGGCATTTACATGGAAATAGTGAGCCATACACAGCATTTACATGGAAATAGTGAGCCATACACAGCATTTACATGGAAATAGTGAGCCATACACAGCATCAGCATGGAAATAGTGAGCCATACACAGCATTTACATGGAAATAGTGAGCCATACACAGCATTTACATGGAAATAGTGAGCCATACACAGCATTTACATGGAAATAGTGAGCCATACACGGCATCTGCACGGAAATAGTGAGCCATACACAGCATCAGCATGGAAATAGTGAGCCATACACAGCATCAGCACAGAAATAGTGAGCCATACACAGCATTAGCACAGAAATAGTGAGCAATACGCAGCATTAGCACAGAAATAGTGAGCCATACACAACATTAGCACAGAAATAGTGAGCCATACACAGCATTAGCACAGAAATAGTGAGCAATACGCTGCATTAGCACAGAAATAGTGAGCCATACACAACATTAGTACAGAAATAGTGAGCCATACACAGCATCAGCACGGAAATAGTGAGCCATACACAGCATCAGCACGGAAATAGTGAGCCATACACAGCATCTACATGGAAATAGTGAGCCATACACAGCATTTACATGGAAATAGTGAGCCATACACAGCATTTACATGGAAATAGTGAGCCATACACAGCATTAGCACAGAAATAGTGAGCCATACACAGCATCAGCACAGAAATAGTGAGCCATACACAGCATTAGCACAGAAATAGTGAGCCATACACAGCATCTGCACGGAAATAGTGAGCCATACACAGCATCAGCATGGAAATAGTGAGCCATACACAGCATCAGCATGGAAACAGTGAGCCATACTCAGCATCTACATGGAAATAGTGAGCCTTACACAGATTCAGACACTTCACACAGTCAAAGTGCAGACCTGGTGATGGCATGAGATGACCAACCATGATCATCCACACTGACCTACTTGGTAACATTGACCAGAGACTGGTGATGGCATGAGATGACCAACCATGATCATCCATATTGACCTACATGGTAAAACTGACCAGAGACTGGTGATGGCATGAGATGACCAACCATGATCATCCACACTGACCTACATGGTAAAACTGACCAGAGACTGGTGATGGCATGAGATGACCAACCATGATCATCCACACTGACCTACTTGGTAACATTGACCAGAGACTGGTGATTGCATGAGATGACCAACCATGATCATCCATATTGACCTACATGATGATCAGCATCACCATCTTCCACTTTTGCCGTCAAGCATTGTGTGGAGGATTAGTTGACATTCCAGCACTCAACGGGTGGCACTAGACTGTGTCATTTCTTGTGATTGTACAGTGCCTCTGATGATGTCAATCCAATTCTTCTCGGGCACCTCCTTTATCTCGTATCAAATATTCCCTGATGATTCTTACAAATCAGAAAAGCTGAAAGGAGGTGAACAAGAAGTAGGCAGCACTAGAAGCAACTGGGATGATAACATCAAGACAAGAACAAACAAAGCATGTAAAGTGTGGACCCAGAACTTGGTTGATTGTTTGTTTAGTCTGTTTAGTCGTTGGATCAACATCACGGTACACAGTTTAACCCATAAGTGCTTCGTTTTCCTCCTAACTCAAACCTGAGTCTGGAGAAACTCAGCTCAATGCACGAACTCCGTTGCATCGGCAAGGATCCTGAAATACTTGGGTAGATTTTTAACTTGAAATTTTGCCCGGGCAGCGCCGTTAGGCTACTCTTTTTCGATTTCCAACTGCCAAGGGATTTTTTACGTGCACAACAATACACACGGGCGTCCGATCTCACTACCCAGAGACCAGGGGAAATCTTATTGCTGGAAGTCCAGGTGGATTTTTTAAATAAATTCCGGTCCTCACCGGGGCCTGAACCCGGGACCTCCAGCACTCGAGGCGGACACCATACCTCGAGACCACTCATCCCCCACTTGGTTGATTGGTACTGCATAACAATTATGGCTGGAATCCTAGAATTATACCCATGTTTGTGTCCTAAGTGATTCAGTTAGCATGATCCTCACTGCGGAGGTCTGCTGTTTGTAAATTCATCTTCATCTTCATTCTGAGATCTTCGGGAATTGAGGGAAATAAACAAGCTGATAAACTTGCTAGCTCTGCTTCCCCTTCAGATGGCCATCCTTGGATTGTGCTGAAATTATTAATGTCCTTAGAGAGATGTCAAGAGCGGAGGACTTTGTCGCCAGTGAATCCACATCGTTGTCTAGAATGAGAGACTTGGGAGTAAGAATTTGTATGGCCAGACACTAGAGGCACATAGGGAGAAGAGGGGCCTCGTCAACCAACACAGGATTGGCACTATTAGCCGCCAAACTCTGATGCATATGCTGGGGGGAGGATCTGAGCATCTATGGACATGTCCTGAATACAAGGATCATACCTCAACAAATAACTAACTTAACCATTCATAGTTTGTCAGCTGGCTGCTGAGAATGGGGACGGAACGCTTATGGGAATGCCCCGAATGCTGTGATGTCAGTTCCTAAATCAATCAATCAATCAATCATCAGTTTGTCAATCAAAACAAATCATAAAGGTCCAGCCTTTGATAACCAAAAATACTTTCTTCCAAAGCCTTGGAAACTTAGAAAACAAATGGGTTAACACAAAAGCAGACTTACAACATCATTGGCATCAAACACAGGTATAATTCTGTCAGGCCAGGTCAGCACTCTTGAATTCATTTCCATATCATTCTCACTGAAGAAGAACCTGTCTATGAGATACATGAGTCTGTACGCTGATTCCTGCCGAGTGAATATAAAATGAACACTTGACATTCACATATACACACTGCTATACCAAAGGAACTGCTATTAACTCTTAAAGATACACCAGTTGATTTGCTTATTTCTGCTAAGTAAATAACTAATAAATTCTTAACATCCACATGCACACTGCTATACTTAAGGAATTGATATTAACTTTTAAAGATACGTGACAGGGTATAGGGACAATGTGTTTCGTGTGTTGTTTAACACACAAAATAGTCGAATGTTAAAGGTGGCAGAAGCGATCACCATTATTATGCATAAGCCAGTTTTGTGCAAAAAGGACATGATAATCAGTTTAAAATTACCGTAGGAGACAATTGAAATTACTGTGTGAATATGTGTTTATTTAAGCTTGAAGAATTTATCTAATTACCTTAGTTTGTGTTGTGTGATTTCTGCAGTATATACCTGATGAGATGCAGTGAAATATGCCAGGCAATAAATCATGCAACCTATTGTTTGTGTCTTCATTAATCAAAGATACATGAGTCAATTCGCTGCTTGCTGCCATGGATAAACTCCTAACATTCACTCATACCAAGCAGTTTCTATTAACTCTTACAGACCAGTAAGCCACTTGTCATCCTACACCCTCCAACAGAAGAGGTTCACAACCTATCGCTGTTAGTGCCTGCATTCTATCCTTGGAAGAACAACATGACAAATGCTGAGGTGCTTCCAAACAGTGGTCAAACAACCACATAAATACTTCTTAGACAACGCAACATGCACTGGCTTGGTCATCTATACCGCATGATAGATGTATTCCAATAAACATTATAGGCAGCTGGCAAACTTTATAGGACACCCACAGCTACAATGCAAATATGTTTACAAGCAGGACATGAAAATGTTGGACAGAGACACTACATGGAGGAAAGAGTCTTTTCACTACATTAAGTAGAGATATACCATAAGACAGCATCTTCAGCTTTTGTTTTATAATGATGGCACAGAGACATTAATTTTTCTAGATATCCACTTTCTTTGGCATCCTGTTTCCTTGACCCTTTTTCACAGGCATTCACTTTTCTTGACATTCACTTTCTTTGGTATTCTCTTTTCCTGGAGTCCTATTTCCTTGACATACTCTTTTCTTGACATTCACTTTTTTTACAGCCTCTTGTTTGCCCATCTTTTGATATCTCCCCATTGAAACTGTAGTTCTCCTCTTGCAGATTTGCCTTCCAACTCGACCTGTAGCATGAGTCTCAGTACAATGTCTTGATGTGTGCCCAGAACATTTCATGTCTGGAACCTTGACCTTGGTGAAGAGGGAGACTACTACAACTAGCAGACGTGAAAAGAACATTAAAATAATGACAGGTTGTGCAGTGTGTGACTTCCAGCTCTTCTTCTTCTGTCCTTTATCCCCAGCTGGAGCATGGCCTCTGCTACTCTAAGAGTGCATAAAATCAATCAATCAATCATGTGCCATGCCGGAAAGCATGGGCGGTCATGACTCGCCATTTCACTCGATCACCAGTGTCGTGGATCAGCTCAGTGTTCCTGTCTCGTCCATGCCATGTGACCAAGCCATCCAGGTATTTTCCTCTCGGTCTTCCTCTTGGTCTGTTTCCTTCGATCTTGCCAGTTGTCACTAAGTTCTCCAATCCATTTCTTCTCATAACATGTCCAAAAAATTGTGACTGTCTTCGTCTAATTTCTCTAATCAGTTTATGATGTTCATTTGTCTCCTGTAGTACTTGGTCATTGGTTTTTCTGTCTGTCCATGGTATTCTTTGCATTTTCCTCAGAAACCACATTTCTGCAGCCATCAGATGCTTTTCAGCTTGACTGATCATTGTCCAAGTTTCACATCCATACAAAAGAACAGGCTCTATGTATCCCCTCAACACTCTTTTTCTCGTTTCAATTGACATCTTTTTATTGGTCAGAATGTTTTTCATCTTGCTAAAGGCTACTTTCGCCATGGCGATTCTTGTTCTAATCTCTTCAAGGCATCTCCAATCAGATGTTATGACTGTTCCAAGATAATTGTACCGATTCACTTGTTGAAGAATATTTCCATTTACTTGTATATTACATTGTGGCACTTCTTCCTTCCTAGTGACGACCATAACCTGAGTCTTTTTACAATGTAATTCTAACCCCAGTTGCTCACTGTGTACAACAACCGCATCTACTAATTGTTGCAGGTCCTGCACATTGTCTGCAATTAATACTGTATCATATGCATATCTAATGTTATTGATGTTTTGTCCTCCAATGCTGATTCCATTTATATCCTCTACATTTCTGAAAATATTTTCACTGTATAGGGAAAAAAGATCTGGAGACATCACACATCCCTGCCTAACACCTCTCTTAATTGGCTGATACTGTCCCACTTCATTATCAATCCTTATGGCAGCTTGTTTCCAATATATGTTTTTTATAAGTCTTAATGTCTTTCCCATCAATTTGTAGATCTGCAAGCATATCCACCATGTTGACATGTCTAACTCTATCAAAAGCCTTTGTATAGTCAATAAAGCAAAGATGTATATCCTTGTTTACTTCTATAGCACGTTCAATATAAAATGCATAAAAGCATAATAAGAAATATCAGGAGGCTAAGTCAGTAAACAAGCAAACAACTTACTTCAACCCTTTTCCTTAAAGCAACAGTCAGCTGCGTGCGGGCCTTCTCCATGAAGCTGGTCAAAGACATGAGCTCCTCGGTCGTCTTGGGCACCTGCATGGCCCTCTCCTTGACTTGCTCAAATTTATGGCAGATACTAGATGATTACAGAATATAACAACATAACAGACACTGGTGCAGGTAAATACAGACATACACTTGAGACTGTTTTTATAATTAAATACCATTAAATAATTATGCACTGAAAGAGAGAAGTTGTGGGGTACATCTCAGTTCCATATAGTATAACAATCATACTTCCTTTGCTATCTCATATTATGTGGCATAACAATCATCCTTCCTTTGCTATCTCATATTATGTGGATCACAGGTAGTCAGACCATCCACAATCCCTATTATATAGTAAACTGCCCAGATTTATCATCTAGAAGGTAAGTTTATTTGAGAATTTGATCTGACGGTAATTGGTTTACCAACCGTCTTTTCTGTCCCCATATTAAAGTGGACAGTAAGAGTAAAGTCACATTTCATTTGATACCTCTATTCCACATGACCCAACCCCCATACGTACGGAAGTGTTGCAACAATTCACCCTCTTTTCCTTTCACACCCTAATTTATTATTATTACTAATAATGTATATATTTATGTCGTTGGTCAGTGTCTGTTTATTGTTTGTATGCTGTCAAAGGCTCTAATCTCAACGTCAGTTTTGTTACTTTTGATTGTGTTTTAGTAAAGCTCACCTATCTTCCTCTCATTTTCATTGATTTACAAACATAAATATATATATAACACATTGACCACTATCTTCCAAGGTTTCTGTACCGGTACAGCACTGACAACTATCTGCTAAGGTCTCTGTATAGCATAATGATCACCATCTGCCAAGGCTTACTAACAGGTACCAGATTGATCACTATCTGCTAAGACTTCCATACAGGTAGCAAACTGACTATTGTCTACTAGGGGTTCTGTACAAGTACCACAGTGACAGCTGACCACCATCTGCTAAGGCTTCTATATAGCACACTAACCACTATCTGCAAATGTTTCTGTACATGTAGCACACTGACTGCAAAAATATATGCACTGCTACAAAATGACATGACCACAAATGACCAATAAAGTAAATTTAACATGCAAGATATGAAAATGAGGTTAAGAAAACAAACTTCATATTCTCATTAAGATGCTCCTCGATGACAGCCATCAGAAGTTCCTGACAGAGCATTTGTGCCGCAAACACCAGGCCTTCTTTCATCTCGTCACAGTGAATGGTCAGCAGGTCAAAATGTTCCACAGAGGGCAGGCTTTTTATTTGTGACTGTAGCTCATACAAGTCATTGATGTACTGGGGAAAGCAAAAACCGGAGGTTTCAGTATGTACTGGGGAAAGCAAAAACCCGGAGGTTTCACTGATGTACTGGAGAAAGCAAAAACCAGAGGTTTCAGTGATGTACTGGGGAAAGCAAAACCTAATGACGGTTTCAGTGATGTACTGGGGAAAGCAAACACCTGGAGAAGGTTTTAGAGATGTACTGGGGAAAATATAAAGTCAGGTAAGGTTTAAATGATGCACTTGGAAAAGCAGAAATAAAAGTAAGGTTTAAATGATGTACTGTGGAAAGCAAAATCCCGGAGATGTTTTAAATGATGTATTGGGGAAAGCAAAAACTCAGAGATGGTTTAAGTGATGTATTGGGAAAAGTAGAAAGTCAGATAAGGTTTAAATGACTCACTGGGGAAAGCAACAATTAATGGCATGTTTAAATGATGTACTGGGGAAAGTAGAAATAAAAGGCAGGATTATATATTGTACTGGGGAAAATAGAAATACAAGGCAGGATTTTATGATGTACTGGGGAAAGTAGAAATAAAAGGCAGGATTATATGATGTACTGGGGGGAAGAAGAAATAAAAGGCAGGATTATATGATGTACTGGGGGGAAGAAGAAATAAAAGGCAGAATTATATGATGTACTGGGGGGAAAAAAATAAAAGGCAGGATTATACAATGTACTGGGGAATGCAGAAAGACCTGTGGTTCCCGACCGGTGGGGAATTCCCCCCCCCCCAAATTTTAGAGTGGAGTGGGGGGGGGGAAGAATAAGATCATTTCAAGATCGCGTTAATACAAGAACCGATTACTTGATATTGTTTTTCCCTCCATACTTTACAGTTCTGTACTTCTTGCCTTTCTAAAATTTGTTTTATAACGTAAGTAGACCCGCAAATCACGTTTTATGTAGACATCTAGACTTGTTCTAGTATGTGTTATTAAATTTAGCTTCCATTTTTATGTATACTGTGTAGGGGAGGGGGAATTTATAGGGAGAAAATATGAAAGGAACATATGGTTAAGGGTTGCATGGGCCCAAAAAGGTTGAGAACCACTGGGCTAGACGACTGTCTTCATTGTACTTAGTTCTATCATGTATGACTTGACACATTAATAATTCTTGCTCAGTTGAAAAAAGCAATGGCAAACTACTGAACATAAACTTGCCAAGAGATCACAAACAGCATAAAAATGCTGGGGTTGACAGCTAAGTCCTATAAAAAGATATGCAACTAACTTAAACAGTTAAAAATTGTAAACTGTTGGTTGTACAGCCACTGCTCTGGAAATAATTCAACATCTTAACAATAAATCAGTCATTCAATTACTCAATCAATCAATTAGTCAATCAATCTGTCAGTCGATCCCTCTATCAAAGTATGTCAATTATTCAATCAGTCAGTACATCAATGATTTAATAAGTAAAATAAAATCACACAAAGGATAAATTACCAGTTAATCAGAAATCATCTATTGAGCACAACCCATTACTGGCAATGCTGATTGTATTCTGGTATGATCCCTTCGAACTTCCGGTATGAGGTCCAAGGTTCGTACCGGAATGTGATCAGTGTTGTCAGTAGTGGGTTGTGCTCAATCTCCAGATATCAATGTATGTCAATTATTCAATAAATAAATGATTTAATAAGTTTTAAAAATCACCCAATCAAAGTATAAATTACGTTAATCAGCTAAATAATCTAACAATAAATCAGTCATTCAATTGCCCAATCAATCAATTAGTCAATCAGTCAATGTATGTCAATTATTCTATCAGTCAGTAAATCAGTGATTCAATAAATCAGTAAAAAAATCACTCAATCAAAGTATAAATCAGGCAGTTGTTTAGCTGCAACAAGGCTTACTTCTTTGTGCTCGCTGAATGAGTGTTCCTCCTGTATGTAACTTCGTATGGCTTCCTTTGTTTGTCCGTCAATTAAGACACCATATTGATTCACTGAAATGTTTGTATTCATGGCATCAACAGCAATCAATTAATAATCAGATTGTAAAATATAACAATGTACAGATCATCAATGTCAGATAGGTAGAGGGAAAGAGAGAGAGAGAGACATGGAGAGACAGAGAGGGAGGGATAAAACAGTGTCAGAGTCAGACAGACAGAGAGACAAGGAGAGAAAGAGAGAGAGATAGAGCTAGAGACCAAAACAGACGAGAAAGACAGAAATGAACAGACGAGAAAGAGAGACAGAGAAAGACAGACAGGGGGAGGGGGGGGGGGGAAATTGAGAGGTAGAGAAAGAGTGGGAGCAAACTAAATCACAACTTAATGAGATGTGATGATCAGCTCTCTTCTCCATTGTATTTATCTCTACTTCATGACTAGATGCATCACACTTGAACCATTATCTAATATTTCAGAATCAAACAGCTGCATGAATAAAATTACAGAACAACAAAATGATTACAAATAAATTACAAACATCACTAATTGGTGCCTGTGCAAAAAAAAAAAAAAAAAATTGGTATGATAGAATCACAATCGTGGAGCTCATGGAGAGAACTAGACAAACACCAGTGAACCAGGAGGTGAAGAAAAGACGCTGGATAGGCCTTACACTGAGAAAACATGAGAATAGTATAACTAGAAAGGCCTTTGTCTGGAAGCCACGGAGCAAAAGAAATATAGGAAGACCTAAAACTCCATGCAGAAGATCAGTAGAAACAGAAATGAACAATATGAGAAGGTCAAGGATGGAGTTGCATGGGGTAGCTAAACATATCGGGCTTGGAGTGGGTTGGTTGAGTGTCTCTGCATCATTGAGGGATGGAGGACAGAATAAGAGTCAAATTCCCTGCTTGGGACTGCATCACTGTTTGTATTGCTTTTGTTGTTGCTAGGAGCCTGTTATATTGAGTTACTTGCTGTAATATTGAATTATTTGCTGTTATATACTGTGACATTTTGTACTTGGCATCACCAAAAGTGCATTTTCAAACATTGCAAACTTAACAGTTAGCACACAGATTCCCAGACGGTGAATATTATCCTAAGTTCAGAACAACATGAGGTGTAATAAAAACACAGAGACCTAAATTGCAAGAATGGGAAAGTATGGGGCAGACAAGTTAAGTAATGCCCACAAGCCTACGCCAAGTATTTTCATTACCCCAACATAATGTGTGGACACACATAAACAAGATGAAGTAATTACCTTAATTGGTAGTCTAAACAATAGCGGGAATCAACTAAACAGAGACATCCGTGTATATTTGCTTTACCTGGGAATCCATTACTTCGATCATTCCTATGGTGTTATTATACCTACGGAGAGTCATCTGTAAAACCATGGAATTTTAAGGTATACAGGATATTCAGTAAACTAACCACAATATCATGGAGAGATTTTAGAGAGAGATGGAGAGAGTTTAGAGAGAGCGATCATCCTATTTCATATAAGCTGTCACAGAGTCCATCCCTTGGTACTTGATCATAGTTTTAATTCAGGAAAGATGTTGTGAATTCTTTTGAACTTAATGGGTGCAGCTGTTAACCCAGGTAAGAGTGAAGTCTTATAATCACCCAAATATATCATTTGACATATTCAGAAGGATTTTAAACCTCTCAGTTAATAATTCTTTCTAATTGGAACATAAAGTATCATTCCTTATATTATAATGACTCTCTTGTCTCAGTCATAACTAATCTGAAGAGATATCAGTTGCCTCTCTTGGACTATGACTGGCATTTGATGCAGTGATATGTGTACTCGGAGACAGTAAATGTCCTTTTATATGATTATTCTATATATATACTTTTAGGAATAATAAACACGTGACAAATTTTTGTGACCCAATACTATGAAGAGGAAATAGACCAATGGGTAATCGAATGTACTACAGAGTAAGATGCTTGCTGCATGAAAGGGATGAGACATGTCTTGCAGACATGATAGAGGGATGCCTATGTCATGTGGCTATATGTGTGGGACATTGGCCCCGTCAGATCATGAGAGTGACAACACATAGCAAAGAAGGGTCTGGATGGCCTACTCCTGTGAAGTAGTCCCGGCCCCCTTTTCTTTTTTCCCAATTATTTTGTGAGGAAGGGCACATGGTTGTGTTCATGTTACTGACAGATGATGGGTGGTGGTCAGTTGGAACATATGATGCCCTAAACTGGGAACATCCATATATTGAGTGTTGAATTCATCCGTAAATGATGGGTCTTCGCCTTGGTGTTGCCATGAAGAGCAGAGGACCGTTCATCGATAGTTGCCACTCAATACAGCCCAGTGCCACTCAAGAAGCCAGATAAGTGGCATGCAAAACCCATATATCTTCATTTTTGACCACGACCAACAGTTAAACAGCGAGTTAACATCAACTAGTACATACAGTTATCCTTCCACAAAGGAAAATGAATATTAGTTTAAAACCGGAAATGAACAAGTGTTAACAGTACTTAATTTAATCAAGGACACACGGAAAAGTATCTTTAAGTTAATTGTGCTAGAACTTTGTTTGGTGTTCCAGAGTTTTTCAAAGATAGAACATGTGAGATAGTCACGTGTGAATGACAATTAGGAATAATTATTTTCCATTGTGTATAAATTTTGTTATGTAACATTTGATGCCCATGGAGCATATTGTTTTTCCCTTCATACTGTATGGTTCTGTATGTCTCACACTTCTAAAATTCAATTTATAAAGTAAGTAGACCCACAAATCATGTTTTATGTGGACGTCTAGACTTGTTTTAGTATGTTCTATTAAATTTAGCTTCCATTATTACGTACACTGTGTAGGGGCGGGGCGGGATTTTTAGGTAGGAAATACGAAAGGGGGAAAAGACGTTCTGAAAATATGGTGAAGGGGGACACGGGCCACATTTTTAGGTAGGAAATATGAAAGGGGGGGGGGGGGGGGGGGGAGACGACATTCTGAAAATATGGTGAAGGTGGGCACTGGCAAAAAAAAGGTTGAGAACCACTGTATTACAAGATGAAAATCTTATTCAACAGTGTTATTAATTTCATTACAATACTTGTGAATGTACTGTGTTCAATAATAGCTTCCAATCTAACGAGACTGAGCTTTATTTTCTCTGAAAAGCAGTGACTTCCCTGTACTCTCCTAGCCTTTTACTAGAAAGCCGGACTTATACCTAGTGGAATCTTATATTATATATCTGTTTTAGCACTAGGGAGTCTTACAAGCTAATTTCTGGTTTTCCTATAATAGTTGGCAACTGGGATTTGGGGATCTTTCTCCCCATTTCTATTTTAACATACCACATATACTCAGAGGAAAATGCACAAAATATCATGGGTAGAAAGACCAAGAAAATGAGACAGTCTTTCAAGAAACAAATAAAAAACGGAAACTGATTAGAGAAATGAGACGCAGACAGTCAAGATTGTCTGGGTACATTATGAGGACAAATTAACTTGTAAGATGAGTGACAATTCACACAAATGATGGGGAAAAGAGCGAGGGGAAGGTAGAGATAAATACCTGGATAGCCTGGCCACATGGCATAGTCGGAACAAGCAAACAGAGCTGATCCAAGTCTGGAGATCGTTTGAAATGGCAAACCATGACTGCTGATGCTTATCTACATGGCACATGATAATGATGAGTTATATTGTGTTACAAAAGGCTATATTTTGTCATTTACTATTATTATTGAGTTACTTACTGTTGTAGTGAGTTACTGTTATATTGAGTTACTGTTATATAAAGTTATTTACTCTTGTATTGAGTTACATACTCTTGTATTGAGTTACTTATTGTTATATTGAGATACTGTAATTTTGAGTTATTTACTGTTGTACTGAGTTATTTACTGTTGCACTGAGTTATTATAGGTACAATTATCTCGGAACAGTAATAACATCTGATGGGAGATGCCTTGAAGAGATTAGAACAAGAATCACCATCTCAAAAGTAGCCTTTAGCAAGATGAAAAACATACTGACCAATAAAAAGATGTCAATTGAAACGAGAAAAAGAGTGTTGAGATGCTACATAGAACCTGTACTTTTATATGGATGTGAAGCTTGGACAATGAGTAGTCAGGCTGAAAAACATCTGATGGCTGTAGAAATGTGGTTTTTGAGGAAAATGCAAAGAATACCATGGACAGCCAGAAAGACCAATGAACAAGTCCTTCAAGAAACAAATGAAGATCGTAAACTGATTAAAGACATTAGACATAGACAGTCACAATTTTTTGGGCATGTTATGAGAAGAAATGATTTGGAGAACTTGGTGACAACTGGTAAGATCGAGGGGAACAGACCAAGGGGAAGACCTAGAAGCAAGTACCTGGATGGCTTGGCCTTGTGGCAGAAACATGGAGCTGATCCACAACTCTAGTGATCAAGTGAGATGGCAGAACTTGACCGCCCACGTTTACCGGCATGGCACATGATGGATGGATGGACTGAGTTACTTACTGTTATATTGAGTTACTGTTATATTAAGTTATTTACTGTTGTACTGAATTATCTCTGGTACGAAGTGATGAGAATCGTGCACTTAAGTGATGGATAAGTGACAATCACAAACTTGTCTATCATGTTTCACTTCAAAACTCAGTCAAAAACTTACTCAAAGCTTCAAGAAGACTTGTGGCGGCTTCGTGGTAGCGGTGAACATGCGACACAATTCTTTTACAAGTGTCCCTAACAATGTGACTTGCCACGGTTGTATTCACATATGTTTCCGGTAGGTCCATCAGCCAGGTTTTTATATCTGGAATCTGAAATTATTGTTTGTATTTTCAGATAATGATTAATATATAATTAACACCACAGCAGTGTGGGCAAACTCAAAGATGCTAATATCGCAGGCGAAGATGTTATCGTTACAGCAACATATGAACACACAAAATGTTGTTACAGCAACATAAGAACACACAAAATGTTGTTACAGCAACATAAGAACACAGAAAATGTTATCGTTACAGCAACATAAGAACACAGAAGATGTTATCATTACAGCAACATAAGAACACACAAAATGTTATCTTTACAGCAACATAAGAACACAGAAAAGTTATCATTACAGCAACATAAGAACACACAAAATGTTATCATTACAGCAGCACAAGAATGCACAAAATGTTATCGTTACAGCAACATAAGAACACACAAAATGTTATCGTTACAGCAACATAAGAACACACAAAATGTTATAGTTACAGCAGCATAAGAACACAGAAGAAGTTATCATTACAGCAACATAAGAACTCAGAAGATGTTATAGTTACAGCAACATAAGAACTCAGAAGATGTTATAGTTACAGCAACATAAGAACTCAGAAGATGTTATAGTTACAGCAGCATAAGAACACAGAAGATGTTATCAGTACAACAACATAAGAACACAAAGATGTTATTGTTACAGCAACATATGACCACAGAAGATGTTATTGTTACAGCAACATATGAACACACAAAATGTTATCGCCACAGCAACATATGAACACAAAATGTTATTGTTACAGCAACATAAGGACACAGAAAATTGTATCGTTAGAGCAACATAAGAACACAGAAGATGTTATCAGTACAACAACATAAGAACACAAAGATGTTATTGTTACAGCAACATACGACCACAGAAGATGTTATTGTTACAGCAACATATGAACACACAAAATGTTATCGCCACAGCAACATATGAACACAAAAAGTTATTGTTACAGCAACATAAGGACACAGAAAATTGTAACGTTAAAGCAACATAAGGACACACAAAATTAAATGAGCCTTCTACATGCCTTAAGGTGTATTAGGCGCATGGTGCTAGGCTGATATTTTTATTCAAAGCAAACTCCAGAGCACAACCAGACAGGAAATGGAAATCCAGCTCACCAGAGCAACCTTACAGGACTAATCCTCGCCGGTGCTACAGAGTTTGTGCACTAAGTTGAGATTGAGTTAGGAGTCAAGCGGAGCACTTATGGGTTACACCTGTGTGCCGTGAATCTTGATCCGGTGACTAAACTAAACTAAACAGGACTAACAGTGGACGGCTGGTGAAGACCTCAAGCATTCCATCTGGATCATGACAGATGCCACAATAGATGTTTAGCAAACCATCTCCAGAAAACAAGTGTACTGCTGTGTCTGCACTCAGAGACCAGTCATAGATAGCCTTAACAACATCCCACTTACCCACAGTCACTCCTTCAACCACCTGTGCTACGAGGGCGAGTCAATAAGTAAGTCACACAGTTCTGTGGGATGGCAGGTAAATGTAGTTGGTGTTTTCTACAGGTGTCATTAGGTGACAGCAACATCGAACTTTATATTCCAGTTCATCAGGTGGCACTAGGTGTCTCATGCGCATGCGCAACACATAAACAAAATGGCGACTGTACTTATGGGCGACTTTTGTGGGCAAAAGGACTGCCTGCAAAGGACATTCATAAGGAAATGCTTCCTGTTTATGCTGACAAATGTTTGTCCCGTAAAGCAGTGCATAGCTAGGTAGAAAAATTTTCTCAAAGACGCTCTAAAATTATTGATGAAATCCGATCTGGTCATCCTGTTAAGATTGCAATAGTAGCACCCGTGCAGCGGGTTGAGGAGATGATTAGAGGTGACAGGCGAGTTACGATAGACTCTGTAGCATCTGCAATAGGGTGCTCACTTGGTTCAGCATACAGCATAATACATGAATGATTGAAATTTAATAAAGTGTGCTCAAGGTGGGTACCCAGATAATTGAAGGAGGAACACAAAATGAACATATTTGGCCTGTCCTTGCATCATCTCTGTCGATACGAAGATGAAGGAGAAGACATGCTGAACAGGATTGTTACTGGGGACGAATCGTGGGTGCACCACTACCAGCCCGAATCAAAGCGTTAGTTAGTTAGTTAGTTAGTTAGTCGCAGTTCCAACTTCACAGCAACGAGTTGTCCCCATTATGCTCCGTTCCTGTGCCAGTGAATATCACACAAAACGCTACCCACTGCCCAAGGTGAAAAGTGGAAAAGACAGGAGTCTCGACAAACAACAGTCTGCACAGATACACTGTGCATAATGCCGCCGCCAGAATGTCAACACAATAGTCCCCCACGAAACCCAGAGTTCATCTCTGACGGAATCAGCAGTCATCTTCCCATGTGTATGTTTCCTAGATGTTCATCAAAGCATACTTCAATGTAATGGAAACATCCTTCTTCGCCTTGTGTCCAAAAATTCAAGGTTACGCCAACAGCACGGAAAGTTATGCTGACAGTGTTCTGGGATTGTCAAGGAGTGCTTTTAAACAATTTCAAGAAGAATAGTGACAATGTGAATTCTGAATCATACTGTGAAGATCTATCGATGCTTCATGATACAATTCAAAGAAAACGTCCAGGACTGCTGACTAGAGGAGTGTTGCTTCTTCATGACAATGCCAGAACACATACGGCTCGATTAACTCAGGAGAAAATTAACCAACCAAGGTGGGAAGTTCTGGAACATCCACCTTACAGCCCTGACTTAGCCCCTAGCGATTTCCACCTTTTTGGTCCACTGAAAACCCACCTTGGCGGGAGACATTTCGTGACTGACGTTGAAGTTGAATGTGAAGTTAAAACGTGGTTTAGAAAACAGAGTATGCAGTTTTATGCAGCCAGTTTGGGAGGACTGATAAAACGATGGGGCAAGTGCACCAATGTTCATGGAAATTATGTTGAGAAATAAAGGGACAATGTATGATAAATAAACTGGTTTCAAGTTGTTATCATATTTAATTATTTTTCTACAGCCATTTGTGACTTACTTATTGACTTCCCCTTGTATGTTCATCTTCATGAGCTGCCTTTCACCGTCTAACAGATGAGTCACCAAGAAATAAGAAGTAGACGGCTTTACTAGAACGTGATGAGTAACAAAACGGACGCTGTTGCCAAAGCCTTCATCAGTACACAAACAACAAACACACTGACACAACTACATGAAAAACCTAATGGAGTATAGTCTCACAACCTATCCAGGCCAAGCCTTTTGTAGACGTGATCAAGACGGGTTGGGTTTCGCAGCTAAATTTTTCTACAGGATGAGGCAGGTTGTCTCACACCAACCCTCCTGTTGCCTCTTACAACATGCATGGTATGAAGAGTGTTGTTATTCTTTGTCTCCCTTATAGTTCCCTGTAACACACAAGCAGGTGCTCTGCCCTTGTCAGCAGAAAAAAAAAAAAAAAAAAAAAGATACCAAGGGAAGCTATCACTGTTACTACAGACTTACAAAGGCAGGCTATCTTTGCTGCTCCTACAGTTATTAGAAATAACTTACAAAGGAATGCAACCACTGTTGTTGCTAATACAGTCAGTAGAAACTACTTATAGAGGCAAGCGATTGATTGTCTAACACTACGAATTAGTTTGTAGTCTGTTACTTCTGCTTTACAGAACAATCTGCCACAAATATGCACATTTTCTTTGGAGTTACCTCCCTTCCAAAGTAACGTGTTCTCACTGTTCAACACAAAACATCTTATTTTAATGACGATGATAAGTGTTGCCCCAAACAATAATAATAGGAGTGTTAGGAAAAAACAAACCAAAATAACAACAAAGAGAAAACATTTTACAAAACAATATAAATACACAACAATACTCAACCTGCTGCATTGTAGAACAGACTTGCTCAACATAGAACAATATGGCATCTTGTATGTCTTCAAGAGTCTCCTCATACTGCAGGTATGTGCCAGCTCTGAGAAGCTTAATGAAAAGGTGAGGTAGGTCCAGGTGGTTCTCTGGTCTGAAGAGCATTTCATATCTCTGTATACAGCCAATCAGCATCTGTTGCACCTGGAAGCACCATTAGTGAACACATCCGTACATACAGAGCAGTCTTAACTTCCCAATGAGACCAGTAGATGAGTAGGACGAGACAGGATATGCGGTACACAAACCTGAATTTACTAGCAGAGCTGTCATACGGTTGTTGTTGTATGAGGGTCATTTTCAGTATGATGTTTCATATTCAAAGAGACAGTGGTCTTGTCTTAGAAAGTAAAGAAATGGGCCTCAGTATGAAGACAGAGGACAGAAGTAATGGTAATATCACAGAAACAGGTTGTACCTAAATATACAATTAGGGTAAATGGTGTTAACTAGAGGAAAGAACATAAATTCAAATATCTAGGCACACGGATAAGATCACTTGGAAGAAAAGGAAAGATTTGTGGAAAGAGAGAGAAATACAGTGAAAGTAAATTCTTGACAACCCTGTGTTATGTCAAAGAAGGGAGTCAGCACCCAGAATGAAACATGCTGTTAGAGACTGAAAGATGTGGAGAGGCATGATTATTCTCAATGCTCCCGTACTCAACGAAGATTTATATGTGTACTGATACTCTGGCTCGACTATAGGGTACATGACATCTGGTAATGGTAAAATGGAACACAACTTTCGACAGATGACACAACACACCACAATGTCAGCTTCAGCTGCACTTGTTTATTCTCACAACTAAAGTCCACATAGGGGGTGTTTATCACTTCCCAGATAACCCCCAGGCTTGATTTGTATATCCTCATATCCTAGAATATGTTTAGTCCCTTAACATTCTGTGGGAAGGCAGAGAAGCACATATCTAGATGGCTTGGCCACCTGGCATGGTCGAGACAAGGACACAGAGCTGACCCATGACTCTGGTGATTGTGTGAGATGGTGATACGTGGTCAATTTTAAGATTCAGTGCCAAATAAAAATGGATGTCAGAAAATGGGAGGTAGCGGTGTGTCACAGTTATGATTTAAAAGTTGCTAATGTAGTAGCAGATATGCTATATTATAAAGCAATGACATTTCAATGATATATAAATCCATGGCAGATAGGAGAAGTCGCTTAAGACGATTAATGATCCCATGGCACTTAATCAGTTAAACAGCCACCTCAGTATGAATTTGAACCCATAAAACACATGGATGGCAGGCAGGCATCTGGCCACTACACTACCATGGCTCCCCAGGTCATCACAAGCGTATATTATTTACCTGAATGCCAATCAAGGTGGCTGTGCTAGAGAAGAATGACTCCACATGCTCCGCAGTTTCAAACTCCAAGGATTTCTGGTGCGTGATGAAGATGTTGATCAGTTTAGGGTACCAGCTGAAATAATGACAATTCATTATTACTGGTAAGTCAGCCACTGTAACAGAACAGGAAACAAAAACAGTAGGTTCAGTTCATTCATTCATTCAGTAGCATGTCCTTTGCAGAACCTCGCTCCCATAACAACCTTTCGGAAAACCTCTCGATCATAAGCAAGATTTCCCGCATCTGATACACCCATCTGGAGATCATCCGCCACATCCTGCACCCATCTTCTCTTTGGCCTTCCTCTTCCTCTCTTCCCAGGCTTATACCCTTCATTATTCTCTCCAAACTTTCGATACGTTTCAAGTGACCAAAATATTTCAATTTTCTTAGTTTTATAGTCGTTAATAACCAACCTTCTTCAATATTCAACTCTTGAAGTATGGATGCATTTGTTCTTTTCTTTACCCAAGATATTCTTAGAACTCGTCTGTAACATTTATATTCAAAGGCGTTTATGCACTGTTCAGCTTGTTTAGTAAGTGTCCATGTCTCACAGGCGTATGTTGCAGCAATACGCCTGTGAGACATGTTTCAGTATCTGTGAAAAAACTAGCACAAACACATGTTCATATATTGCAAGGTGTGATAGAGTCAGTGTGACGCTCCTCTCCTTTTGCATACAGTAAATATGTTTAATGTTAAAATGTATATATATATGTATAGTTAGCAATTGCCTAGTTTAAGGTGACAGCCAAATCAGAAAGTTTAGCTGGGTTTGGCCCAGCTAGGCAATCTGGCCGATTGGCGACAAAACTCCAGCCAGGACTTTTGGCTGGTGCGAAAACGACTTGTTTGTCTTTACAAACTCGGATCTGGTGGGAAGCGGTCGCATATCGAACGAGAAAAGAAAAGTATTTTAACATAGAGGAGAACCATACCTCGTGGCAATACTAGCTAATTTTTAATTAAGTTTGTAGTTCAAAAAGCCCCAACTTCTACAGTGAAGGTGTTATTTAAAAACATGACGAGGTATGTTAATGATTTACTTAATATTATTACAGTAAAAAAATGTAGGAAATAATCCATGGTTGAAGTAACATATGAATAATGATGCATGAACGGCATGGGAGACTTCAGACCATAACTTGGTACAGAATATCACAGACAAGGCTAAGCCTAGCGAAATATTCAAAGGATCAGCACATTGTTATTGGAGAAGAAAAAGCGGCATCGATGCTATTTCAGACAACAGTATTTATCAGTAACTGGAGGCGATCTGAAACATAGCAGAAGGAACAAAATGGCATGGGTAAAGCCATGCCTGTTCACCAATTCCCAGGGAAATACTAATTAATATTAATAGATGCTATAATGCAAGTCGTCTTAACTTACAGCCATGTCTTAACTCCTTGACTTACACTATAGTATCCTTGGCTCATTAATAATTGGCAACAAATGTAAACTTGAGAACAAATTGTCGAGACAGCGTGAAATGGAATACATATGAGATTTATTCTGGTCGTCCAGATATTACATGCACAGGCAATAGCACACAATCTTAGTGTCCCGAGTTATTCGGGGGGCGGCCTAAGTTACTATGAGTACCTACTAACCTTCCA
Organism: Cepaea hortensis; assembly: GCA_963921405.1. Classification (NCBI taxonomy): domain Eukaryota; kingdom Metazoa; phylum Mollusca; class Gastropoda; order Stylommatophora; family Helicidae; genus Cepaea; species Cepaea hortensis. Next base: position 5,906,897 of record OY992882.1, read on the forward strand.
CATGTCCTCTGTCTCACCGTTATTATCTTCACCATGTTTCTTCCGCTGAATCCATCTGTCTCCGGTGTTATCACTTGTGCCGAATCAATTCGTCTAGAGGCTGCCGGTTATTCGTTCATACATGGCATTTCTACTAACTATCGTTAGATCTTCATAGCTCAGAACAAGTCGGCCGTCATCCTTCAATTTCTTATAACCGAAATACGTCCTTAGAAAAAACACAAGCACGTCCATTTCGTTCTGACTTCCCACAGCGTATCCCGTTGTCAAGTTTCCGTTGTCCGATGAACATGGCCGTGACGTCCTAGTCATTGCGCGCTGTCCACTATCTGTCCAGTGCAGTTCGGCTTGCGTTTATCTTTTGGTTCCATGTACGGTGTGCTACTTCTAAATAGCTATGTGGCAATAGATGTATACATTAAGAGGAGTAATAAACTTATAGGACTGCTCTACAGAAATGAAATGGCTATTATTAAAAAGTATTGAGATAATCCGTGATTCATAACGTTGTATTTTTCACATTGTCTGTACTCTCGTCATGTCTGCTCAAGGTCATGCACGTTCAACGCAGGCGGTCATACTTATTCCTATCTTGATGTGTGTGTAATTACAACCCTACTGTAGGAAAACTCTCAGTAATGAGGAAGACTCTCAAGCCATATACAATTTATCTATCTGTCAAGCCATATACAATTTATCTATCTATCAAGCCATATACAATTTATCTATCTGTCAAGCCATATACAATTTATCTATCTGTCAAGCCATATACAATTTATCTATCTATCAAGCCATATACAATTTATCTATCTGTCAAGCCATATACAATTTATCTAGCCATATACAATTTATCTATCTGTCAAGCCATATACAACTTATCTATCTGTCAAGCCATATACAATTTATCTATCTGTCAAGCCATATACAATTTATCTATCTGTCAAGCCATATACAATTTATCTATCTGTCAAGCCATATACAATTTATCTATGTCCATCTTGAGGGAATGTTGTTCACAAACCGGACTATACTCTCCTTGATAAATTCTTATAAATCTGTGTGGGGTTATCAGTACTGGTAGATGGGAACTATATGTGACTCATGTGTTGTGACACTGCGACTCAACAGTAGTGACAGTA